>JAHTLZ010000274.1:1988105-2106366 GCA_023846285.1 Phrynocephalus versicolor | reverse complement strand
ATGATGATGATGATGATGATGATGATGATGATGATGATGATGATGATGATGATGATGATGATGATGATGATGATACACTTCTGCTCCATTCTAGTAAAACAGCAAGGCCAGGTAATCAGCCGAATGGTGCCAGCAAGCCAGAAGCAGCTGCACATCTGAACAGTCTGTTTTATTTTTGACTTCCGAGCTACCACGAGAAAGTCTTCAGGGTTTTCTTAGGTAGTCAACAGGAAGTGAGTTCCTCCTTTAAAAGGCAATGAGACAGCCTGTTCTTCTCTACCTTCTTTCAATCCCTTCTCTCTGCCACTATCCTTCCTGTTCCTCGGATCTAAAATTAGTGGTCGTATGGCCACGAGACTCATGATTTCATGAAGTACTTTGTAGAAAGTCACGGACAATTCATTTATAATGAGCACACTGTCCATCATTTTCCTTGCCCTCCTTTCCTAAGAACTGTCCCCGTTTGCTATTACAAGCAATAATAAAATATGATACTAGTAATGGAATTAAATAATACCTCTTCACAGTGTTTCTGGTACCTAACAAAGGAGCCCGCTTCTGTTTTCAAAAATGAACACAGGGGCCAGATGTCTGAGTCTGAAGATCCCACTTTTGACATAAATGTACTTTTTAAAAAGTCAGCTAACAATGCAATCATACATACAGTATGTCTACCCTGATGTATGTCTCATTAAGGCCAATGGGCCTTACTACAGGGTAAATGGATACATAACACAGACAAAGGGCCCTGGCATGACCTTCCTGCTCTACTGAACAGGGCAGAAAAGTTCTTGCAGAGAAATATATTGGATGTTCCAGATCCAGGGCTGCATGTACCACCGGTGCAGATGTCAGTGTACTGCAGTCTGCACTATAAGCCTTGAATGAAGATTCTGGAGATGTCACTCAAACTGCCAACAGTTTTGCTCTGTGCATTTAGTCATATTTAATTTATTTATTTTTGCATTTCTAGACCGCTCCGATTTCCCAGAGGGACTCTGGGTGTTTTACATGAAAGCCAAATAAATAATCAAGGATTAAAATCAGAAACAAACCAGAGACAAGAAATAAACCAAGTAAGCCAAAAATCAAACAAGCAAAAGCCAGGCAAGAGGCTAAAAGCTAAGGGCAGCAAAAATACAACAACACCGGGAGGCAAACAACATGTATCGCCATATGCTTCCTTGAAATGCCAGGTTTTTAATGCTTTTAAAAAGACTGTTAGGGGCGCAACTGGGCAAATCTCGCAAGACAGTTTGTTCTACATAGCTGGGCCATCCACCAAGAAAGCTCGATTACGGATAGAAACCCTATGGACCTCTCGGAGGGGGGGGTGGCCACTCGGAGCAAGAGTGCTAGCAAAGACCTGGTGGGCCAGACCAACACTGGCCTTTGGGAGATCCACTCCGCCAGATACGCAGGTCCCAAGCCATGGAGGGTTTTGTAAACCAAAACCAGTACCTTAAACCTTATCCAGGAGGCAATGGGTAGCCAATGCAGGCAGATCAGTACTGCTAGCATTTAAGGCAGCAACAGGTTAGCTCCCCACAAGACAAATGTTCAGGAAAGAGACTCCATGTTTTGCCTCCTACTTTTGCTTCAACTTGGACAACAGAAATGCTTCAAGGAGAACAATGTTAATGGTGTAACTGGACATGGAGTGGTATGTCCAAGATTCTGGTAAAACCCAGCCAACTAGGCAATGTGCCAACTCTACTAATAAAACCCTATTTTATAGGGCTTAGTTGGAGAATTACAAACTTTCACTGAGAAATCTGACAAGCTACAGACTGAGATCAACAATGAATGGTGATATACAATGTCATATTTTTAAAAAATCCAGTGTTCCTTCAGTACCTCAAAATAGCAACCGTCCTATGCTTTTGACAATGCATGCAACCATTTATCCAGATGTTTCAAGTGCAGATATTAATCAACAGTTATTTCACTGGCCAACAAGTATAGTTTGACATTCAAAGCAATGATTAATGTTATGATAACAATTGGGGGGGAGAGAGAATTAATTAAAACAAAATGCTTGTCAAAACACTGCCAACACCATTAGCCTGTCTTGGTATTGTATTTGTGACCACATGTTACCTTCCTCCCAACTATCTCCGCACCAGCTTCCTTCTGCTCTTCTTGCTTCTTGTTCTCACCCCACCCCAGCTTTCTGCCCTCATATTCTAAAGCAGGTGCCCTTGGTTTTTTTGCTGCTTCAGATCCAGCATCTTCCTCAGTTCAATTGCCATCAGATGGCCAAGGGTGGCAGAGTTGCAGCAGCCAAGGCCACGGGTAGCTGGGTTAGAATATGAGAACACCTATGGTATAACTGTCCTGTGTTATAAGAGTCCTCCAGTTCTCTGCTGCTGCTTTGGATAACTGCATTTCCCTCCTTAAAAAAACTGTAAGGTGCCATATCTTTCCTAGTCTTAGGAGCAGAGAAAGGGGCCTTATATAGAGAGTCAGATCGTTGGTCCCTCTAGTCTCGTAGTGTCAACTTGAGCTGACAGCTCAAAGTTCAAATAAAATTTACTGTTCTCATAGATCAGGGGTGTCCAAACTTTGGCCCTCCAGATGTTTTGGACAACAAGCTCCCAGAATTCCAAGCCTGTATTGTCAAAGACAAAGAACTGTGGGAGTTGTGGTCCAAAACATCTGGAGCGCCAAAGTTTTGGACACCACTGTCATAGATGCTTGGACAAATGGTTTCAAGTTTTCTTTCCTTGACTCTACCAAGAGATCACGGGGATTGAACCCAAGTACTGTATGCCTTATCACTGAGCCACATATCCTCTCCTGTAAGCCTCTCAACTTGGTTGGTGCTCTCCACTCCTGTTCTAACCAGGCCCATCCTATGTAGTTTTCACAGTTCAACTGAACTGGTATGTTTTAGGTGGGTGGGGGAGGGGGTGTCCAGGCGCAGACCCTATGCTTTCAGATGAAACCTTTTTGCTCACTAGACACATCTCTCACTAAGCATAAGCCTCCAGAATTATGTCTGTGTAGATTTTCACTCCTGTTGTCCTTTATACTGGTAGTTCTTCCTCCTGCATGCTACAGAAAAGTGAGGGCTACAGCTTCTGTAACAAATCGGCACTTTCTATAGCAGTGTTGGTGAACCTATGGCACGGATGCCAAAGGTGGCCCTCGGAGCCTTTTCTGTGGGCACCTGACACCACCCCTTCACACCTACCTGTATTCAGGTTAAATAGCTGTATTGGCACTTTGCAAAAAAATGAGTGGGTTATGAATCGCAGTTTGGGCACACGGTCTCTAAAACATTCGCCATCACTGTTCTATAGGAACAATCCTACAGATACCAAAACTTTCTTTTTCTTACTTACACTACTTTCCTTCTAAAGCCCCATGTACGTCAATGGCACTTAAGAAGAGCAACCCAAAATCTTAATACTAAAACTGTTTTTGAAATTGATTGATTGATTGATTGATTGATTAATATTTTTAAAACACACACACACACACACACACACACACACACACACTTTGTGTAAAACAAACATTGGGAACCTTGAAGAAAATGTTCTCGTTCCTAATCTTTTTCAACAAAAACTATCCCGTCAAAACATTAAAGGAAACAGCCCAAAGATTTCTGAAGGTTTTCCAGTTTGTTTGGTCTATTTTCTTTTTTCTTTTCTTTTCTTTGAGCCACACTTCACTCAGCTTGGAAAAACAACACGCCACAGACTCCTTAAATGGTCAGGTCTTTACAAGCTCCAATCCAAATGCGAGAGACTCAAATAAAATTTACTACTATAATAGATGTGAGGAGAATCATAGCCACACACACACAATTGCACAAGCTTGCTGGAATCTTTTTCTTGTAACAAACTATACGCTCACCCATTAATCTCAATGCACACATTTCCAGATGGTTAGTTAGTTATACTACTAAGCTGGCTGTTCTATGAACCCAGATGTGCTAAGCAGCCAGCCAGAAAAAATGAATTATGTACACAGCAGTCCAAGTTTCTGATACCTGAAGCACACAATTTTCTGAATGAAATCCAAAAACGCACCTCATACTAACTCCCAGACAGGTTTTCTTTGAGAAGATTTACAGAGGTGGCCAACATCTGGACCTCTACTGTTAGACTACAACTTCTATGAGCCACAGCCTACATAAATAATAAGGGATGGTGGGAACTGCAATCAACCAACATTTAGAGAGGCACTTATTGCCTGCACAGATGTCTAAGTACAAACAACCAAGGACATCACAATTTTGTATATGCCCCTTAATGGGAACGAAGGTCAACTGGAATAGATTCATTTCTCTTTCAACATAGGAGGGGTAACAGCTCAGGACCAGAATCAGCAGTACACCTCCATTTGAAGGACAAAGGGCACTCTTTCAAAGATGAGGATGTACACATATTAGACAAAGAAGAGAGGTGGTTTGAGAGAGGAGTAAGGGAAGCCATTCATGTGAGCATTGAAAATCCCTCCCTCAACAGATCTGGTGGGCTCAGGCACAGTCTATCTGCTACTTATCAGGCTGTGCTTTCTAAAGTACCCAGACAAATCAAAAAGCCTTCACCACCAAAGCCATAGCTAACAACCCATTCTTTATAGGTTTCAGCACCTTAGGCCATTGTTCACCTTAAGGCTATGAATACTATTGTCTCCCTAACAAGCCTATTCAGGCCATTGTTCATCTTATGAGCCTAATTCAGATCAGGGTGACAAGAGGTCAAAGCTGACTATAAGATGGAGGACTTGCACTAGCTGTATTCAGACCGATGAAGCTGTTTGGATGAACAGCGAAACATTTCTCTCTCTCAAAAAGAAGTCCAGTAGCCATGACTCAACTTCCAGATTCTCTTTGAGAACTAGTAATTGTGTGGTGTCTGCAGATTGTGAGTGCCTGGGTGACTCAATCACCACAACAACCGAGATGTGTTACAACCATCCACTCTACAGAGGCCGGGGTGAAAGAAAGGTAAAGGCTTTTCCACAGAAACAGAGACAGCCCATAGTTTAAAAGGCATCATGCAACTATGGGTTCTTCTCAACAGTGTTGTTGGTTGTCCTAGGGTTGCTCTTGTTTTTTTGGTATGGATTTGAATAGGGCATCCCAATACATTGGGCCCATTCATGAGGAGGGTGTTTGGTACTGGGTACAGTATTGGGTCCTCCTGGTACTTCCAGTCTACACATATCTGGAATTGCTCACCGGTGTCTTACTCCCAGCACAGACTGCCCTGCCCTTTTGCCTATCTTCTCGGCTCTCTCCCTTCCTAATTTACTCTGTGCTCCTTTCCCACCTTGGCTTATGGTACTCATCCACAGGGCACAAAGAGGTGGAGACTGGCCAGAAGAAGAATGCCCATTAGGAAAAAGCCATCAAATGAGGCCCACCTACAAAGTGCATGAATCAACATGGAACAATGTAGTACTAGGGTCAACGCTAGCATATCCTGCACTTGACCAAATCAGAACTAAACCACCTCCCAGTGTAAAACAAAACAAAACAATAACCTGGAAAGCAAGGTGTTTTTTTTGTCCCACTTTGACTAGTTTCAGCACTGTTATGTGGGCACCAGGATGGCAATACCAATATCCATGGGTGCCAGGAAAGTTCAACACTTGCTTATTGTAAGCAGGCCCTATGAAGTTGTTTAATTGTTTGGAAAATACTCCAACTGGGACCACCTTTTGAAAATGTTCAGAATCTCCAGTGGGTCCAAAATGCTATAGGTAGGCTGTTGACTAGAGCTAGTTAATAGTGAGAAACCCCCTGCTTTTTGTGGACGAATTACAAGGATTTTTTTTTAAAAAACCCACAAAGATACCTCATAAATGCTATGCAGTCACTAGTTCACAGAGAAGTAATGTGATTTGAAAACCTTCCACTTCATTTCCAAAAGTGGCCTTAGATAAGCTGCCTTCTCCAATCCCCATAACTGGCCTATGGGGAAAATAGTGTTGGCTCACCTCACAGTATTGTTATAAAGACTACTGAGAGCATTTATAATTTGGGCATTTCAAATTCCCTAGAACACAATTGGCAAATTGTGGCCAAAAATCCTCTTGCATAAATTACACCAATGAAAGAAAAATGGCATAATCTGCAGTGCCAGACTGCCTCTAATTCGAGTCCACATTTTACTTCTTCACTAGCTCACATTAATGACATTGTGCAGGTGACCAAAACCAAAGCAAGGGCTCAATTAGTAGCAATCTAATTCACACAAGAATCTCATTCTTTCTACAGGCATGTGACTACTCACAATCTGCACTTCATCACACTGTTATGGCAGCTTTCACAGCTGGAATGCCATCCACACAAATATTGAACAGGATGCTGTCTTATAAGTGTAAATTTCTTTCTTAAGTAAGATAAATGCATAAAGATTTCATAATTAAACTCCACTCCCATAAACTACACCTTGTCACTAGATGGATGTCATGAGACAGGGATTAACTCCTAAATATAATGTTGAATCCTTCTATAGATGATAGTGGCTTGGACTGGCTTTACTTCTCTCACGAGAGAGGAATGGACTTCAAGAGATCAAACACTTGAGGCAAGTGACTCTGATGTTTCCATCTTCGTGACATGTTAATCTATTCTAAAGCAAGGAAGTTTGGCTGGTTTGATGTCTTGGGGAAGCTATTGACACCTTAATGATTCTGAGGTTCCATATTCCAGATCTGAGTTTCCTGAATTCACACTTGAAAAGTCTGTGAGGCATGGAAAACAAAGGCCGTTACTTCACGAGCCGCTCGCTTCGCGGTAAGCCGTCATTTGCGTGCGAACCGACCGCTTCAGTCCGCACGCTCCTCCCTTTTGGCTGCGACGTCACCCCGACCACGCCCCCTTTAGCGTGCTCCAACCGGGGCAAGTGATGCCCCTGGCGGAGGACGGGAATCTCTTCGCTTCGCATCTCGCTTCGCACCCAGCGCCACGTGTGGTCTCAGTTTTTGGCTTTTATTTCAAGTTTTTTTAAAAAATATTCAAACAGGGATATCGATGCATCGCTATATTGTTTCATCGCTTTGCGCTGTTACTTCCTCGCTCAAGTAGCAGCAGCGGCGGCGGCGGCGGCGGCGGGCGCAGGAGGAGCCGCTGCTGCCTCGCCCGGCCAGAGCAGGGCACCCGGGGCAGGCAGCGTGCAAGCGGCGGAGGGCGGGCGGCTGTGCCATGCGGGGCTCCCCCCGAGTAGCGGCGGCGGCGGCGGCGGGGGGCTGCCAATGATGCCAGGAAACAAAACACAGGATCGTACAGTAACCACGCTCTGTCGTGAATGACAGCCAAGCATTGATGCATCGATACACCGGTCCCTTTTTTTAAAAAAAAATCAAAGAACGCGGGAAACGGGGGAAGAACATCAGTGTTTTAATGCGAATGGAGCTCGTGAGGTCATTCTCGATTCGAATGGAAAAGCGGCCCGCGTGAGTACAGGGAAAAAGGGGTGGGGGCGAAGGGAGACCACGTGATCGCCTTCGCATTCAAAGCGAAGGCAATCACGCTGCGAAGCGAAGAGCCTCGTGAAGTGACGGCCAAAGATGCCAGAGAACGTTAGAAGAGTGAGATTAGAAGGAGCACCACAAGAGAGGACGTGCATTCAGTCACAATGAATTACCCAGGAAGAATCAGAAGGGCAATATAAGGATTAGGCCATCATGAGGATTCTCTCGTGACGAAATCATTTATTATTTGTGTGTGTCATCGTCTTGCTCAATGTTCACTGGCCATCGTCTTGTTATTTTGCAATCAAACCACTTCTGACTCTGCCAGATATAACTTTTCTGTTTATTTTTACCTGTCTTACCTTCCGTTTCTGTTATAAAGCCTGTAGTTAAAGGTCTAAAGAGGCTGTTTTTCAGAGAACCTCAAGTTAACTAAATCCTGTAATCCTTGCAAATCTTGTCCACTGACTACCTAGATTCCTCTAGGCATGTAAAGAGTGCTCTGTTTTCTGGTTCATCAGGAAATAGTAGTAGCTTTTACTGGAAAGAGGTACGTCACTGCTCTAGAGCCTTGGTGGATTAAATGCCCTGACTAAGACACTTTTCAACGTTTTCCCTGCCTTGAAAGTAAACGTGCTCATCTATGAAAGTTAGTCTTGAAGGTGCCACATGGTTTTTGTCTTTTGTTTTGTTTTGTTTCTCTTTGACACTTGCCTGGAATTCCTACTAAGAAAAGACTCAGAGGGGACAGTACCTCCACACACCTAAACCAGATGAATGGCATCATGCGATAATGGATTATCTACTATTGTCTTTTTCTTAGCTACATGGTGGATCTGCAGTGACTCTCTGTAAAGTCAGATCTTCAACCACGGTCATCATCTGCATTTCTACAGTTCCCGCAAATGACATGTCTTTATTCTGCATGTACCCCACCCCACCCCCCAATCTTGAATTAATATTCTAATACTTGCCGGCTTGTGGTGCATCCAATCTATTCAAAAAGAAGAACTCTGGGCCTGACTCCTGTCCAAATGAAGCACTTTGAAATGCCATTTGAATCACAAGTAGAAAAACAAAACATCTGTTTCACTCTTTCCTTTCACCTTCCCTTTTATTCTTCAACCAGATCATGTTTAAAGATCTTTTTATTTCCTCTGTTATTTCCCAGGGTTTTGAAGACTAGGAAAAAGTTCACCAAAGGTGGTGGAGGGGAATCCCCCAAAACCTCTTCCACAAGCAAAACAAAGGGAAAGCCAATCAGGACGTAAAAGAAGGGTAATTGCTATGGTTGCCCCACATATGGTGGCTTATCTAGCTCAGGTCAGGGTTCGTGTGAATGCAGTGGTGGTGGCTCCATGGCAACGCTGTTCCCAGTGAGTGAGTGATGTTCCTGCACAAGAATGGATAACTTCTGTCTAGATGGAGGACAGTTATGAGCTGCATCCAGGACTCCACTGGTTGAGGAGAATGATAATCTGAAAAAGAAGACCTCTCTTGCTATTGAGGGTTCCAGTTAGGTGGAGCAGCTTGTTGCTTAGAGGGTGGTACATCTGGTCTGCTGTCTGAGACCCCCCTGTGGGTGTGTTCAGCAGAACAAATTAATCTGAATGGAGCCTCGTCTACCTTCCCTGTGGCATGATGGGCTATCCTTATGCCTGGATGGGATACCAATGTTGATGTCTAGAAAGCACACAGTTCTTCTTGGGTGAATTATACGTAATACCACAACTAGACCTAAGAGTGCTACATTCTGTAGCATGAAGCGGTGAATGCTAAGGTGGTAAAAATGGACAACTATTGCTGTGAACTATAGGCAAAGGCACAAACAGCCTTTGGTCCAGGTGACAGAATGAATGGATGCAAGTCAGTTAACAGTTCTACTTGGAAAGTAGGGCATCAGCAGCAGGTTCTTCACTCCTAATTTGGGGACAAGGTGTATTTTTCTGCTCCAAGACCAACTGTGGAGTACTGTACATGAAGGGGGTGGAAAAAGAGTGTCTGAATTAATTTCTCCCTGGCTGCCTACTAGGGTGTGGTATGACTACCCACTTTCAGCCTTGGCTCTGCCTCCTACCTCTGGCTCCATCCACAGCTGGCAGTGGTATGTTCTGCCCCACCAAATGCAACAGGCAACAGGCAACTGCCACCTGGTGTCTCTCATGTCAGCGGAGAGCCAAGTAGATTCCTCTCATTCTTCAGACCCATATCCCTACTGTTGCGCTCCCAATGCCCCCCCCCCCGAGGTCCAACCATCCTATATGACCACTAGATGGGCAAACAAGATGCAAATGGCAACAGATCAAACTCCAAAGGCAAGCCTCAAGGAATTCTTAAACCATAGGGGGAGGGGCCCCAGATATTCCATGGGGCAGGGATGGCGAACCTATGGCACTCGGAGCCCTTTCTGTGGGCACCCGACATCGCCCCTTCATAGCCACCTGTATACAGGTTAAATGGCTCTATTGGCACCTTGCAAAAAATTAGTGGGCTTTGAATTGCAGTTTGGGCACTCGGTCTCTAAAAGGTTCGCCATCACTGCCATGGGGAGACCCCTTCCCTTCAGTCCCAACCAGCCTGATAAAGGGGAAAGGGAGGATGGGACGTTAACAACAGCCTTACAGCCTTGTGGTGAACAATCCAACAAGTCCCTGAATCTTACAGAACACCTCCTGGCTTGGAAGTAACACCAACATGTATGTATGTATGTATGTATGTATGTATGTATGTATGTATGTATGTATGTATGTATGTATGTATGTATGTATGTATGTATGTATGTATGTATGTATGTATGTATGTACAGTGGTACCTTTTATAAAGGAATTAATTCATTCCAAATGAAATTCTGTTAAGCAAATTTTCCTTTATACAAACTTCCCATAGGAATGCATTGAAAATGGACTAATCCTAACTGCGACCATTTTTATGTTGTACAGATTTGCCCCATAGGCGATTCTGTTAAGCAAATTTCCCCTATCTCCGGAATATTTTATGTTGTACAGATTTTATGTTATGGGTCCACTGTATGTGTGTGTGTGTGTGTGTGTGTGTGTGTGTGTGTGTGTAATAATAATAATAATAATAATAATAATAATAATAATAATAATGAGAGCATCTCCAATAACTTCAGGAAAGCCAGTCTGAATACAGAAACGCTACCCCGACTGTGCCAAAGCTGAGCGTTTTAAAAGGTTTCCTTTGGCTGGACCGGCGGCAAGCAGAACCCCCCGCAAGTTGGCCAGGGCCGTCCCTGGAGCTCGCTTGGCGACACACACACACACCTCCCACTCCCTCGCCGGGCTGCTGGGCTCAAAAGGTCGCCCAGAGTCCCAGAAGCCGACACTTCGCGCCTGATGCTAAGACCGGCTTCTCGTTCATTCACTACTCCGGTACCCGGGGGTTGGGATTGGGATGGGGGTGGGGGGGGGACGCGGGGAATGCCCGAGGAGCCGATCTTCCTTCCCAGCATCGCACGCGGCGGGAGCCTTACCTTGTCCTCTGTGCAAAGGCACCCAAGACAAAAAAAGGAGAAGCTGCAGAAATCGGATCCAACGGAGGTTATCCATCATCAAAAAAGGGGAGGAAAAGCAAGACCCAGGAAAAGAAAGAACGGAGAAGACAGAAGCCCCCGGCGGACGCCCGGAAGCACGCTCGTTCTTTCCCCTTCTTTCGCTTACTTTTGGTTTTTAGAGATTTCTGTTTTGTTTCCTACCACGGCCAAAGTTCTCCGAGCCGCCCGAGACCGGTTGAGAAGGAAGGCGCCCAGAAGGATTACCCCCCACAAAGTGATTTTACAAAGAGTTAATTCGCCGCCTCCCTGCTTTTCGTTCAATTATCCCGCTTGCAAGCGTTTAAGGCGAAACAGTGCCTGGAGGCAGGGCTTTTTAACAGTCATCTGTTGCATCCAGGGGTGGTCCTCTCTCTCCCCCCTCCGCCACTTTTTTTTTTTAAAAAAGGAGGTTTTTCAGTGAGCTTTTAACTATAGGAACCTTCAGAGGAAACGTAGTGGCCAAAGCTGTTTGGTTTAGATTTCCTGCTCCAAACAGAAAGGGAATTCTCGAAATATTTTC
This sequence comes from Phrynocephalus versicolor, assembly GCA_023846285.1. NCBI lineage: Eukaryota > Metazoa > Chordata > Lepidosauria > Squamata > Agamidae > Phrynocephalus > Phrynocephalus versicolor. The sequence continues at coordinate 2,094,856 of JAHTLZ010000274.1, read as the reverse complement.
AGTGCAAGCAAAACCCCACCACACAAACAAGAGATGCTGGGGGAATGGGGGGTGGGTGGGTGGATAAACCCCAAACCACTATTTAAAAAACGAGTGCAAATACTCGCCTAGTTAAAGGTAGCACTGATTTTTTTTTTAAAAAAAAAACTATATGTACAGTATTTACACATAATAATTAAATGGAAATCTGAGGAGAAGCTCAGGCAAAAAAGCAGCAGTGCTGCTGACACCACAAACAAGAGACAGCATGATCTTTGGTCAAAAGGAGACTATGATAAGGAGGCCATCAATAGAGCACCTCTTGTGTTGTTTGTGCAGGGATTAGATTAACTAGGGGTCAAATGTTATTTCAATACCAGCTCATGGCGCTTACCCACTTCTTAGAGTGGGAGTTCCCTGCCTAGACATGGGCTGCTCATCTGGTCACCTAGGGCTCCACCTCAAAACCCCACCCCCACCACATCCATTTACAAATACCCTCAATAAAACACCGCAGGGACCCAGAGTTCCTTCGGGAAGACGGCAGTAAATAAATAAATGATGGACAAAAACCAAATTCATTCCTAATTTCATTGAAACTTGGCTGTTAAGTGTGGCCAAGTAACCTCCAGTTTGCAGTAGCCCTTAACAGTTTTTTTTTTTAGTTCTGTGCACTATTCAAGGAGAGTTTGACTAGTGCTTTCTCCCACCCACCCCCAAGTTTCTGTGGCTAAGCGGGGATTTGAACCCTGTGTTTCCTGAGTCATTGTCTGGCACTCTGCCAGCTCCACCACAATCTTAAGAAGGAAAAGGCTCAGAATTGGGCAGCCCAAACATCAGGGCAACTTGACAGAGATTGGAAATAACTGACTACAAATAGTAACTTAAATTAATCTGATATCAAAGGTATAATGCAGCATTAACGGAACAGGGGATAACATCATTCTAACACTGGATGAACAAGAAATAACCCTTGCAGAGTAACTAATTTTAATAGTTGTCATGTGTGACCTTATTCAATGGTAGAGAAGGAATACAGACTTCAAACTATCCCTGCACATCCAAAAAAGGAAGCCAAACCCTTGAAACATCAGCTGTCTCCCTGAGTCCTAGTGAACCTAATTTTTGAAAATATTTTTATTTGTCTGTGGCCACACTGTAGTATCAACAAAGAATAGTACAGGACTGAGTGTTCATTTTAAACTGGGAAAGAAAAACAAATGCAGCCACCTACTGCTGCTGCAACCAAAATCTTCACAGAACATCTGTCTCCCAGGCTATTACTTCTGGCACTATCCAAAGCCAAGCCATTTAGAGGTAAAGCTAGACTATTTCAGAAGCAAAAGTAAAATAAACCTTCAGCCAAGGTGGTGACTTAATGGAAAGTGTTCGGTTTTGCCTTTCTTCCATTTGCTTCCAACATTCGCACCTTTCCTTCATGTATAACGTAAGGGGTCTCTGCTACTTCTTGCAGTACATACACATTGCAAAAAAACCTATATCAAGTCGAAGTATCACCCTTTTCCTTACAAAATAAAACGATTTTAAATTGAAATATCAGATCCTGTCTTTCCAGTCCCTGGAGGTGGGGTGTATGTGTGAACCTTCCTTGTGAGGTGCAGGGGCCGATTAGGCTGGTGAGAGCTTTTGTTCCTGAGGTCCATCAGGTTCCATCAGCCCTGGAACCGCATGCATGCCTGAGGTGGCCTGCGGCTGTACCAGATGCCACAAGGTTCCTCCTCCCAGCAGTAGGCATTCGTTCACATGTACACAAAGATGGCAAAAGTGGGTTTTAATTCCCATGCATGGATGTACAGAGAAAAAGCAGCCACTGAGACACTGTCATCTCCACCCCATTCAGTCATTCCTTTCACAGTTCTGCTGAGAAGCATCAAAAGATACCTTTCCCTTGACCCTATACAAAATATTCTCATACATGGCTACTGCCATTTCCCCTGTCCCCGAAGTAGGAGGCTGGGAATTCAGCAGAACATACACAGAGGAAAAAGTGCTAAGACTGGATCTTGGGTAAAGAGGAAGACAAAAGGGAAGATTCTAGGAACTACTTAAAATAGGGTAGTGCTGTTGGAAACTGCCCACATGCCCTAAGCACATCCAGTCTCGCCTGATTTCGGAAGCTAAGCAGGGTCAGCCCTGGTTAGTACTGTACTTGGATGGGTGACCACCAGGGAATACCAGGTGCTGTAGGTGCCTGGAGTAGAAACTAGCAAGTCACTCCAGTATTCCTTGCCAAGAAAACTCCATGGACATGGAGTCACAAAGAGTCGGTCACAACTGTAATGACACAACACACAGAGAGAGAGAGAGTGTGTGAGAGTGCTGTTGGAACTTGTATTTTACAAAGCAGGAGTAAAGTAAGAGTTTACAGGGTGTAGCAGGTGACTGAAGTGAAGGAATCAGGTCAGGGAGATTGAGACACAGCCAGGTGTTTTAGAATAAAAGAAAGCAAGGCAGATGCGGCCAGAAAGACAAAGAAGGAGAACCTCTGTTCCCAGCAGTGAAAGAAGGAAGAAGCAGCTGTGGAAGCCTTACTCTTTAAAGCCTGGACAAAGCTCTGCAGACTGCCTTGGTGGGAGAATTGCACATTGCTGATGGACATGTAAATATATAGAGATACAGTACCTTTATTTTGTAAGGCAGTGAACTGTTCTTAAAACATATTTTTTGTAAATAAACTTTTGTCTTCTCCAGACAAACAGCTGCTACAGCTCTGTCTTAAACAAACCACAACAAAGTGCCCCATCCAGCTTTTGGTGTCTGTTATCTCCCCTTTCATCTGTCTTGCACTGTGGCTTATCATCCAGATGCGTTTACTCAGATTTTTCAGGGTTTAACACTCTTTAGGAAAATAAGGGTATGGTGACCTCTGAAGTTTTTCCCTCCCACCGCCCTCCCTACATTTGGCCATCCCCTAGGAAATGGGGAGACAATTTGATAGTTTACATGGTATAGAAAATGGGGAGTGCTATCAATTGAGTTGGGAGTCAGAATTCTTTTCCAGTAAATATATCCAAAAGGAATGCTTAGGGAATAATTTTCCAGATAAATCAATCCCCGGGAAGCTGGTAACTTCATGCCTGCCAACACCGGTCACTTTTGTTTACATTTAATCTTACTCCACTCCAAACCCAGATGTTTGAGTAGCTAATAACTTCAACAAAAATAAAATTGCTCTGGAAGAAATTGCTTATAAATTTCATGCAAAGGAGAGATCTTGGGAAGTCACTGAAAAATAAATGTCAACTCCCCCCTCCTTTTAACCAGAAAGTTGTTAAAATTTGCTTTTCAAAAGCAATTTGTTATAGTTATTGTTTCAGGGTTAAAACATTGCTACAAAGTAACTCTTCCCTCATTTCCCAAAATCAACTACATATTATTTCGAATTGCCTCCCCTCCTCCAATAACCTGCATGCTATAAAGGGCAGGCTTCAAATAGAAAGCACACCACAGTAATCTAAGAGGAGCATCTGTTTCAGAACAGGGGGAAACTCCTTTATTCGCACTCTTGTGAACAGGTAAGAGAGGGAGAAAAATGAGAACACACGGGTGCCCCTAATTCTACCCACTATTGGCCACCATGTCTTCCACTCTTTCAATTCCAGTGGGTACCACCTGGATTGATAATTTGTGTTGTTCCACAAAAGGCATTGAAAAGACTTCTACACTGGAATAGTGTAACACAGAACTGTTCAGAGAATGGCATGGATATTAGGGCAGATGTATGCTTTTCAGGTGAGGTAGTATAGGTATGACCTCCATCCATCCATCCATCCATCCATCCATCCATCCATCCAACCAACCAACCAACCAACCAACCAACCAACCTGGTCCTCATGAGGCTACTGTGCTTTGCTGCTAAGTAGAAATAGGGAAGATATACTCATGAATTCTCTAGTTCTATTTTAATGTTAATAAAATAGAACAAACCAAATAAAATAGAAGTAACATGTGGTTGGGAGGGGGAAAAAGAAAGAAAGGTGAATTACTTTATTTTGTATATATCGCCCCAAATATAGTCACTTGCTTAAACTTGTTATCCAAAATTTCCAAAGGGAGGACTAAGCAATATGCCAACCATCCTATATATACTTTTTATTACTTTGCTTTACCAAGAAAGGGCTTTTCCACTCTTACCAAGGTGAAACCTAATATAGTAGCTGGATTTATTCTACTTTACTCATTATTTTGGAAATAAAAGGTCTTCATAAATGCTGCTCTAAATATGTGAAAAGCAGAACAGTCCCTGATTGAGAACATGTGAGGAAAATGGAGACTGGATGGTAAAATCAAAGACCACCTAAGGATGCACAGTTAACACGCCTGACTTCAGCGAGCAGTATTCTTGGGCAAATGGTGAGGCCCGAGGGCCCTAGCATGGATACCCATTAATTATGCCAGCCCGTGCTGTGTGCCAGGTGGGCCCCTTTCAGGATATTCCCTTAGTTGGCGGCCAAAAAAAGGGACAAGGCTTCTTATTTTAATCCTCCTTTAATGCCTTTGATTGCTCATGTCTATACCAGACAGCCAAGATAAAAGAAAAATTCCCAAAGAGACTCACCAATCCCAGTAAACTGCTGGAAAGCGAACATCATTAAGGACCAAGTTATCAAGCAGATAAAAAGGCAAGTTTTGCCAGAGAGTTGTCAAAATGGTTGACGTGCTGTGTGTCATTCTCTCCTGCGGTGCTGGAGAAATAATAGTGTGATTGTGAGGAGAGGGTGCATCATAGACCACTAGTTTAAATTAAAGCATTCACATTTCAGGTTTTTTAAACCCAAGGCAGCTGGTTTAGTAGTTTCTGAAAAATAGGATATAAGGAGGATGGCAATGGCACAGGCACCCTTACAGGCAGGCTGTCTCTCTTTCTTCCTGGTTCTGTTGAATTCCAGACCTCAAGCTTTCCAGTGGGCCTGGGAATCTCCCTGTGGGCTGAATGAGTGTTGGGAGAACTTGTGTCTCAAAAACCCAAGACACCAAACGAGGGGAGGACTCACACAGAACCCTAGAAGAAGAGGAGAGGCATCAGCTGAGAATTCAGGCAGGAAGAGTGAACACTAGAGGAAAACGAGGAGGAGGGCTAGTGGGCTCTCCAGCATATAAGGGAGGGAGAAGGGAAGAGGAGGAGGAGGAGAGTAGAACAGGAGGTCCAGGTAGGGGACCTGCTGCTAGACATGGTAATACAAGAGATGGAAGAAGAGAGAGCCTGGGGGATACCCTAGAGAACCTCAATGAGGAAGAACCCTTGCTTCCATCTTGTATATATCTTGTGCAAGGAGATGGGCAGGATATAAAAAAGATGGAACTGGACTGAAGTCCTGGTACATCCCATGATCCCAAAGTCCAAGGTAGAGAGAGACCATCTTTCAGTCACCTCCCTGGCTGCATTACTGGAAGAAGCAGAAGCATCAAGTGAAAGAAGATCAGTCCTGTGAACTCAGACTACGGTAGTAGAGTCAACCACCACCAACCTCCAATGCTTGAGGAGACAGAGACAGCAGGAGCATCAGTGCCAGAGAGACAGGAAGAGCAAAGAAGCCCTCAGTGCAGGCACATAAGCCCTTGTTGTAGGCCCTATGGTGCAGGTCAGCACGGATGACACCCACTACAGGTAAAAGGACTAGAGGCTATCTCTGGTGATGCCAACCAGAGAGGTTTTTTGTTTTGTTTTGTTTTTTGTTTTTTGTTTTTTGTTTTGTTTTTTGTTTTTTTTGCACTGGAACATGGACTTCAGGGAATTGCAGAGAACTATGCCAGACCATAGAAGGCAACTGTAAAAATTACCTTTGGTTCTGCCAAAGAAGTCAAGCCCTGAGTGGACATCAAAGCCTCGGAACTGTGTTCCACCTATAGATCAAAGAAGTGGTCATCTCGCTTTTTGTTCACATATCAAGTTGTAAGGAAGAGTAGATGGTTGATAATTATCTTCTGTCATGAATAGAGCCTTGTTTATCAACATTTTATATCCATAATAATCAATGTACTATATTGCAGCCATCTGGATGTTTGTACAGTACTGTATTGTGACTTCATGGACCAAAGTATTATATTCAATTCATTAATATAACACTGGATGGGAAATTATATAATTTGGGCCTCTTGTGAAGTGCTATTTTGTTAATGGGTTACACAAAAGCAAAACAGGAACTACATCAGTGCATCATAGATAATGACGTGTAATACTATGTGAGCGCAGCTACTGCTTATCCTGAATTGAGAGATAATGGTCAGGCCTTTCTACCTGCAAACTTCTTGAATACTATGACAGTTCCAAAATACAGAAAAGCTTTCACACTAGCCAAATTTCATGTTCTTCCTTCAGTTCTGCTGGAAGGCAGATACAGAACATTCCCTATGAACAACGCTTATGTCCTTGTGAGGCTGGTTTGATGGAGACAGTTGGTAACATCTTGTTGTATTATTCCTTCTATACTGGTTTCCGTGATACCTTTATCCATCCAATCCTGCAAAGCATTCCTGGAAGAGATTATGAATATTATACACACTATCTGTTGGCAGACCAGTGTCCATCAGTAACAATTAAAGTTGCCAACTTCTGTGTAGCAGCACTAGCTTGCAAGCGAGAAATGGTATCCTAATCTTTAAACATACATATGCATGTATTTATGTATATATGAGAGCTGCCTAGATGCCCTAAGCACATCTGATCTCACCTGATTTCGGAAGCTAAGCAGGGTCGGCCCTGGTCAGTACTTGGATGGGAGACCACCAGGGAATACCAGGTGCTGTAGGCGCCTGGAGCAGGAACTGGCAAACCACTCCAGTATTCCTGCCAAGAAAACTCCATGGACATGGGGTCACGAAGGGACGGTCACGACTATAACGACACAACACACACACACACACATGTATATATGAATATGTGTGCATTGGGGTTGGTGTTATAGTCATCATGATTGTCTCAGAAAATTTGTCTCACTGGGAGTTGGCTGTGCTCAGTGCATGCTATGCTTATGTTTGTTGGTTTGTCTGTTCTTGTTTGGTTTTGCTGTTGATCTACGTTGTTTGTTTTTATCAGTTGATCATATTAAAATTTATTATCATTAATAAATAAAATGCATTTGTTCTTTTGTCTTTTTGTAGTCTGGATTTCTGTTGTGGAGTACAAGCTTTGTATAACCCCATTGAACTGTTACACCGATGAACTATGGCATGGATGAATTTTAATGCTCTTTTCTTGCACCCTTAAACCTACAAGGACAAGAATCTGCCTTACATGAAGTCAGAATATTGGTAAACTCCATGGCAGCTATCTCACTTGTCACTGATACCACTCCCTAATCACTTGATGACACTGGATTCCTTGAGATTTCAGGAGCAAAGCCAGAGACTAGGAGGAAGGTCCTTACTATGCCACCAAGGCAGATCCTTGTAATGTTACAGAGGCTAGGCAGAAAAGGCTCATGAGTGGAGACCAAATGTGTCTGAGCTAAGAAATTCTGGAAGCCACCCTGAAAAAATATCTAGGTAAATGTGCCCCAAAGGTGGGTAAACACGGCTTACGTTGTCAATGGCAGCAGAGAGTTGAACAGAGGGGAAGGGAGGAGAGAGATTTTTGGGCTGGCAGGTAGGTGGCAACGTGTACCCAACATCTGTAGCAGTTGCCACCATTCCTGCTAGGGCTCAACCTACATTTCTTTGTCGGCCTGGCTGTTACCACTTCTGGGATGCTTGCCGGTAGCTATAGTAAAGAGGGTTTTTCAGTCTTCTTTTGCCACTACCAGATTTTTACATGTACAGTAAAATCTTCACGAGTCACAACACTGGTGCTCCACTCCTTAACAATTAATAATTGTGTTCTGTCAAGTCAATTCTGACTCTGGGTGGTCCTTTTCAGGGTTTTCAAGGTAGAGAGAGTTCCCAGAAGTGGTTTACCATTCCCTTCTTCTGGCAATATCCTGGGACCATGCAGTTTGTCCAAGGCCACATAGGGAGGAGCTGAAGTCCAAATCTCCGGCTCAGGAGCCAGACATCTAACTCACTGAACTATCCAACCAGCACAGCTTCACTACTTACCTTGCTCAAAAGAAAATGGTGGGTAGGTACAACTGCAGGCATCCGCCGGCCTTCTCTCCGATCCCTTCCCTTCAGTGCTGGCTTTTGGGTGTGCTGATGTGGTTCTACATACATACAAACACCTAGATGCTGAGCTTTTGAGCCAGGTTTCACCTAGGAATAGGTGGTAGCGGGTGCCCAATTTTTATAATCGCTTCACATACTGTATAACATTCAGACTTTGGTGGTTACTTCACATCCGTTTTGTCTTTGTAAGTGTTGCACTTTGGACCGGTACAAAAAAATTCTTACTTCATGTCCGTCGCGCAACAGCTGAAATTTGTCTCAACCATGCCCCTGGAATGGGATCAGAGTGTGACAATACTGTACCTGGTGCTGGGTCGGGTATTCTTTTGTTATGGTTTGTTTCCAGTTCCTGTTCTGAGACAATGAACCATATGGTAACAACTGTCATGCAACAACCAGTGTCCACCTAGTGGTCAGCGGCTGAAGTGGCATTTGACATTAGTTTCCCTATGGGAAACATCATGCAGCGCAAATGTTTATTAAAGTACTGAAAATTCTGTAACATTGACGTATAAATCCCGGAGGACCAGTAAATTGAAATACTGAAAAAGTTTTATTTACGATATTAAAAAAGGTTTAAGAAAGCAAGAAAAATTCAGAATTTGTCATGGAACAAGACCGTGAAGTAACAGTTGTCACAAGACAAGTTATCACAACCGTGAGAAAACGGAAACAGGGACTAAACAGGGACAAAACCACGTGATCGTGACCAACACTATCACGGAACAAAACTAGTCACAGAACAAAGAAGGACACAAAGCAACCTTCTTTGTTCTCTTCCAATACAGCTCACCCTGTTTCCTCACCTGGAGAGGCGCAGGAATTCCCTGAGAGGTTAGCTGGCTCCCTGAAAGCTGGCAACAGAGCACATGATGGGAATGGTTTCATGTAGAGATAACTGAGCAACACTGACAGGGAAATTGTGAATAAACAGGCTAAACATTATGTGTATGTATCTGGCAGGATACATATGTAATTTAAAAAATGTTAGAAAAATAAAAATAGATTCTCAGGAAGACTTTGGGCACAGAATGGCCATTGCAGCTCCTTCACCATTCAAACAAAGCCATAGGAAATGAGTTAATACTCAGAAACTTATTTGGGATTCCTTCTTCCCACACTGCCTGCAACAACTAACGAGAAAAGTACATGCAAGGATTGCTACATTCTGAAGCAATTTAAAAAATGTCTTCTGTATTTGCTTTTCAAAGGAGTGGGTAGGGAACCGACCATTCTGATTATGAGTGTCATTTCCAGTCATTCCCACAAACAACATTTGGTTCGTATTATGGAAAGATCACACAAACCTAGCAGGAAGAAAGGACGACAAAGAAGGCGATGTAAAGTGTCAAAATAATTCCTTAGACGTGCCTAGTTCTGAAATCATTTGTTACTGAGGCCCTCTCAAACATTTTATTTTATTTTATTTTATTATCTTGCATATCAAGTCAAGTTTGTACCTCCCCCCACCCTCGCTATCAGGATTAACTAAATACTGATGTTAGTTCTCCCTCAGAAGAGAAAGGTATATAAGTGTTTGTGTCCTTGTATACACAGAGAGTGGAAAGTTCGTAGAATCTGTTTAACAGTTTAGTTAACTGTTAGTGGGCTCAAAAATCCGATTCATTGAAGAGTAGGTTGGAGGGAGCAAATATTAACAGCAAGGTTGCTGCTAAATCATTCGGATTAGTACAACTTAACCAAGAACGAAGACAAAAGACCTCTTTCACAATTTTGCCTATATCCCACCTCACCCAGGCTAAAGGACACATTGTGGGGTTGCTCCTCCCTGCTCTGTCTTCACAACAATAAGAAGAACCTTCTAAGATAGACCAGGCTGACAGTGAATATGGTCACGCTAACAAAATAAATTGGCAGATCAATCAGGGGTTTTGAAACTGGTTTAAAATTGGATGATAGTAAAGTGATTTGGGGGGGGCAGTATGTGCATTCTCTGTGGGGGGGAATTAATAAGTTTGTACACTATATTGTATGACAGTTGAGGGGCGACATGGGCTTTTAGGATGGTTGCATTTGAGACTTTGTCCTTTGTCTGCCCATTCGTCTCCTGGCTGCCTCACAGTTTCTCAGTGCTGCCCCTGTGGGTTTTATTTTTAATCTCTTTTTTATTGCTTGATATATGAAGTAGTACTACTATGACATGACAGGCAGAAATACAATACAACAAATAAAATTCCTAGCTTCCACTGCAGCTCAACACACACATACAAAGACAGACGTAGACACTCAGAAAGATGGCGTGGAGCGGAGGAGAAGAGAGGGATGTAGGAGCTAGGCTGATGGAAGGGGGATGAACCGATGTGAGAGAAACTGACAAGGTGAATCGATAAGACCTAGAGAGGCTCTTTTGTACAAGTCTGTCTTTTTGGACAGATAAATTGTAGCTTTATCTGCTGTCCCCCTTCCTCTCCTTTCCTGGTGCCTCCCACTAGGTACATCAATAGCTCCATCCATGGACTAGTGTCGAAGGTGGACCTATGTGAGAAGTCCATTACTTAAAGCAAGAGTGGACAAAGTGTGACCTGCAGGCTATTTAAGCCCCAAGGACATCAGATCTCACCTGAATTCGGAAGCTTAAGCAGGGTCAGACCTGACTAGTACTTGGATGGGCGACCACCAGGGAAGCAAAGCAAAAGCAAAGTGTTCTACTTATATACCGCCCCGTACCACTTCAAGTAGTCTCTAGGTGGTTTACAGTTTTAATTACAGTATGCAGGCCACACAATGCCCCCCAACTAGCTGGGTACTCATTTTACTGACCTCAAAAGGATGGAAGGCTGAGTCAACCATGAGCCTGCTACCTGGGATTGAACCCCAGGTCGTGAGTACATTTTAGGTGCAGTACAGGCATTTAACCACTGCGTCATGGGGTTCCAGGTGTGAGTAGGAACTGGCAAACCAATCCAGCATTCCAGTGTTGTGACTCCATGGACATGGGGTCATGTAGGGTCGCTCACGACTGTAACAACACAACACAACACAACACAACACAACACAACACAACACAACACAACACAACACACACACACACACACACAAGAATTTTATTGAGCCCAACACCCTCCCCCCCCGTGCCCTCAGTGTCATAGCAGTTTGTGGTAGATTGATTGGCACAAGAGTGGAGGAAGAACAAATGGCCCCATTTTATTGCAGATGTTTCAGTAATGGGTGGAGGAGGAGGAGGAGTGCTTGCTTGCTCATCCTCTCTGTCTGCTTCCTGTATGGGCCTTGGGCTGGGTAGAGAAGGTGCCTGGCAGAGGTAAGGGAGGCACTTTGCAGCCAGGAGGATGTGTGCTGGGTAATTTTTTTACTGCTTGCCCTTGGTGCCAAAATTATTAGTTATAGGTGTGGCTGTGTGGCCCTTTATTAAGACCTTTATCTCTTTAGGCAAACTTTCCCCGAGTGGAGTTTTAAATGGATGGCTGTTCATTACTGCATTGAATATGTCTTGAGTGTTGCTTTGTTTACCATCTGTTTGTATAGTAATTTTCCATTCTTTTAATTATTTGTGTACTTACTGTCTTTAGCTTATAATACAGTGGACCCTTTTATAACAAACAGTTTGTATAACATAAAATCTGTACAACATAAAAAATTCCAAAGATAGGGGAAAGTTGCTTGACATAATCGCCTATGGGGCAAATCTGTACAACATAAAAATGGGATTACTCCGTTTTCAATGCATTCTTATGGGAAATTGATATAAAGGAAAATTTGCTTAACATAATTTCATTGGGAACAAATTAATTCCTTTATACAAGGTACCACTGTATTATATCTTAATAATGTACACCTTTTTTCCAGGAGAAGAGTGGGACAGACAGACAGATGGACAGAGACAGACAGGTAGGTAGGTCGGTTCCTTAGGTGCTAATTGTGATTGTCCCAGCAGATTTTTTTGCCTGCTCTCTCTCTCTCTCTCTCTCTCTCTCTCTCTCTCTCTCTGTGTGTGTGTGTGTGTGTGTGTTGTGTCGTTACAGTCATAATGACCCCATCCATGTCCATGGAGTTTTCTTGGCAAGAATACTGGAGTGGTTTGCCAGTCCCTACTCCAGGGGCCTACAGCTCCTGGTATTCCCTGGTGGTCTCCCATCCACTAACCAGGGCCGACCCTGCTTAGCTTCTGAAATCAGGCGAGATTGGATGTGCTTAGGGCATCTAGGCAGCTTTTTTGCCTGCTACAGTCTTCAAATTACAGTTTGCCGTAAGCCTGGGTTTTGTCTATAAATCTGTTTGCTTGATCAGGAAGGTCTGCCTCAGCTACATCTCTGGAACACTTGTGGAGCTTGGCTTCTAAAGCCTGCCTATTAGTAATACAGACTTTGGTCCTTAACTATCTGTCAGTGACTTATTATCGTGCCACATGTTCACCAATGGTTTAGGTCAGTAGTGGCCAAACTTTGACCTTCTAGATATTTTAGACAACAACTCCCAGAATTCTGAGTCTGTATTGACAGTGACAAAGGACTGTGGGAGTTGTGGTCCAAAACTTCTGGAGGGCTGAAGTTTGGCCACCACTGGTTTAGGTGCTGAACCTTTTACACTCGCTTGCTGTCTCTCTTGCAAAGATCATCTAGTCCTTACAGATTTCAGTGCCTTGGCCTCCCCGAGCAAAGGAAGCATGGCTGTTTCATCAGGTCTGAGAATCCCAATTTGATCTGACATGACACCTGACAGTAGACCATATTCAACCCATTAATGTGGCTCCTTTTCCACAGGAAATAGCAACTCCTAGACAAAACATCGGAATTCTGTTTTCCTAGGCCTCAATTCTCTTGAATCAAAACAGCTTTTTTAAAAAACCCAAACACCATATTACTCCATGTGCCAAGAATGAGAGCAATATTTGGGATTGCAAATGTTGTTACGTCAGTGCAAAGGTATTGAATGATTTTCCCATTTACTTCAAAAATGTGGACGCTATAAGCTGACCGGGTTTTTAAGACTTGAGAGACACAATATAGTAGCCTGTTTTTAAATAAGAATTGATGATAGCTTTATCTTAACGTTAGCAAGTGTTTTTGTGATCCTGTTTCAAATCTTTTTGCCTAGCTTAAGGGGCGGGGGGGGAATGTAACTTTCATTCCATTCCAACCTGGCAATAAAACCACTGCTGCAATTATTGGAAGCACACATACACACGGGCTTGGCACAGGCATTCAAATCTCCATTTGCCCCGCAAATTGTGGTGGGGAGTTTTTATTTGCTGTTTAAGAACAGAGAATGTCACAAATCTTTGTACACTAAGCATACAAATTTCAACCATTACATTTCTTAATTTGACTTAACATAATAATAGTGATTTTGTGTCATCAAGTTGATGCTGGCTTTTTGCATCCTTGAGAATGACTTGAAGTTGTCTCGGGTTCGCCCGGACCTAGCCCGTGACTGTGCCAAGTGGAAGGCCAAAACAAGAATAGCAGACCCCACCACCAAATAGGACAAATGCTAAGAAAAAGAAGAAGCAAATGTTGACTTTTGATGACCATTTCCAGGAATTTCCAGGTAGTGAGTAATGGTAAATGGTGATTTTACTATTCCCTTCTTCAGGAGGCATCCTGGAACCATGCAACTTATCCCAAGGCACACAGGCTGGCTCTTCTGAAATACAACGCGGAAAGGAACCCCCAGACTTTAGATCTGCAGCCAGATACCTAAACCACTGGACCATCCAGGAAGCTTTGCCTTGTTTTACTGCTTTTATTAATATTTTTAATCATAGAGTTTCCTTTTCTTCTGTGCTTGAAATAATTTCGTTTGCATTATCTGTCATACTGAATTCATAAACCACCTTGAGTATATTTGCTATAGAAAGGCAGGGATAAATTAGAGAAATAAATTTTTAAATTAAGTATTGAAGGCTGAATGATAGAAGCACAGTGTTAAGGACTCTTTGCTATTTACTCTGTTGTTATGTATGAGCAAACAAAAGTACAGTAGTAGTTTTTTGTTGGGGTTTTTGTTTGTTTTTTGCAGTGCCACAAAATCCTTACCCAAAGTAGCCCACCTCCTAATCTAAATGTATATTGTATTCTGGCTAATTTATCATTTAATTCTAGCATGACTATCAAATCACAAATGACACTTTATCTATGTGTACAGCTTGGATGCACACCTTCATCTGATGAGGGTGTTTGAATAGGTTAAGAACATAAGAACATAAGAAGAGCCATGCTGGATCAGGCCAAAGGCCCATCTAGTCCAGCTTCCTGTATCTCACAGTGGCCCCACCAGATGCGTTTGGGAGTGCATGAGACTAGATATCTGTCTCCTGATACCACTCCCCTGCATCTAGCCCTTGAAGTAGCCTGGTTTTAAGCCTTGAGATTACACATCTCCCTCATGGTTTGTAACCTGTGATGGACTTTTCCTCCAGGAATCTGTCCAATCCCTTTTTGAAGGCATCCAGGCCAGATGCCATCACCACATCCTGTGGCAGGGAGTTCCATAGACTAACAACGCGCTGGGTGAAAAAACATTTTCTTTTGTCTGTTCTTACTCTCCCAGCCCTCAATTTGAGTGTATGTCCCCTGGTTCTGGTATTTTGTGAGAGGGAGAAGAGCTTCCCTCTATCCACTTCACTCATGCCCTGCATTATTTTGTACGTCTCAATCATATCCCCCCTCAGGTGCCTTTTTTCCAGACTAAAGAGCCCCAAATGTTTTAGCCTTTCCTCATAAGGGAGGTGCCCCAGCCCAGTAATCATTTTGGTCGCTCTCTTCTGCACCTTTTCCAGTTCCACTATGTCTTTCTTGAGATGCGGTGACCAGAATTGTACACAATACTCCAGGTGTGGCCTTACTATTGTTTTGTATAATGGCATTATAATGCTGGCTGTTTTATTTTCAATCCCCTTTTTGATAATCCCTAGCATGGAATTGGCCTTCTTTACCGCTGCCACACATTGGGTAGACACCTTCATGAAGCTGTCCACCAACACACCAAGATCTCTTTCCTGATCCGTCACGGATAACTCAGAGCCCATGAGTTGATAGATAAAGTTTTGATTTTTTGCCCCAATATGCATTACTCTACATTTGGCTACATTAAAACGCATTTGCCAATTCGTAGCCCATTCCCCCAGTTTGGAGGGATCCTTCTGGAGCTCTTCACAATCTTCTTTGGTTTTTACCACACGGAAAAGTTTTGTGTCATCTGCAAACTTGGCCACCTCACTGCTTATCCCTGTCTCCAGGTCATTTATGAACAGATTGAAAAGCACCGGTCCCAGGACAGATCCCTGGGGCACACCGCTTTTCACCTCTCTCCATTGTGAAAAGTTCCCATTGACACCTACTCTTTGTTTCCTGGATCTCAACCAGCTCTCAGTCCATAAGAGGACCTGTCCTCTTATCCCCTGACTGTGCAATTTTCTCAGCAGCCTTTGGTGAGGGACTGTGTCAAAAGCCTTTTGAAAATCCAGATAGATTATATCGACCGGTTCACCCAAATCTACATGCCTGCTGACCTTTTCAAAAAATTCTAAAAGATTTGTCAGACAAGACTTACCCTTGCAGAAGCCATGCTGATTTTCTTTCAGCAAGGTTTGTTCTTCTATGTGTTTTAAGATTTTCTCTTGGATGAGGCTTTCCACCATCTTACCTGGGACAGATGTAAGGCTAACTAGCCTGTAGTTTCGCGGGTCCCCCCTCCTTCCTTTTTTAAAAATTGGTGTGACATCCGCTATCCTCCAGTCCCCCGGCACTGTGGTCGTTTTAAGAGAAAAGTTGCATATTACCGTTAAGAGATATGCAATTTCATTTCTCAGTTCCCTAATAACCCTTGGGAGGATGCCATCTGGGCCCGGTGACTAGAGATGGGCACGACTTAGCGGTATTCCCGTTTCCGTTTCCGTTACTCGTTTCCGTTACGGAACGGAAACGGTAACGGGAATTACTCCGCCAGACTTCGAGCTCGAACTGACGAACGAACAATTTGGTCAGATTTGTTGTGCTCGTTACTTGCATCGCGCGATCGCGCGCGATGCCAAGCAGCACAGAAAAAAAGTTTTAAAAGTTAAAAAAAAACCCGATTCCCGGCCCTAAAAGAAGGCAAAAACTGTCTGAGGGCACCTACCACCAGGCCAGAAGGGGTTTTTTTGGGTGGGGGGTTCCCCGCCCCCCTTTCCTTGGGCTAGTGCTACTGCTGCGCTGCGCTGGTACCAGGCGGGGGGGCATTGCCAATGCCATTCGGTGTGCGGGCGGGGGGATCCAAAATGGCGACCGCAAATTTTTCTTTGAAACCGTGGCCCAAATACCCAACAAAGCACCACAGAAACATGAGAAAAATAGCTATTTTAAACACTTGAATTTTTACTGTAGCAGCAGTGGGTTTGTCTTGCCAAAATACGTCTCCGTTGATTTTATTTTATTTTATTTTCATTTTTTTTTTACACGTGCGCAACGGTGGGCTGGCCATGGGACGGGACCATGCAAATTTTCGGAGCCATTCCACCAATCGCATGGCCAGGTTTTGACTGACACTTCTGGATGTGCCAGAGGGCATAAAAAGGCGAGGCACCTTCCAGTCCGTCGCAGTCTGGGCTTGGATCTTGGAGGGTGGTTTAGTCAGGGCTGGATTGCTGCGCTCGAGTCTACTAGTTTCGATTTCGCGGTCGCGCTAGGCAGGGACTCAGGGAGTGAGGGAGGGAATTGAATTTAATTCTCGTCGCAAACATACGATTCGAATTTCTTTTATTCCTGGCTGTGGGGAATAGCAACTCAGCGTTTATTTTTTTTTGTTTTCGGAAGAGTTCCGTTTTTAATTTGCTTTGCTATTTGCTTCAAGGGGGAGGGAAGATTTGAGCGGGAGGGGAGGGGAGTGCGGATTGGAAATATATTATTTTTATTTTACACTACCATACTATTTCTTTTCTATCCCAATTTCCCACCGAGTTCATTTACTTGGCAAAGGTCCTTTTACCCTGCTCCTACCTACAGCTTTTTTGCTGCTGTTGCGATTGGGGTTTTGGAAGGGAATCCAGCAACCCTATCCTACCCTAGCAGCTTATAGTTTTATTTATACCGTTACCATTCATTTTCTATTCTACCTACAGTTTAGCAAGTGGCAGTACTAGTGCTTAGAAGGGGGGGTTGGAGGCTGTGGATTAAATTATTTTAGAACTATTATTCAGAAGAACTCAGTCAGTAGGCAGAGTCTCCCTTGCCAACCAGTGCACTCAAAGATCTCTCACACAAGCACATTTGTGTTGGCATTGGCATTGGCATTTGGCAACAAGGCTAGGGCACCTTCTATAGAACATTTTACAATTTCATTTTACTTATTTATAGTTATATATTCTTTCTCTTGTCCAACACCTCATTCATTTTTTTGGATTAAGGCACTGAAACAAACATTTGTTGAAGGGCAGGCACCCAGCCACTTTATAGACCTTTTCCTTCAATTACATCTTTGAATAAGTTACCTGTGCAATAATACACTTGCCGGTACGAACGTAAAACGTAGCTTTAACCACCTCAGGCTCTAACTGTAGTCTAATGCATTGCTGAATGCTGACCACCAGACCAATCCATGACCAAAAGCAGGGTTGCATTGGCTTTGGCTCATTGGCTGTATTGCTTGTCCTTTAAGTGTGTGTGACTTTGACTGTGTGAATGTGAAGTGAAGTGAAGGCAGAAGGACCTTGGAGATGGGGGGGGCAATTTGAGAGGAGTAGAGTTGTAGACCCCTCATCCAGATTTGGGGAGGAACGGAATGTCTTTCTCCTGCTGCCTCTGAGAGGTGGAGGGGAGATGGGATGGTATCAAAAAACCAAACAACAGAAAAGTACAACAAACAGGCACATCAGCCAGACCAAGTAGGGTGGCTGCTGGCTGGTTCAGCATCAGCAGATTCAGCACAGCAGACCAAGAGGGGAAAAAAAGAAATGCAAATTTGTTTCTACCCCACTTGGTTTGCTTAGGATGCACTCTAGCCTTGTTGTGCAGCAGCAAGTCCATCACCCAGGCAACTGTATTTCGCCTGCTCGTTTGCGGGACCCGCGCCCGCCCGCGCGCCCGCGCGCCCGCCAGCCAATCCCCCTGCCGTTGCCGCTGCCGCCGCCCACACATGTACCCCCGCGCCCCCGCCGCCCGCGCTACGCCCGCAAGCCGCAAGTCTCGGTCGGACGTCAAAATGCGCGAAATCGCGGTAGAAACGAAAACGAAAAAAACGAAAAACGAAACGACTATTTTTTTATTTTTCGCGAAAAACGGAAACGAAACGAATCGGACCCTAGCCGAAACCGAAACCGAAAACGAAGTTTTTTTTCTGAGTCGTGCCCATCTCTACCGGTGACTTGTTAATCTTCAATTTATCAATTAGTCCTAAAGCATCCTCTCTTTTAACCTGTATTTGATTTAATTCTTTAGTCAAGAGGGGCCGTTCAGGCAGCGGAATCAGCTCAAGGTCTTCTGTCGTGAAGACAGATGCAAAGAACTCATTTAATTTCTCTGCAATTTCCAAGTCCTCCTTAATCTCCCCTTTTCCTCCCTCACTATCCAGAGGGCCAACTGGTTCTCTGGCAGGTTTTCTACTTCTAACATATTTAAAGAAGCTTTTATGATTACCCTTTATATTGCTAGCCATGCGTTCCTCAAAATCTTTCTTTGTCTCTCTTATCATCTTCTTACAGTTCTTTTGCCAGAGTTTGTGTTCCTTTTTATTTTCCTCATTTGGGGAGGATTTCCATTTACAGAAAGACCTCTCCTTGCGCTTTAGAGCCTCTCTAACTCCACTCGTTAACCATGCCGGTGCCCTCTTGGACTTAAATGAGCTCTTGTTTCTTTGTGGTATGCACTTGTGCTGGGCCTCTGTTACCGTTGTTTTAAACAGGTTCCATGCACTCTGAAGAGATTGGGTTCTTCCAACCTTCCCCTTCAATTTCTTTCTAACTAGTTTCCTCATCTGAGGGAAGTTTGCCCTTCGAAAATCAAGGGTTTTTATGTCTGATTTGCTTGACACTCTTCCTCCAACACGCATGGCAAAGGAGATTGCAGCATGGTCACTGTTCCCCAGAGGCTCAGTGACATTCACATCCCTGACCAGGTCCTGAGTATCAGACAGTATGAGATCCAGAGTTGCCTGTTCTCGGGTGGGCTCTATGACAAGTTGCTCTAAGGCACAGTCATTTAGCAAGTCGAGAAACCCAGTTGCTCTTTCTTGCCCGGAGCTCGCATTGGCCCAGTCGATGTGGGGATAATTGAAGTCCCCCATGATTACTATCCTATTCTTCTGAGACACCTCCATGATTTGTCTCCTCATTTCAAGGTCCCCCTCAAGTTTTTGATCTGGTGGGCGATAGCATACCCCAACTATCACATCACTCCTTGGACCTGGTAGTTTAACCCACAGTGATTCTATGGTGGAGTCAGACCCTCTGTCAATCTCCATTCTGCTGGATTTTACCCCTTCTTTAACGTAGATGGCCACTCCCCCTCCAACCCGCCCCCTCTATCCCTTCTATAGAGTTTATAGCCTGGGATTGCTGTATCCCACTGGTTCTCTACATTCCACCAGGTTTCTGTTATGGCTATTATATCAATGTTATCCCTAGCTGCCAAATGTTCAAGTTCTCCCATTTTTGGTCAGAGGCTTTGAGCATTGGCGTAGAAGCACCTGTACAGTGGGTTCTGCAACAACAGCTGCTGCTTTGTTCTTACCCCCCCCACACACAGCTATTATTTTCAGTAGACAAACTGTCACATTCCATTATTCTCCCAGTACTAATACCTGCTATGTCATCTCTATGTGATTCTCTACCCTTTCCAACCTCATTCCCTGTGGATGAGGTGTTCCGAACCAGATGCCACTCCGCTCCTGTCGGCTTTCCCCCAGTTATCTGTTTAAAAGCTGCTCTGCAGCTTTTTTGAGGTTGAGTGCCAGCAATCTGGTCCCATCATGATTCAAGTGCAACCCGTCCCTCCTGAACAGGTTTGGCTTGTCCCAAAATGTTCTCCAGTTTCTGACAAATTTGAAACCCTCCTCTCGACACCATCGCCTCATCCATGCATTGAGGCTTATGAGCTCTGCCTGCCTGGCGGGTCCTGCATGAGGAACAGGTTGGAGAAGTTGAGAGCAAACGTCTAGGGAAATGTATCGATATAACCACCATTCGAGTCTATGTTCCAACTACAGATGTTGAAGAAGATAAAATAGAAAGCTGGCACACAAGCACCCAGGAGGAAATTGATTGTACACCAAAGACATTCTTATAATTTATTTATTTATTTATTTTTAAACTTATTGACTGCCCGATTTTTTCGCAGGAACTCTGGGCGGTGTACAACACGTTACAAATAACAGCAACTGCCCATAACTACAAACCCAAAACATCCCCATCACAATACAAATACAGAAAAGGAAATAATAAAATACCAATAAATATAATAATACTAATATAAAGGTACTAAAAATAGTAAAAGTAAAATGGACAATAGCACCACAAACGGCCGTAATCATAGGCGATTGGAATGCAAAAAATAGGGAAAAGGAGGAACCTAATGTGGTTGGAAAATTTGACTCAGAAACAAAGTGCAAGAATAGATGCTTCAAGGAAACGAAGAGATGACTACTCATGGACATCACTGGATGGCCAATGGAAAAGTAAAATAGACTACATAACTGTAAGCAGGAGTTAGAGAAACTGTGTCCTCTATGCTAAAACAAGACAAGGAGCAGACTGTGGAACTGATAATGAATTGTTAATATCAACGTTAGAATAAAGCTGAAGAAGAGCAATAAAAGAATCCCAGTGCAAAAGTATTTAAACCTATTAAAACCAAGATAGATGACAGAAGAAACACACAAAATTGCAAAGTCCAGATGACAAGCAAAAGTAAAAGGTGACAGAAATTAGTTTAGGACCCTGAGTGCAGTTTTCCAATGACTGGCTTGTAGAGATTAAGACATTTATTACAATAGCCAGTGTAAAGAGGCAAATAACAAAAGAGAAAAAATAATAAATCTTGTCTAAAAGTAAAATAATTTTTTTTAGCCTAGTATAGGATTTCTGAAATATCAACAGAGAAACACACTAACAAACCTGGAGAATATAAAGAGAAGATGGTAACAGTATACTGAATACCTATATAGAACAGATAAAAAGATGACAAACTCATTTGAACAGGAATCCTAGGATAAAGAGCCTGCAATTCTAGAAAGTGAAGTGAAAGCTGATTTGAAAGCACTAGGAAGAAATACATCACCGGGGTAGAGGGAATACTGATTAAATATTTTCAAGTGTCAGAAACTGAATCTATCAAAATCCTAACAAGAACATGGCAACAAATATGGAAAACAAAGCAAAGCTGAGGGTCTGAAAATATTAAATATACAGTACATTCCAGTCCCTGAGTACAGTAAATATAGCACCATTGCTCTAATCTCTCATGCAAGGAAATTAATGTTCCAAGATATTGCAACAAGACTTTAACATGGAGTGAGAAATGCCCGATGTTCAGGCTGGATTCTGGGAGAAAAAAGAATTTCAGAAGATTAGTCTATGCTTTATAGATCACAGCAAAACCTTTGGTTGTGCAGATCATTTATTTATTTATTTATTTATTTATTTATTTATTTATTTTTGTATTTATATCCCGCTTATCTACTACATGTAGTACTCTAAGCGGCTAACAAAGCAATAAATGCAAATCAGCTACAAAGAACATCAAATAAAACGAAATCAACATGAACAATAAAACATCATAAACATATAAAAAACCTCCAGCATCCCAGCATGCGGAGGGACAAATCCTAGCAGATTAGAATTAAACAGATGGCGGGGAGGAAAGGAAAAAAAAAACTAACTAAAATCGCCAAAGGCCTCTCGGAACAGAAAAGTTTTTAAAGCTTTCCGAAAGGCCTGCAGGGACTCTGCAGAGCGCACTTCGCTAGGGATGGAATTCCATAAGGAGGGGGCTGCCACTGAGAAGGCCCGGTTCCGCGTAATCGTCTTCCGGGCCTCTCGTGGAGTGGCAACCCGCAGTGAGTGCGCTCGCACCTGCCGAACAGGACGGGCCGAGGTGGATCGCTGGACGATACGCTCTGTCAGGTAGTCCGGTCCCAAGCCATGGAGGGTTTTATAAACTAAAACCATGACCTTGAATCTAATCCGGGCTGCAACGGGCAACCAGTGCAGGCGGGCCAGAACTGGGGTGATGTGGTCATAACGACGCACACCAGCCACCAGTCTGGCCGCCACATTCTGTACCCGCTGCAGACGCCGGAGAAGAGTCAAGGGCAACCCCATGTAGAGCGTGTTGCAGTAGTCCAGTCTCGAGATCACCAGTGCTTGGACCACTGTTCTCAGAGAGGCAACATCCAGGTACGGGCGGATCTGGGCAATCTGGTGAAGATGGTAATAAGCGGCCCTGGTCACCGACGCCACCTGCGCCTCCATGGTCAGCGCCGGGTCCAGGACCACGCCCAGATTCCACACCCTCTCCACTGGCTGGAAGGAATCCCCCCCCCCAGACAGGGAAGGGGGCCACCATACCCAGATGGTGAACTCCCAAAGAACATAACCTCCGTCTTCTCGGGGTTGAGCTTAAGCCTGTTCGCTCCGGTCCAAGTCAGTACGGCATCCAGGCACTCATCAAGGATCCTCACAGCTTCCACTGCAGAGGTGGAGAAGGAGAGATAGAGCTGCGTGTCATCAGCGTACTGATGACAGCAGACTCCAAATCTCCTAATGACCCCAGCCAGCGGCCTTACGTAGATGTTAAACAGCATAGGGGACAGCGACGACCCCTGTGGAACCTCACAAGGGAGTATCCAAGGAGCCGACAACTCCCCCCCCATGCTGAACGTACTGAGGATGGTCCTCCAGGAAGGATCGGAGCCAACTGCGAGCAGTGCCTCCGATTCCAACCTCGGAGAGCCGATCCAACAGGATACCGTGGTCGACGGTATCAAAGGCCGCTGACAAATCCAGGAGAACCAACAGGGTAGAGCAACCCCTGTCGGCCACCCGGATTAGGTCATCTTGCAGCGCGACCAAAGCTGTTTCGGTCCCCCGACGAGGCCTGAACCCGGACTGGCAAGGATCGAGGCACTGCCGATCCTCCAGGTACGACTGCAGCTGGACCGCCGCCACCCTCTCGATCACCTTACCCATAAACGGGACATTAGCAATAGGACGGTAGTTGGCTAAATTGTCCGGGCTAAGGCCTGATTTTTTTAAGAATGGGCTTTACCACCGTCTCCTTCAAACGGGAGGGAAAAAAACCCTCGCTGAAGGAGGCGGTGGCGATGACCGAAGCCCATTCGGCCATGGTCCCGCTGGCAGCTTTTATAAGCCAGGCAGGGCAGGGATCGAAAGGAGTGGATGCCAGCCGGCAGCAAGCCATAGCCTTGGAGGCCTCGACAGCAGAAACAGGCCCAAGCGCATCCAACCGAGGCAACGAAGGCGGACCAGCAACTGGGGATGCCGAGACAGGGCCACCACAACCAGAGTCGAAACCGGCCCGGATGGCCTCAATCTTTGATCGAAAGAAGGCTGCAAAATTCTCACTACTGAAATCAGTAGGAGGAGGCCTGGCCAGACTAGGATTGGTGAGGTCCCGAACGACCCGGAAGAGCTCCGCCTGGCGGTTCGAGGCCTCACCAATTCTCAGGGAGAAAAAAGATCTTTGGGCCTCCCTGATCGCGATGGAGTAGCGACTAGTCTGGGATACAACGGCAGCCTTATTAATAATCATGGGAAGCTATGGAAACGGGTGTGCCTCAGCACTTGATTGCCCTGAGATGTATGGTAACTAGAGATGGGCACAACTAGGGAAAATGACGTTTTCGAGTTGTCGTGTGTCGGAGGCGGCCCGTGTCGGCTCGTTTCCATTTTTCGCGAAAC
This sequence comes from Phrynocephalus versicolor, assembly GCA_023846285.1. Taxonomy (NCBI): domain Eukaryota; kingdom Metazoa; phylum Chordata; class Lepidosauria; order Squamata; family Agamidae; genus Phrynocephalus; species Phrynocephalus versicolor. Next base: position 2,070,888 of record JAHTLZ010000274.1, on the reverse strand, counting down.
TTCGCAAAAAATAGTCGTTTCGTTTTTCGTTTTTTTGTCTGTCGTTATACTGGTTTGGGGGGGGTAGTGGGCTCCTGGAGGCACCTCTGTGGGGTGGGTGCCTCCGCTGGCCAGCTATAAAGGGAAGCGGGCTCCTGGAGGCACCCGTGGGTGCCTCCTATCCTCACCCGCTAGGAAGGGAAAGCAGGCTCCTGGAGACCCCTCATGGCATGGGGGTCTCCTCTCCTCACCTGCTGCTGCTAAAGGGCATGCATAGCCATATGGATATGCATACCAGTTGCAGACTAGTGAGACCAGTGCACTGGTGCATGACCATCCGTCCAGGAGAACCCTGAGTCAAGACTGGGTCACTCGCATCCGCTGTGTCTCACAAAGAAGGGAATTGTACTTGCGTGTAGTGCAATGCAAGTAGATCTGTCTTAGGGGACAGCAGCTTAGCGCAAGGGCTAGGGTTAGGCTAGTTACTGGTGAGGTTAGGGTGGGGTAGTGGGGTGCACCTCTGGGTGCCTCTCTGACCCACTAAGAGGACAGTGTACTGTGGCGTATGGGTAAGGAATCAAGGATTAGGGTTAGGGTTAGGGGCTAGGGCAGGGTTTAGTGGGCTTTTTGGCACATCCCAGAAGTCTCAGTGGCCAAGTGGCCATGATGGCTCCAAAAATTTGCATGGACACTCCCACATGGCCACTTGGCCAGCCCATCATTGCGCAGGTGTAAATAAAATAAAATAAAATAAAATAAATGGAGAGAGGACAGGGGAGGAGACATTTTGTTGCAAGAAAAACCCACTGCTACTGTAAAAATTCTGGCAGTTTTATAATAGCAATTAGCAATTTTCGCATGTTTCTGTGGTGCTTGTGTGCTTTTGGACCACGATTTAAAAAAAAATATTGCGGTCGCCGCCCCATTTTGGATCCCCCGCCCGCACCGCATGGCATGGCGACTCGAGTCCGGCTGCCCAGGACAGGAGAGGGGGGGAGGCCGGGGACCCCCCCTCCAGAAACCACCCCTCTGGTAGGTGCCCTGAGCCCTCACTCAGGCAGGCATATTTTCGCCGGCTTTTTGGCCCGGGATGGGGGGGGGAGTTCTAAAACTTTTTTTCTGTGCCGCTTTCGCTTTAATTGCGGCGGCCGGCGGCCGGCGGCGACTTTGGCGGGACGACGACGATGCATTGCCCGGCCCGCCCCCAGCGCAGCCCAGGGCCAGGAGGGACAGGAGGAGAGGGGGGGAGGCCGCGGGGACCCCCTCAAGAAACCACCCCTCTGGTAGGTGCCCTGAGGCACGGCAGGCGTATTTCCGCCTGCTTTTTGGCCGGGAATCGGGGTTTTTTTTCTTTTACAAACTTTTTTTCTGTTCCGCTTGGCATCGTGGGATCGCCATGATGCCAGGAACGACCACGACAAATCAGACCCATTTATTCGTTCGTCGGTTCGAGTTTGAGTTCTGGTGGAGTAATTCCCGTTACCGTTTCCGTTGCGTAACGGAAACGAGTAACGGAAACGGAAACGGGAATTCCGCTAAGTCGTGCCCATCTCTAATGGTAACTTGTATTGTAGACAAGAAGCTATTGTTAGGACAGACTATGGATTGTTTTCTCTAGGCAAATGTGTAAGGCAACAATGAATCTTTTTCTGCTTATCTGTTCAGTCTATACAGAACAGAACAGGACATATGGAAAGATGGACTACATTCAGAGGTAGGAGGAGTGAAAATTGGGGAAAGAAACATCAGTAATTTAAAATAAGCAGAACAGAACAGAAGAGTCTACTTAGCAGCTAAGAGGTTTTAATCCTTGCACAATGTGAAAAGTGAACACAAAAGTTTAAAAAAATGTATTTCTAAACATTGGCTGTACCTTCCTACCAGCTCTTGAAATTTTGATTCCTAAGCAATGGTAGACTTTTATTTCCTCAGCATGGCAAAATAAAGGCTGGCTAGTGTGGATCCTTAGGTACCTAGACCATTCTGTTCCTCTGCTTCCATCTCCACTGGCTGCCTAGTGGTGCCAGAGACAGAAACTTATTAGTCACCACTATTTCAATTTATAGGACCAATAAATCGTTTCTTTTATGATGGCACAATAAAAATGTCTTTCTGCCTCCTTCCAAGCTCTGCTGACCGGAGATTGCTTATGTAAAAGCATTTGTTCTTACCTTTTGTGTTTTTAAAGTGAAGTAAGGCTTCCGAAAACTGTCGGCTGCAAAGTCAGCAGCTCGGTGGTTCAAATCTCGGGTGCCATGCAGCGGAGCGAGCTCCCACTGTTAACCCCAGCTCCTGCCAACCTAGCAGTTTGAAAGCATGTAAATGAAAGTAGATAAATAGGTACCGCCGTAAAAAACAGGAAGGTAAAACAGTGTTTCCTTGCAGCCATGCCAGCTGTGTGGCCATGGACTTGCACAACTCTGGCTCTTGGGCTTGAATACGGAGATGAGGACCGCCCCTAGAGTCGGACACAACTAGCACGCATGTGCAGGGGGAACCTTTACCTTTACCTTTTATAGTACTGTACTTGAAAAATGACAGGCCACACTGAAGTATCATTCAAAAATCTTTCTTGACCTTGAGTGCAAGCTGGCTTCTACCAATACTGGAACCAATGACCGTGGTAGCAATTTGGAATGTCAGATCTCACTCGCCTGCAGGAGGTTGTCAAATTTATTCAGAAGAAGGGTCTGAGCCCAGACGTCTGAGGGCAGGACAGCTCTGCATTTGCCCATAAAAAGGGGAAGAATGTTTGGGCTTTTGGATGGCTATGACTGAGGCATCAAAAACTGTCGGCTGCAAAGTTGGCAGCTTGGCGGTTTGAATCCTGTGTGCCACGCAGTGGAGTGAACTCCCGCTGATAACCCCAGCTCCTGCCAACCTAGCAGTTTGAAAGCATGTAAATGCAAGTAAATAGGTACCGCCATAAAAAGCGGGAAGGTAAAAGTGTTTCCTTGCAGCCGTGCCAGCCACGTGGCCATGGACTTGCACAACACTGGCTCTTTGGCTTGAACATGGAGACAAGCACCGTCCGTAGAGTTGGACACAACAGGCACACATGTGCGGGGGGAAGCTTTACCTTTTTACATAAAAGTATGCTAAGTTTCTACCACAGATGGGGAGCTTATCTCTTAAATTCTAGGCCCAGATGGAAGCACTCAGTTTCTACATGAAACTTTCTATGTAAGTGCCATATTTCCCAACACTTTTGCTCTTGTGTCATAGCTGTGGCTCAACATTGGGTAAGACTTTACTTTTATAGAAAGGGCAGTCATTCTGTATGGATGGAACCATGAAGAATCCAAAGGACAGCCAATATTTCATAATAAAGATCTTACTCACCCCCTTTCCTGTCAGTTCCTGGCAATCAATCAAAATACTGTAGACCAAACTAAGTCTGATTTCAGTAAATGATGGAGTCTCAACCCCATGTTTCCCAATATAAAGGCTATATCTGGGAGGTGGGGGGGGGGACTTACAAGAGAAAATTAGCATATGGAAGTTAGGAGTGCTTAGTCTCTAGTGTTCAGTGTTTCCCTACCTTTTTCAATCTGGGACCCCCTTCCATAATAGCCAAGTAAGCTGTGATCCCACCCGGACTGCATATACATCAGAAGGTGTCTTAATGGGGTAAAGAAAACACATTATAAACGTTTTTTCCCCAGAGTGTATTTCTAACCTAATATATTAACAAAGACTGAGGGTTCAGTCTTTGCCCAGGCATCCCGCCCCTCCAGCTTTAAAGAAGGCATATCTTAAAACGAATAAACAGAACATTTATTTGGCTCTTCCACTACAACAGAGGTTCTTTTCCTTACAACTTCTGTAACAAACGGATGGTTTTTGAACTCATAGTTGGGAGTCTTTAAAGAGAAATCAAACTCCCCACCTCCACCTAGGGAGAGCTGACTCCACCACTGGTCTCCTCCTCTTTCTCTGAAAGGCACAGCTCCCCCACTTGCACTCCAACCTCCGAAGTGAGCTTGGGTCCAGGGCGTCTCTTGTGGTGGGAACGAAATGGATAGTTGTCTCTCTGGGTTAAATCCATCTGGGTGTTCAGTTTCCCGGCCTTGGCCTCCTCCCGTAGCTTGGCCAGCCATTGTTCCAGTTCCAACGTCTTTCTTATCTCCTTCCTCTTGCGGTTATATTCGCGGGCTTCTCTCTCGCCCCAGTAGGAGCAGCCTTTCTTGTGTACCCAACACCTATAGCTCTCCGCCTCTTTCTTAGGCATCATCATTCTCTCCCAATTTCCCGTCCATGGATCTTCCATCCATACCCACTCCCAATCTGGGGGGAGCACACGTGGCTGTGTCTTTTTACAGTCTCCGAACCCCACCTCCACCACCTCTGATTGGTGGGAACTTCCCGCCTTTTCCTTGCTCCCTCTTCTGGCCGTACCCGGGTTCTCTTCCTTTTCCCTCTGTTGCTGTTCCTCTATTATCTTGAGAGCATCATTAAACCCTTTCCATAACATTGCTCGATCCTGGGCCTCCAGTTTGGGTGGTTCCTTGGGTTTTTCCCTGCTCTTCTGCTTCTCCAGCCATTCATCCCTCTCCATCTTGTGCTGTGCAGGGGTCACTCTCTCTCCTTCAGAGAAATTCCCGTCACAGTGAGAATACACAATTATGAGAGTGGGTCTGTAAATCTGCCTTTACAGATAAAATTTGATAAGGGGAAAATGCCAATACAGGGTATTTGTACATGACCCCTAAACTCCGCCGCAAATGGCTCCCAGCTCCGGAGCTTAAAATTGTTTCCCCACCACCTCCGGAGTTTACAGATAATTAAGTGCGACCATGCCCACCTAAGTGTGTCCCAGTGCACTTTTTAGGTACCTGCTCTCCAGAGATGAAAATTCCTGATGCGGATATAACGTAGTGACTGCCGGGCTCTCCTTGCTTCTGTTTGTTCTTTTTTTGCCCCCCGCCCCTTTAAGAGATCTGAATGCAGTGCCGGGACGGCAGAACGGAGGTGAGCGGCATTCTTTTCTTCCTTTTTTTCTCCCTCCCCTCACGCAGTCAGCAGCCAGGAGTGCGTAGGGGGTGGGAACGCAGGAACAGCGACAAACCCCTAAGATCTCTGGTCCGAATTTAAGTGGCCAGCAGATCTTAGGGTTCGTGTGAAAAGGCTCACAGTAGAATTCTGAGTTTAATTTACTTTTTGGTTTGGAAATGGCCACCTCTTCATGTCAAATCCCACTCCTGAAATGTCCCCTGGGTGAAGAGCCCCTACCTCTCAAGCCCAGATAAACACGGCTCCTATGCGTCTCCCCACCACCACCCACTCTTGTTTTCTTCCTCCATGTCCCTGCCCAGGTGTCCTCTCTCTTTCCACCACCAGACCAGAAGAGCAGGAGTCAGGAGGATCAAAAGGTGCAACAACTTTCCCATCCTGTTGTCCTTGTGGATGTCAATGTTCCTTGTGTGCATCATGCACTCGACTTGTTCAGTCCTTTCTGTATCAGGCTAGCGCTCTAGTCCAAAGAGGCCAACATCTGTCTTCCAAAGGGAGATGTGGAAGGTAGAGAGAGAAAAGACCAAGGGGCATTCTCTTAGAAGGGGTAGGAATGATGTGTGATGCGTGCCACAGAGGAAAATCCACTGAAAGGGGTACAGAAATAACTAAGAACTCTAGGCTGCCTGCAATTCTCTATCTGTGATCAAAAAGGATTAAAACACAACAGCATAGTGTATACCATATTCAATATAAAAATATAAAAAACGATTGCAACTAAAAATACTGTAACTGCAAACAACTCCTGCCCCTAGAAAACCCTTAGGGGTTATGACTGGAAACCCCTGCTATTTGTTTGATATATAAAAGGGGCTTCATGGATATAAAAGCAGAAGAAAAGATTGTCAATCCTCTTTTGTGCTTCTTATTATTGACAAATACAGTGATCAAATAATATCTTATTGTCACAATAAAGCTGCTTAAGGGATGCATCCACACATCCACACTATCTTTAATAAGGTTAGCAAAGAGACTGGTGATTAAGTCTAGAAACAATTATTTAAGGACAAGTTTGTGTAGAAATTGAAACCAGTTTTCCTGTGCTTTCCTCCGTGGACAGGAATATGTGGTCCTTTCTGTGAAAAAGCATTGCTCAATATACCACAGGAAATATTTTTCTAAAGTCACTATAATTGTTTTAGGCAGCATGGTCCCTTCCAAGTCACACTTGAGATTTGATTGTTGTTTTTAAACAGAGTGTTTGTTTAGGTATTGAAATTGTTAAGTGATTCCTATCCATAGTTCTGTCCTTTATCATATGAGCAACATATATGCATAATCAACAAGCTGAAGAATTAGAAACTGTAAAAGTTATTATGCAGATATACCCAATCTTTCTCATCAAGCAATCCAGTTGGTTTGCCTGCCTTTCTTAAGACACTGGTGCAAAAGGATGATCCTTAACCAAGTCACTAATCTTGTTTTCTTTGAGTACTTAGGCTTTTCGGCATCAGTAAAAGGAATGTGAAAACATACTGAGGGGCGGACAGTGGGCACTCATTGACTCCAGCTTCTTCTGTTCCTTGACTGATAACTAAAATAGAAAATGAGATGATGGTGGAATCTTTACGAATGTTTGCCGCAGGCAGGTTCACGTAAGTAGTGATACTACAGTATTGGCATGATTTTGAAATGAAATAGCGGTGACAAAGTTGGGGGAAAGCCATTGTTCCATAAGTAGTATAGCATGTGCCTAGCATGGAAAAGATCCCAGATTCTACTCCAAGTATATGCGGTTAAATGTTAATAGTTCTGTAAGGTCTTGGGGAGGAAAATTTCCTAAGACGATAGTTTCAGTAATTCAAGAGACCCTTCTCTTCAGGCAAGCTTTCCCTGAATGATGGACTATTATGTGACTTAAATATGAATCTACCGCACATGATCACATAGACTTTGTGTTTATAGATTTTGTATTGCATTGACAATATGTTTTCAATGTTAGTTTCCCTCACACATAACTTTTACACTCTTTTTAACTGTTTCCTTCTCTTGTAGCTTTAATGTAATGTTGTCTTTTAATGCTGTAAGATGTCCCTCAATGCCCTGCTTTCAATTACTTGAATATGTCTTAATTGTATTGGACTGTATATTGTCCCTCATTACTGTAAGCCGCCTTGGGTCCTTTTCCAAGGAGAAAGGCGGGGTAAAAATACTCTAAAATAAAGAAATAATAAATTAATAAATAAATATGTTGTGTTATTGTGGAAAGGCAAGTGTGTATTTGTTTGTTTGTTTGTTTGTGTTTGTTTGTTATATTTCTAGACCGCCCATCTTCCGAACAGAACTCTGGGTGGTTTACAATCTGGGCGGTAAGGATTCCCCAAACACTGACAGGCTCCCCATTACACACCAAATGCCCTACTGATAGTTAACTTGGTTGCGTCATCAGTCACAGGACAGAGTATCTTTCAGAGCAAGGAAAAGCTGATGCCAATTCTCTGGCATTCCAGACAGGATATGAGTCAAGAGTCAAAATCCTCTAGAATAAAGTTACACCTGTGCCCACTGATGACAGTGGGATTTTATTGCTCATTAAAATGTTCCTATTCCGCCCCAGGTACTGAGGGCACCTCAAGATCTCTTTTGACCCAAAGAAGCCTTTGGGAGCTTTGAGACCAGGGTGGAGCCTTTACTGCCCCCAAATCATTGCCACCAGTCCTGCCACTGGGATTGGGATTTTCACTGGTGGTTTGAGAGAAGTAAAGGCTTCTCTACCCACCCCCCACCCCTGAGACTCCCCAAGTCTTCCTTAGGTCAAGAGGGAACCTGAGGGGATCTCAGAACAGGGAAGAAATGACGAATCAGAAATGTTCTTGAGCAATAAAATCCCACAGCTGGCAACAGCAGCTTGCACAGGCCACTTTACAAGAGGATTTTGGCAAATGCACGCTCCCTGCACTTTGATTTTGACCAAAATGCCCACCTCCAGCATGAAGGGGAGAGGATTTTTGTCACATGCAGCCTATATGGTTAGGATGAGGGCAGGGCTCGGCTCCTGAACCTGCTGCAATTTCTTACTCTGGAGTAGAGAATAGACAGACCAGTCACTTACTAGAAAGTAGTTTCATATGTTGTCGTATGTTTAAAAAAACCCTGTACATTAATTGATTTCAATTTTTATTTAAAATTTAAAGTGTTTCTGGAAGAGTATTCAAATATCACAGATCAGTGGTGAGGAGTCTTTTTCTACCGTTTTCCATGATAGTCAGTTGTCATTTTAAAGGAGGCAGCTATATTAGTTTGTTGCAGCAAAAACAGCTGAATTCTTTGACTAACAAGTTTTATCTGGCATATATTTATTTTTTTATAAAACCCGGGTGGAGTCCTTGGTCACAAATGTTAAATATAACTGTTTAAATAAGGATAAATACATTTTTAAAAAACACTGCAACTAGCCTTGTTAACTGAAATAATGTGCAATGTATATAAGGAAATATGATTTGCCTGCAAGGGGACAACACTCCATGTACAGGAGGAAAAGAATGATCACCATTAAAGGAAAACAAATCATATAGAAGATATCAATTTGTTTTTTATAAATAGATCTGGTCACTGTTGCTGCATGAGAGTGCCTCCATGATCTTGTTTTGGCAGAAGAAATCAACATTTAATAAGGAATTTCTAAAAATGGGGGGAGCCCAAATAAAATATAAGCAGCCCAAATATAATTTTAAACTGAGCTTCATATCGGCCCCAAATTTGGCAAGTTGTAGCAGATGGTTGGGAAAGATTGGGCAAAAATTATGATTTTTTAAAAAAGTAAAACTGCCCCCTAGTTCAAAAATAGGTGATCTTAGACATCCCCAGATTTAAAATTGAACATATAAATCGAAAACACCGATTTTTGTATATTGAATGAAAATGGTTGGCCCAATGTTGATGTGGAAAGCATCCAGGCTGTAAGGGCTGAGATAGTAGTATTCTAAAAAGGCTTTTCCAAAGGAAGAAACAGTGATATTTGTTTACAGACATTACTTGAAAATAAGGGAAACAAATAAAGAATGGGGAAAGGAAGGTGGTTATCTATATTACGTATAGAATCATTCTGAAGTATGTATTATGATGCATTTTGCAAAAACTGTTAAAACTTTTAATGTTCTGTACTGTTAGACTGTGAAGTACCTTTCCATGTTATTTTTCTACAGAAGGAAAGTTGCAGTCTCCAACTCAAATTAGAAACTGAACCATAAAAGGATCAACAGTGGTGGGACCAGAGGAAGGAAGGAAAGGGGGCTGTGGGCTGCAATGTGATTCGCACTACATCCACAGTATGAATGGTGAACTCTTGAATCAATCCACAGCCCCTGCCTGAGCATTAATTGCAAACCTAACCAGACTTCAAATCAAATTGCATGCTTAGTCTTCTGATTTCTTGGCTGCAGTTTATATTTGGATTGATGATTGAACCAAGGTATACAAAAATCTTTCAACATTTCAATTTCTTCATTATTGACATTTGAGTTTTGTATTTTTCTGTAGTCATGGTTTTTGTCTTCTTAATGTACAACTGTAGTCCTGCTTTGGCAATTTCTTCTTTCACTAAAATTGCTTTCTACCAGTAAAATGGCGTCATCTGCATATTTTAGTTATTGAACTATCCAAATTCATGGCCATCTCCTTCTTGCCCCCACCACTGGCAGCAAAGATACAATTAATCTGAATCACCCTAATAACTAATGGGAAAGTTAATTTGTACCTCTTTGGTTCATAGCAGTTCTTGGTGTGTTGGGTATGTAGGTGGACTGATTGCTAAGAACTTTGATTATGGTGCATTGATACATAAATGTAGACATCAGTCATTATAGGTTGCACTTTTTCCTGCAGTCAAAATAATGTAGCGAGAAGGCAAACCATTGTACAGCATGTGAATCATACTATGGCAATTATGTGACTGAGGAATGCCTATGCTTTGTTTTCCAGAATGAAGACTGGCAGCACTACGCTGTTGTGGGACAATATTGTCATAACTTTGATCTACATTCTTCTTATCACACTTCTGCTCTTCTTTGCTGTTTTTGTCTGTCTATTTATTGTTATCCATGTATCCAATCTTCTCTTTGCCAACAAAAAGAGTGCTTGAGGATTCCTAAATAGGAGCCAATAATTTTTTAAAACTCCTGTTCCTTAGGTTATCTGCTTCACAATCATCTGGAGCATTTATATGCTTCTCAGAATCTTATATAACATAATTGCGTCATTCCGAGACTCTGTCTATGGGCTGATCTACACAGAATGAAATAGAATTGATGGCTCTTCTTCAAACTGAGGATAGGAAATGACATTTTGAATCTTTTCCTGAAAAAACATTCCATGTGAATAAAGAAGTAGGATGTAAAGAGAAGCTGAAGCCGATTCGGATACCACACCGTTTTCTTATCTCCAAAGTTTTCATACGGAACTAGCATTAAAAAAAAAAGTGAAATTCTCCATCAAGTCTAAAGCTGCAGGGTACATATTATTTAAGATCCCTTTCCCTTTCCCCTCTGGTATGTGTTGACTAGGTAAGTCTGTTCTTTCATTCTGGAACATTCTGTTATTGCAGAAAGGAAAAATACTATCTGAAACCTGAGAGCACTGATAATGCACTTTGTTGAGGAAGAATGTTTGCCAATTGTCTTGCCTTGTTTTCCTTAAAAAAAATCTTGGTGAAATTTAACAAGCAATCTGTGATTCAGAAAAAGACATAATAGAAAGAATCTTAAAAGATGTTCGGCATGTTTGTGTTTTTTGGGTCATGCCACAAAGTTTGGCGAAGTAATCAGAAATCTATGATATATAGTATAAGCCCATAAAACAAGAAATAGGCCTTGTGAAGGCTAGAGATTTATGCTTTAAAAATATTTACCACCACTTAGAAAAGTTACTATTTGGACTTCAATATCCAGAATCCTCCAGCCAATTGAGTCACTGGCTTGTCCAAGCTGTGTATCAACCATGTACCCCACTGCTGAGCTAAATTACTCAATCTCAGAATAATCAATTTTAATTATTCTGAGTACTTGTAATGAACGGAACCAACCTTAAACAACCTCATTTCATTTACTGGAATCAGATAACTGTTCCAAAGAGGTAAAAATAAAGATAGAAAGCACAACTGCAAACCTTTCTTGTACTGTTTATTCCTTTGCTGCACGTTCACATTCACTTTTGAATCTACCCCTTTTACAGCTCTTCTTTAGGATAATAAAGGAAATACAAAGTGAACAGCCTGGGTTTCATAATTTACATACACCAGAAAAATCGGTATTGATGTTATATCTTCTTTGCTACATACTTAAAAAAATAATAATGCAAATTTCTACAATGTTCTAGATGTATATTCCACGGTGGATATTTGTTCCAACATCATCGACTCGCGGTATTAAACTGTGTGTAATACTGACCAGAAGGAAAGTTTGAATATATTTCTTCATTAAAATATGCTTTCCTGGAAATAAAATATAGTCAATTAATAGATGTTGTTGATTAAAAGAACACAAAATGTATGCTTTTTTCTTTTTCTGTAATACTATAAGTTTCATCCTCAAACACTTGGAAGATCCTAGAAGAATGAGAGGGAACTAGTATAAATTCTTCTCATTTGTGTGTGTGTGTCAGGGGGAGAAAGTGTGGTAATTTCTAATGTATCTTGTCACAAATCTGTGAATGCAGAACGTTCTCGGAAGAATTTCACTTTGTTGAAACTGCATTTACCACTACCTCCATCCCAGTAATAAGCATGGGCCCTGGTGGTACTAGTGAAAATGCATGAAAGAGATGACCAGCTGATAGTTACCAAGTTTTGACTTCACAGGTACTAAGCATCAGGACATGTACACAACAAAAATCAGCAAAATAACATGAATTAACTTGACCCTGGGAACATATAAGATGACATGCCATCACTCAGATACGGATCAACTATGTGAAAAGAAGAGCCTCCTTTATCCATGGATCTAAATTACAAATCCATGTACTTTGGATCCTGACAGAATGAGATTTCTTAATCATATTGGCAACCTTAAAGGTTACAGAAGGACTTTCTCCCTCTTCAGACTATTGTTTTTTAAAGTAAGGAGAGGGAAAGGAAGCTTCTCTCCACCTGTATATTTACTTTGACTAGATTTGGGTTGGAAAATAAGCTCTAGTGAGACATGCTACTGTTTATCTGTCCCAAGGGGGGGACTCATTTAAGTATTGGTACAGTTGTGTTAATTTTAATTGTTTCAATTAATGAGTTACATTGATTAATGTGCTTAATGTTTTTAATTAGCAACTTGAGCACTATTTTTAGTGGAAGATGATTTTTTTAAAAAAAAGATTAAAAAAACAAAGGCCCAAATCCTGCTGCTTGGTATACTAAACTGAGCTACAATGGGCCCACTGAAGGAAAAGTAAATCAGTTAGAGTAAGCCCATTTGCATCAATTGAACTTAGGAGTTGACTTAATATTACGTGATTCAACCAGCCTCCTCCACTAGTGCAATTTGCAACAGGATTTGGGTCAAAATATACAACCTGACCATGTAAACCTCTAGCACAGCCCCTTCTTGTCATCGCCAGAACAAGCCATACTAAATGCTTGATCCAGGAGAGCTGACTCTCGATCAGAGTCCCAGGAGTTGGGATTTCAGCTGGAAAGGGTAAAATACAGAGCCTGAAGAACAGCAGGCAGATGTTACTGATCACGTAAATATAGCAAACCATGCACCTAATCTCGATGGCAAGCTGAACCAATCCAAACGTCTGGCATTTGCATGTCAATTGAAAGAGCAGACGTAACAATCTCTTGCCTTATATTAGCTGTGTATCTCCATCCTTTTGGAATGCCCTTCCACAGGACCTACGGCAGGCCCCATCCCTCCTTACAGTCAGAAAATTAGCAAAAGCAGAACATTATAAAAAGGCTTTGAAAAACGTCTTGCTTTCAAGTTAGGAATTTATTTTTATGTTAGAACCTAATGTCTATCAACCTCTGATTTTTGTTGATTCTATTGCTTTCAGTGGTAATTTGTAGTTCATTTCATTATTCTTTATATTATTCTGTTCTTTTGTGGTGTTGTTGGGAGTGGTTTGATGGCATTTAACACATGCTTAATTTCCTTATGTTCGCTGCCACAAGTACTGAATTTTCAAGAAGTCAGCAGATACGTACATAGTAGCTCAGCAAGTTAGGAGGCAGACACATCCCAGGACAAGCCCATCAAAACCCCCCCAACTACTGACTCCTCTTACCTTGCTTTCTGTTCTTGTGAGAGCTGTGCGTTATCATTATCTAGTGTTCTTCGAAGCTCTCGATTCTGACGCTGCTGATGACGTTCATAAAGTAGTTCTGCCCTGGCTTCCTGAATACGCTTTCTGTCCCATTCTGCATTTCTTTGACGTTCCTCTTCTTTCAATCTCTGTGATAGATATAGATGTTTCATATGTGTTCATAGCCAGCAGCTGGTCAAAATATTGTTTGTTATGCAATAAATTAAACTAGAGCAGGCCCATTCAGTCAGTAGACATTTAGTGAATCAAGTCCTCCGTAAGTGCCCTTGATTCAAATAGTTCTACTCTAAATACAATACAACTTAGGGCTAAATAGGATTGCTAAGGCCTGGTATGTCACATCTAAATGACACCTGGACCTCAGGGGATCCTATCTCATCTGCTTTTTCATAATATGAGTGATCACACCAGGAAGAAAGCTCTAATCTGGTCTTCTCAATTAGTAGCTTTCCATAGGGAAAATGCAACTGAATCCCAAAAATAGTAGCCTTGCTGGAAAAAAAAACAGACGTACATAAATGTTGATTGTAAAAGTCCCATTCATTCTTATAAGACTGATAAATGGGTTTAATGGAGTTTTCTTGGGAACTTTTTAAATGAGGGGGCATTCCACCACCATGCCTGAGATCAATGCCCACCCTGCATCCCCTCCTTTGCCCGGTTCTCTGTACCAGACGCAGAGACCCAGGCGAAGCAGGGGGTGTGGACAGCTTTGATCCTGGCTGAGATTGAAGCCGGCCCACCCTCTCCTTTGCCTGGTTCTCTATGCCAGACACAAAGACCCAAGCGTAGAAGGAGGTGGAGTCGTCTTAGATCCTGGCTGAGATCGAAGCTGGTTTACTCCTCCTTCGCCCAGGTCTCTGTGCCAAGCAATTTAGATAGAGACCTGGAGGGGGGAAGGGCAGCTTGTTTGTAGCAGGTTTACTTTCCAGGCACACCACTTTTGGGATGCCCACAAGCTGCTCCCTCCCCTCTGCCCAGCTCTATGCAGTTCAAGGCAAGGTCAGGTCCCTCCCTCTCAGCCAGATGAGAGGTGGGCGGGTGGTGACTTCACCACCTGTCAGACCCTCACCTAGCTGAGAACAGGAGGACCTGATCTTGCCCACCTGTCAACATCAGCTGTGTAGTGTTGGGGGTGGCAACACTTCAATCCTGCCCTCCAGTCTGGCATCAACCAAATGGCTACAGAAGCGAGACAGAGTGGCAGGAGTAAATCCACTCCCGCTCACCACTGCCACACAGCTGATGTTGAGAGCTCATTGAGGGGTTTCCCAGCAACCCAGCAAAGCACGGGAAGCTCTTTCCCCACTCTGCTGTGTCGGGAAAGGCTTCTCCTAGGTATACCTTGAAAAATGATTACTTGAATTTTTTTGTAGTTCAAAAAGAAATCCACCGTTTTGTAATTTAAAATTACCCTATATGGGCAGATTTCCTTTTATAATTCAAGTTTTTGCTGTTCAAGGAATTTGTAATTCAAGGCATCACTGTACTTTAAGAACATGCCAGCCAAAATATCATCAGTACATGGTTCAAAATGTCAAAGAGGCTCAATTCATTTTTTAATGAAATCTGGTGGTTTGATAGCGAAGACACAGACATACCTGTTCCTACCAACTTGTGTTGGTTGCCTACATGTCAGACAGTGACCAGCAGATCTCAGGAAAGATATATTAAAATTGGAAAAGGGATAATAAAATAAATGCAATGAGAGGAAAGATTAAGGACAAAGGATTAGCAGGAAAATACAAAAGACAATTGGTAGCACCTATACATTTAAGAAAAATTAAACACAGGAGATCTAGGTTCATATTTCCTCTTGGCCGTGGAACTCTCTAGTGATCTTGAGCCAGTCACACGATGTCAGCATACCCTGCTTCATAAGGTTGTTGTAAGAAAAAGGCAGAAGGGTAAAAATTCATTTATACCACCCTGGGCTCACGGAATGAAAGGTGGGATGTAAATATGGTAAATAAATGATACAGTAAATATAATCTATAGTAGACCAGTTCAATCCATAGTTATGTAACTCTCATTAATTACAAAGGTCTCCTCCTGTCTGTCTAAGAACTGGAATGGGGAGTTGATAAAATTCTGTTTTAAAACAGAAATAATATGGCAATAGGAACAACGTATAAAAATTACAAGGGTAAGAAGATTAGCAAATGGAATAGAAATAATGATTTATTCTATAATATAAAAGGTGTTTTGATATTAGACAGGGTATTTCTAAAAAAAACCCCAAAAATATTTTAACTCACAATAAAAGTTGTAATTACACTGATTATATTCCCTCCATACAGATATTTAAAGAGGAAATCTCTTCTACTTTAATAGTGATAATCCTAAACCATGAACATAAACAAAAAGATAAATTTAATTTTGAAAAGGGTAGAGACTCAAGATTTGTTTAATTTTATTGCTCAATTTCATTTAATCAAGATGTTATAATTATGACTGTGGCTATGGTAAAGGAAATGACAAAGTAATGCTATGCATATCTAATTAGAAATAAATGCCATGTAATACATCAGGACATGATCCCAGATACAGACTGGGTTGTAGCCTAAATTCTATATTAACCATTTACATAATTGGATTCAGCTGGTGAAGTGCTCATTTGTTCAGTACTTAATGTTGCTATGATACTGTTGAAATCTGATTGACAAAAATTAATTACATAACTGTATTTATCCTATCAATTGTAATAACTGCACCAATTGTGTACTCTAATAATAATTACATTATTAACTGCTTAATATCTTTCTCTCAAAGGAAGGCTGTGTTAGTTGGTAATCTATTGCAATAAAACCAATGAAGAATAGGTTTTATTTAGCATACTATTTTGTGGACTGTTGCCTGTAATTTCAGATGTATTTTTAATGCATCACAGACTCTTGTTTGGTTAAGATGTTTCTAATTATTTATAGTTTTTAATGTGGCATTAAAATAATTTATATCTATAAATAGAAGCACAGCAGTGACCCAGTCTTTACAATGCAATTGTTGATCATTGTGGCAGAAATGTACTTACAAGGAGACCTGTGAGAGTGATGCAAAATGATCAATTTTATTTGTAACCCTGTTAGAACAGTGGTCCCCAAAATTTCTGATATCATGCCTCCACTTTTGTTACTGAGAAACACTCAATCCACCCCATCTCTCAATTACTACTATCTGTTCCCTTTTCCAAAAAACATTGAATTTGCATTTTAAAACTAAAAAGAAACACATAAAATTAGAAACCAGTACTTCAGAAAACAATGCTAATGAGATTGCTCTGCATTTCTGAGGTTGCAGTAAAGGCATACCAGTTTTTCCAAAACTTGCTGCATCTGAATGTCACGTATTTCCTTCAGCTGATCTTGGCTCATCCCTTTCCATCGATTAGGGATTACTCGGCCTACACCAAAGGAGCTGACAGCCTGCTGTGGGTTTTCTGACAACAGGTCTCCTTGAAGCAGATTGAAAATCTCAGCCGTATCATCTTCTTCTTCCTGTTGCTTTTCTAGGCGTTTCTTTTCTTCAGATTCTGCAGCCTTGAAAATGATGGTGGCAAAAATTGAGAAAAATGGAAGACCCCCATTGTCTGCGGCTGGATTTGCCGATCTTTTCAACATCATACGGCCTACTACAGTAGCAGTGAATATCCACTAATCTACTGGCCAAATGCAGCCACCACAATTCTCTGTCCCACTGTCAAAATCCCATTTTTCAATCCCTACTCTACCGTTTATCAGCATGGTTTACTTGAATTTATTTGCCACTGTTGTTGTTGTTGTTGTTGTTGTTGTTGTTTCATTACAGTCATGACTGACTCTTCGTGACTCCATGTCCATGGAGTTTTCTTGGCAGGAATACTTGAGTGGCTTGCCAGATCCTACTCCAAGGGCCAACAGCTCCTGGTATTCTCTAGTCTAGTGGTTGCCCATCCAAGAACTAGCCCGGCCGGGCCCTGGTTAGCTTCTGAGATAAGGTGAGATCGGCTGTGCTCAGGGCATCTAGGCAGCTCTACTGGCCTCTGTACCATTGCTCTAATGTGCTGTGCCATCAGGGGTTTATTATAGTTTATTTTAGTTATGGATGGTGTTTGTGTTACCTTGTTGATTTTACATATACACCACCCAGAATAGTACTGCACAGTAATGGGTTACAGTAATTATTTACTATACAGTACTTAGTTACTTAATTTACTTGGCCTAAAACACTATTTTTTTTTGCTTTACAACATCCTTCTGTTACTCTCACCTCCACCTTTCTTCCCTTCCAAAACCACCTTTACACAGATTTGGGATCCAGCCAGGTTTTGTAGTTTCTGTTACACTGTGACATGCCAAGAACACTGACCTTTGTATATAAATTACAGCAACCGATGTTTTCAAATAGTAAAAGCCTAAATAATCCTTTTCCAAGGAGAAAGGTGGGGTAAAAATACTCTAAAACAAAATAAACAAATAAACAAATAATCTAGTACATGCAACTACTGGAATTAAAAGGCATTTAGTTCCTTTTAATAACTGGACTATGTCGCTCACATTTACCTAAATTAATAAATATTTATTACATATTTATTCATTTTTAATATGTACATAACACCTTTTGATTGAATGGTCCCCTTATAAGAGACAGCAATGACTAAGAACAAGTATTAAAACCCACAAATGATGCATAACGCAGAGTCCTTAGTTCTCTCGTGTGTTTCCCTTCTGTTCTCTAGTCCTGGGAATGGAGCTGGCTCAGGGGTTGTTTTTCTCCTCCAATACACCAAAATTCTCATGTGTTCAGACTACAGACAGAAATACGTGGGTGATGGCAACTCAATCTGTATCTTAAAAACAAAGCAGCCTCTTTAACTTGCTCTCCCTAGTAAAGAAGTGTATGTCTTTATCAAAGTGCTTGATAATTTATTATTTTTAAAGGAAATTCCTCAAGTTGAGCAATGGACCAATAGTCTAAATAACAAAAGGTCATGCAAATAATTATTCAACATCAATGTCATTTATTCTGCATCCTACTGGAATCATTCCTCAGAAAATATGAGCCAGTTCTTATAGTATGCAGGAATTTATTGGAATAGGAATTTTCCCACAGTGCTGAAGGTGATTTGATCTCTAATATATTAATTTTTTTTTAAACTGTTTTCCCCACACACTCCAAAGTAGCACTTTTTTTTATTCCAGGAACAAAAAGTATCCTTTTTCCAAGAAAAAGTACACAAAAAAGTGTATGTGGTAGACAGACATGTTTTTCAGTGAACTGAATAATTATCTAATAATAAAATTATTTAACCCTGGAACAAATCCAAAAACATTTCAAAACTATAATGTGTTTCATCCAAATATATTTTACAAAATAATTTAAATCCTGAACTGTTACAAATCAGTTGCAGTCTCCAGTTCAGATGTCTGTAGTAAAACAACTGGAAATAGTATCAAGCAAAACACAGTACAGTGGACCCTTGTATAACAAACAGCTTGTATAACATAAAATTTGTACAACATAAAAAATTCCGGAGATAGGGGAAATTTGCTTAACATAATCGCCTATGGGGCGAATCCGTACAACATAAAAATGGGATTACTCCATTTTCAATGCACTCCTATGGGAATTTGTATAAAGGAAAATTTGCTTAACATAATTTCATTTGGAACGAATTAATTCCTTTATACAAGGTACCACTGTACTAGAAATGGGTGTGAGCGGGTTTGTCTCAGTTCGTAAAGGCAGCACCGCAACTGCTGTTGCTCCCTTCCCCCATGGATCTAGCCACTAACTTGGCCCAGTTTCCCAGCTTCCGACAGCTTCTCACCTGATTTCCCCACTGCTGGCTGCAGCTCAGACTTATCTGCCCTGCCCTTTTGCCCAAGTGGGGAATCCGCCAGGAGTTTAGGTCAGAGAAGCCTGAGCTGTTTCTGGAACTGGGAAAGCAGCTGAGAAGCTGTCAGAAGGTAGCAAACTGAACCATGTTTATGATCTGTGAGGGAAGGGAGCAGCAGCTGCAGCTGTGCTGCCTTTACAAAACAAGACGAAATGGTTCGGTGCCCATCTCTAATGACTCCTCTCTGTTTGATCCTGTTTACTTTGCTCTTCATAGCATTCTAAGAGATATATGGCCAGTCTAGTTTGACTTCGCTCACAGAGAAAGATTATAAAACAGAGAACAAATATTGCATTATGCACTTGTCCAACTGATAAGAACCTGAAACCTTGAAACAAGTGTGTTAATTTGTGCTGCCCTATTATTCAAAATAGGTTATAATATTGATGTCTAATGCAATCTATACATATACCAATGGCCCAACCAAATACTAGCGATAACAGCTTCACAAAGCACCAATGTACAGTATATACATATAAACATACTGGTGGCCAGAATACAAAAAAACTACAATAATTTAAAGATTCCCTGACGTTGATATATAAATACTGTACCTATCTTTAAGATATATCTCTCTCCTTTTAATTTAATGCTTTTTAATTAGTAAATCTTATTTCAATGTCTTAATTGTTGAACTTGGACAGCATTATAATAAATGTAGAAAAAGACAATCTTATTATTTTCTACTTTACCAGAGCTTTATTGAATTCCATAGTAGCAACACAAATGGCTCGTCTTGTTTTTTCATCTATTCTTTGAAGGTTCATGGCCTTTTGATCCAGTTCCAGTCTCTGCTTGTCATACAGATCATCTGCATTCACGAAAAAGAATGGAACAATATACAAATGTCATACTGTAAATCAGTATTCCAAGGGGGGGGGAGGCTTTAAAATCTCATTGTTATATCTACCAATATTACTTTTATCTGTTCCCCAAATCTCATTTCCTTGCCCAACTATTCCTTCCACAAAATTTACGACTCAATTGCTCAGTCTTTCCATAAACTAGTAAACTTTAGCGCTTGCATTCTGCATTGCACTGCAGTGTGTGTGTCTGTGAGCTGATCATTGTTTCCATGCCTTTTTTCTGTGCATTCTGTATTGTGCGGTGGGGGTGGGGGGTGTCCTGCTCTGCATGCCTTTAAAATGCCCTTTATAAAGGGTTTTGAGGCTTTTTTTTTGACATTTTTCTGACCTCCAGAATGGTTGAATTGGTTCTCCACACATTCCTATGGGAAACAGTGCTTTGCATTGTGAAATTTTCATAATCCGAAGCGCCCCGGGAAACAAATTAATTTTGTTAAGCGAGGTACCACTGTATTTTATTAAGACTTGCGTATTCCCTGCATGTTACATGTGCCTGGTTTGTGAGCCATAAGAAAACTAAATTGGCCTGACCCCCATCACATATAAACCCTCCATACATGAAATATATTAAGCAAAGTTCTATGTATATAGGAATATTCAAAAACGGACAAATATTTTGCCAAGTACCCCATGCAGAATGTTCAAATTCATTATTCCTGCTTCACGTATTACCAGCGTATTTTCTGTCTGCCAGGGCATTCTGTGACTCTTTGTGTTGTTGTAAAATCCACTCTCTTGTCTGCTCCTTCTGGAATGTCCACCTCTTCCCACTGTTTAAATCTTCTCCCATAAACTTCTGCAAGCCAGAGATGGTACAGCGAGGGTCATTATCTGCGAGACGAGCAGGGGTGTCTTTCTTTAGGGCTTGCGGATCTGATAAGTCAAATTCACGGCGTGTCTCTGGTTGCTGATAGCTTTTGCGAAATTCATTGACAGCTTTGTTCAGGATTTGCGCATCTTTCTTCTGCCGTTCATCTAACATGCAAAGCACCTTGTCGTTGTGTTTCATTTCTGCAGCTAGATTATAAAAGCAACAACAATGGTTACTCAGTCATTAAAGCTTATCAATAAAAATTTATACATGAAAAAAGCTAGTTAGGATACAACGATGTGACAGTATCTCTGAAAAGCTTCAGTAGGGCTAGCTGTACATTTAAGGAGCCTTAGGGGGCCTGTCTACGGAAACAATTTTGACAACAGCAGGCTATTGTTGTTGTTCAAAGAAGAAACGTACTTCTAAACACCAAATTGTTTGCTGCCATGGCCGCAGCACCCTCTCCTTACTTCTCTTTCACATCCTGTCTCAGTCATCCTGCCCTTTATCCCTGCCAAAGCCTAGGTCTCTGGGCCCAACATGTACCACCACCAGCAGTCCCCACCGCTGCCACAGAAGACCGGTGTGAGCCCAAGAACATTTGAGATGAACCCCTGAATCAAGCCCCATGAAGGACATTTTCAGACAACTACCAAGTGATCTAGTCTGGAAATGACAAACTCAAAAAAATGGAGTAGCTTTAATATTGAAGAAAAATGTAGCATGACAGCTATAATGTAAGATCTGATTGAATAATATCAATTAAACATCATGTAAGACAAAGAATATAGCCATTATTGAAATCTATGCCCTAACCATTGATGAAGAAAATAAAACTGAAAGCTATCGTGGAAGCATTCAAGGGGAAATTGATCAAACAGTGAAATAAGACATGCTTATAATCATAGGCAACTGGAACACAAAAGTTGGGAACAAAGCAAAATAAAGTGTTGCTGGAAAAATTGGCCTAATGGAAAGAAATTAAACAGGAGAATGGCTCAGGGTTCTGCAAAGCCAATAGTGTTTGGTTTTGTTTGCTTGTTTGTTTTTGGCAAATGCATGCTTCAAAAAATCAAACAGACAGCAGTACACATGGATATCATGAGACAGTCAATAGATAAAATAAACAGACTATGTAATTGTAGAAGCTGTATTCCCTCTTTCAAAAGAAGGCCATGATCATTTTGTGGCGCTGATTATGAACTGTGAATATCCAGCATCAGAGGAAAGCTGAAGAAAAGAATTCTAGCACCAAAGTATTTAAATAGAATTTCTGATAAATCTGAAGTCCACATAAAAGTAAAGCAAAAAAGCAAAGTGTTCTGCTTATATACCGCCCCATACCATTTCAAGTAGTCTCTGGGCAGTTTGCAGTATTATAGTATGCAGGTAACACATTGCCCCCCCCCAACAAGCTGGGTACTCATTTTACCAACCTCAGAAGGATGGAAGGCTGAGGCAACCATGAGCCGGCTACCTGGGATTGAACCCCAGGTCATGAGCACAGTTTTACCTGCAGTACAGGCATTTAACCACTGTGCCACGAGGCACAGAACAGCTTTGTATTATTAAACTTAAAGAACAGCTTTGCATTATTAAACTCAAATGATCACGAATCAGAAGGAACTCTGGATTTAAATGAGAGATATTATTAAGAATGTAATATATCCCCCCTTCCTGTAATAAAAAGGAAACAAAACCCTAGATGGCTTGTGGGAGAAACACATAAAATTGCTAAGGATGGACAAGAAGCAAAAGTAAATGTTGACAGAAATAGGGTCAAACCTTTGAATGCATTTTTTTAAGTAATTGGAACATAGAGACAAAAAGAACTATGACAACAGCCAGGGCAAAAACAGTGGAGAACAAAGGGAGGAAAATAAGATATCTCATCTACAACAGTGTTGGCGAACCTATGGCATGGGTGCCAAAGGTGGCACTCAGAACCCTTTCTGTGGGCACCCGACATTGCCCCTTCATAGCCACCTGTATACAGGTTAAATTGCTGTGTATTGGCACTTTGCAAAAAAAATTAGTGGGTTTTGAATTGCAGTTTGGGCACTCGGTCTCTAAAAGTTCGCCATCACTGATCTACAACATCCAAAGAATTAAAGGGAAATTTTAGCCAACAGGGAAGCATACTATTTGACCACCGGAAAATAAAAGGAAGTTGGAACAGTATGCTGAGGAGAGATATAAGGATGACAGACTTCTTTGAAAAGGAACCCTATGACAAATTTATTTATTTATTTATCTGATTTCTATACCACGATCATCTATCAGAAAGCTACTCTGGATGGTTTACAACATAAACAAAATACAATGAAACACATTATACATCTTACAATAGTAAATAAACAAACTAATCAATCAAAACCAACATAAAATGAATCAGACAAGGGCAAGTAAAGAGAAGTAAATCAAAACCATTCAGCAATTCAAAGAAAAGTTCAAATGGGGGGGGGAGAACTGATAAAGAACTGGCGACGAACCTACAATTCTAGAAAGTAAAGTGAAAGCTGCTGTGAAAGCATTAGGAAGAAATAAATCACCAGGTGTATTGGGAATGCTGAAAGAACTATTTTAAGCTACAGAGTATGAACCAGTCAAAATCATAAGAGCTTTTCACTATGGAAACTGTGGATTGTTTTGAAAGAAATGGGTATGCCTCCGCACTGATTGTCCTGGCACAAAGCTACTGTTAGGGCAGAATATGGAGAGACTGAATGGTTTTTTATAGGCAAATATGTCAGAAAAGAGAGCATTTTATCTGCTTGTCTGTTCGGCTGGGCTAGACTGATATGAAGGAGAAATGAAAAGAAGGAGAAATGCAAAATGATGGAAAATTATTTTAGCTGATTTAAAATAATGAAAATGACACCATATTATTGGCAGAAGGCAGCAATAAATTGGAATGACTTAAAACAACTTTTAGTAAATGTGAAATAAGCAGGACTGCAGTTACGGATTAAGAATAACTATACATTTAATGAATGAGGCTATAAAGTATGGTAACTGTTTGCCAAGTTGCTGTATTAAAACTTGTTTAACTCTAAAATATACCAATTGATTCATCACATGCCCTCTGAGTTGCTTCTTGAATCTTTCTGTCTTTGATTTGGGTGTCCAAAGCTTCCTTGTCAATCTGCAGTAAACAGAAACAAAACACAAACACTTAAGTATTTTATTTTAATTGATTACTGAAGCTACAGTAGGTTGACTCCAGTATATTATATCTTCTTCAAAGCACAGCATTAAAAAGTGATCCACTGAACATGTAAATTTTCTAAACCTTGCCTGACCATTTTCTGTATTAGATGTGGTAGAAATTAAAAGAATATCAGTTCAATCTATGGAACTAATATGTACAAGTAGATCCAGATTATCATTTGCTTTATAAATAGATTCTACACAACTGAACACGTGAGCAAGTTTTCAGTCACTGAGAACCTGGGCTGTACAGTAGGTAAAATTGTTGACATGTGATTAGGGTATCTGCATTCAAAAACTTGCAAAATGGCTTCAACTTTCACGTCATTTACATTCACTTACTGCAAACACAGAAGATGCAAACCATGGGGGGAGGGGGCTCCTTCATTTTCAGTACCAGATACCTATACTGTACATTGCTCTACACAAACTTGTATGTGTACTTTTAATCATTAAGACTTAACATGTGTGTGGTGGGAAATACAACTGCAATTGCAGCAAACATAAAGCACGGGATTGTTTCAGCCACTGTGATTTAAAAAAATAGACACTCTGAATATAGCTGTGTATTCAGATGATACAAATTTGTCAAATAATTTTAACCAGTGTAAACTTTATAGCTATAGTGAATCTAAAATGAATATTTTAGGCACATCATCTTATGATTTCTTTTTGATTTCTTCTGCTTATGATACCACGTGTAAAATACTGTAGTTATGCTCAACAAGCTACCACCTACCTACCTAAGAATTGGGACACCCAGTGTAGTACAATGCCTAGAGCAGTGTTGGTGAACCTATGACACAGGTGCCAAAGGTGGTGCTCGGAGCCCTCTCTGTGGGCACCCGACATCGCCCCTTTACAGCCACTTGTATTCAGGTTAAATTGCTCTCTTGGTACTTTGCGAAAAATTAGTGGGTTTGGAATCGCAGTTTGGGCACTCGGTCTCTAAAAGGTTCGCCATCCCTGGCCTAGAATAGCAGCTTAGGACTCCAGAGGAGTGGGTTTGAATCCCTGTTCAGACATTTTAACTGACTGGGGTTGTGGAACTGGTGAAACCCACTCTTTAAGAATCTCACCTGGCTGGAAAGCCCTATTAGGATTACTATACTGTAAGTCAGTTCTGATTTGAAGGCCTAACAAAACTTGGAGTTACTCTATGTACAATGAGATACATTTGAGTAGACACATAAATTACATGTGTGAATTTGATGTTTTGATTTTGAACATTTTAAACAAAAGAGAACCTAATCATTCAAGCAAGATACAGCTGTTGTAATTATATCCCACAGGGTTTTTGACCCAGTATTGTTTGGTGCTGACTTGCAACATTTCGGAGGGAGTCTCCAAGATCAGTTAGGAACTATACTACATCAGTTATAAGGAGAAATCCTGTCTGTTATTAGCTTATACCAGGCATGTCCAAACTTCAGCCCTCCCGATGTTTTGAACCACAACTCCCAGGATTCTAAGCTTAGCTTGCCAATGACAAAGGACTGTGGGAGTTGCGGTCCAAAACATCTGGAGGGTTGAAGACTTGACATGCCTGACTTATATACATAGACAGTCTGTTGTTAGCTTACACACAGAGAGTTTCAGAAATACTGTACACATATAATAATCAAACCCACATTCAGCTTTAAAGGTCTTTGAAAAACGACTCTTCGCTTTCAGAAGATAAATACATTTGTTTATTTTTATTCTTTTTTTAAAAAAAATATCGCCCGTCTAGTAACAAAGGTAACGCGATAGAAAGGGGGAATCAAACGCTGGAAGGAATTCTGCAGACAGTGGCGAGCGTCCTCCTCTCCTGGGCAGCAAAAGATGGAGAACCACCGACCCATCATCCCCAGGATAAGAAAGAAAGGGCCTTCTCTTACACCGATGGTCCTGACTCGGGCGTCAAACACCCGGCTTTGCCTCTGGAGGTCCCTGTAGCGCCTCCGCTGAAGCGCGGCCGCCTCGGCCAGGTCTTGCCGGTTGGGGTCCAGTCGGCGGCCCGGCATGGCGAGGGGGGCCTCTCGGTTTCCTGAGGGAGACCAAGGATCCCGGCCTTCGGTCCCCGGGCAGGCCTCAAGGACGCCAAGGCGGTTGCTAAGGAACGCAGAGGCCCCGCCCCCTCCCTCGCCTTCCATTTCCCCCCCCCCAACGGCCGCCGTTCATCATCGTCAGCCCCGCCTCCTGGCCTGGCCTCGAGCCCAGGTCGGGCAAATCTCGCGAGGTTTCTGTCCTCTCGCGGCGCCTCGGGTTAGAGAGCGAAGCAGCCAAGGGCGCGGCCGGCGGAGGCCGGAGGTGGGGGCGGGGCAGTACCTCGAGGAGGAGGGCGTCGGCCAGAAAGTCGTTCTTAACGGCCGGCGCGTGGGTTGGGCGTGGCTTCCTCTGCCAGGGAAATGCCGCCTGGGGCTGCCTTTCGACGTGGAGGAAGCCAGAGGGAGGCGAACGGCGCTGTCGGTCCTTCGACGACAACAGCGTAGCCTGGCGCTTATCTAACGCCCCATAACGCTTCAGACACACTCTGGGCGGCTTACAGCTGAAGCATGTTGATTTACACATACAGTAATTCCCCCACACGTCGCCCCGTGAGCTGGGTGATCCACCTTGGAAGGGTGGAAGGCGGCTGAGCCAACCATGAGCCGGCTATTAGTTGGGATTGAACCCTCGGACCGACGAGTTTTGGCAACCCCTTGCGCCAGGAGGCGGTCGTTCTAAGAACCCGATCTGGAGCTCACGAAAAAGCGTGTCCGGCTGGGTCGTCGATTGTTTTATTCCATATGGTCCAAACATGACGAACTCCCATGCAGGTCTTGCTAAATTCTAGCGACACTCAATGCACGATTGCTCGTCCTCTAAAAACATAAGGGTGTTTTACTGGAGACAAGGGTGCATATTAGTGTTTTTAGATTGTCTATTGTGTGTATGTTGTTTGTTGTAACGTTAGCCACCCAGAGTTCCCACGGGAAGATGGGCGAGATATTTATTTATTTATTTATTATTGGATTTATACCCCGCCCATTTTAGTGGTAATAACCCCCTGGCTGAGTGTTTCAGGTCTTCAAATAATGCTACTTGACCAAATGGAATTCCGGTGGGTGCCACAGGCGAGGCGGAAGGTCCCATCGGGACGTGACTTTTGGACGCACAATTAAATACTTCTAGGTAACCAGCACTCAGAAGTCAGCAGCAGGCGTCTGTGAGGGGACTGGGGTCGAAGGAGAGAACAGTACGCGTCCATTCCACCGTTGCAAACCTTCAACACTCCAGATGTTTTAGACCACAGCTCTCGGAATTCCGACCTGAGAGTGCCAGTGACAAAGGCCTGTGGGAGATGTGGTCCAAAACCTCTAGAGTGCCAAAGGTTCGCCACCACTCACACTGACCGGCCATCTGCCTCCTAGTAAGACTCGACTGGGGGAGGGGGTGGGGAGAAACTCTGACGAGACGCCGTTCTACCCTCCGGATCGGTGGGACTTAAAAGAGCCGCTTTTGCGCCAATCAGAACAAAGCCGCTGCCACCCCTCCCTCCCTCCCTCCCTCCCTCCCGCGTGCCGGCCTCCCGCCACGTCTTCCCGCGGCACCTCCTCCGGTCCCTCCCCTCCCCGCTTGAACTCTCGCGAGATTTCTTCCGGCGGAGTGTCTCTCCAGGACTTGGAGAGAGGGGCGGGTCCTTTGGCACGCTCTGCGCTCGGGAGGGAGGGAGGGAGGGAGCGCGGGATTCTCGGCGTCCCTGCCTGCCTGAGGCGAGAGAAGGCCTTTGGCGCGCCTGGTTCGCTTACGGAGGAAAGGCGTCCCCCCCCCCACCACTCTCTCTAGGTTCTGCAACTCCCCCCCCCCCATGAACGTTTAAGTTATTTGTAGGGAAATTGCTTCGTAATTCGTTCTGGTCCGGTTAAAACAAAACAAGAACAAAAACTCAGCGCGGACACATTCGAGTGGATTAGCGCCGCCTGGATTAGGGCCACCCGAAGGACCATTGGTTCAAGATCCGACTCTTTAAAAAAAAAACTTCAAAGCATAATAAAACCGTTTTGAGGTTTATCTGACCCCTTGTTAATACCCTGCTGAATAATCAGTGCTTAGCTATGATTCAGTTATCAGTAGTAATGCTGTATAGATTGGTGCTTTAGTATGGCAATAAATTCGCCTATACAGTATATGGGGGCTCTTGCATCGAGGCAGTTTTCTAATTGCAGTTTATAGAGGGAAAAAAATTCTTAGGAGCTGTACCTGGGGGGGGGGTGTGTCTTATGGGGGTCTTGTTAGTCTTTACTGGAGACAAGCTGTTAGGATCTGAAATGTTGGCCTCATCCAGCAGGGTTTACGTAGCCTTTTGATAACGTTTCATGAGAGTAGCATCACGAAGATGTGACACTTTGCATGAGGAAAATTCAGCTTTATAGCTCAGATGGTGCTACCTTTTTATTAGTAGTTTTTTAAGTAATTGATTTCAAATATGGAAGAACCATGCCAAATTAGGCCTAAATCCTGCTTAGTCTCCTACTTTGTTGCTATTCAAATTGTAGCCTTTATTAGTTAGTATTTTGAAAATTAACATTTGTGTAGCAATCAGAGGTGAATTATTTATATTTTGTGTTCCGAAAGCCCCTTTCTCTGTCAAATTTCATTTTAATTATGACAGTATTCATTTGCTCCTCAACAGATGGGTTACTTAAAGCTGTTGGTAGTAGAGAATTTTAAGTCATGGCGGGGGCAACAAAGCATCGGCCCATTCAAGGAATTCACTTGTGTCATTGGTCCAAATGGTTCAGGTAATGTGGGAACAATTAGTCCATAGATATTCCTCTCCTGTGATCATCAGATTGAGTAGCGCTTCTCTTGCCATAATTTGTATATATTGATTATTTGATATCTAAAGCAATACTTCTCAGAACCTGGAAGTTCTGTATATGGTTGTACCTTATATAGGACTTGCAGATTGTAAGAAATGTGTTATTGATTTTTAAAAATCTATTTTCTGGTGTATTGCTGTTTACCATTTGAGTACTGAAAGATTGCTAACAAATTATTTAAATAATGAAATATAATTTCAAAAACCTGGTGAGGTGGAATGCAGGTCCACTTACCTGAAATGATTATTTTGTAAACTGATTAGAATTAACTGTAAGGAAAGATTTCCGAAAAGATTATTTTTGAATAAATTATTGTTAAAAGGAAAGCAGTCTTTAACTCTTCAGATAAATTGCTGGAACTATACTTTTTTTTAACTGCAAGTTGTCTGAAAACATCTCTGTTTCACATATATTAATGCAAATCTTCACATTAAAACAGGACAGGGAGCAGCCCCTGCTGTGCAGGCTGGCCAACACTGAGAAGGTTCCGGCTGCTACTGACAGGGATGGAGTTAGGGCAGTCTCCCTGGGTGCTGTGTGAGGGAAAAGGGAGTGGCTGGAGCTGCCCCCATTGCCAGCAAACTATACTGTAGTTAAATTTCCATCAGTTTATTCATTGAATGTATATCCTGCTCTCCTTGGACTGGCATTTAAAGCAGTTTATAATAAAGGGATAAAAACTACAATTAAAACACTTGTTCAGTTGTTCAGTCATGTCCGACTCTTCGTGACCCCATGGACCAGAGCACACCAGGCCCTTCTGTCTTCCACAGCCTCCTGGAGTTTGGTCAAATCCATGTTGGTTGCTTTGATAACACCATCCAACCATCTCATTCTCTGCCGTCCCCTTTTCCTTTTGCCTTCAATCTTTCCCAACATCAGGGACTTTTCCAAGGATGCCTCTCTCCTCATGAGGTGGCCAAAGTACTGGAGCCTCAGCTTCAAAATCTTTCCTTCCAGTGAACATTCGGGGTTGATTTCTTTCAGGATGGATATGTTTGATCTTGCAGTCCAGGAGACTCTCAAGATTCCTCCAGCACCATAGCTCAAAAGTCAATTCTGCAGCTTCAGCCTTCTTTATAGTCCAGCTAATTAAAACATTATCAAGGTTTAAATTAGCAGGAAATTAAACTAAAGGCACACATTGATTTCAGGAAGTGCAATTGTATAAAATTGATACCACTAGGCTGAAAACTGATAACATTATTTTAAAAAACCCACCTCCCATCCTAGTGGGCAAGAATTCTTTAGAATTCCGTGGCAATCCTCCATTTCTCTCCTTAATCCCGTTTATCAGCCAAGACAGCACTTGATACTGATTAAAAATAGTGATATCTTGAACCCCCCCCCCCCCGTAATACTTTTACAGATCAGAACCTGAAAATGTCGTATTGTTTAGTTATGGAACTTTTCAAAATGCAGTTTGTCTGCCTGCCTTTTAAAATCATAGGACAGTTAGGTTGAGATAAATTCTGAGGATAATTTATGTCAGGTCTGCAGTTGTCCATCTTTGTATGACACAATTGTCCATATATAATAACAACTAGTAGATTAATCTGTGGGCAGATTATACATTTCTAGTGCTGCAGTGAGTTCTTCAGTACTCACCAAACAGCTGGGTCCCACTATATATTCTTGGCTGCCCAGAAAGACCTTTCCTCCGTTAGGCCAGTGTGTGTGTGTGTGTGTGTGTGTGTGTGTGTGTGTGTGTGTATAATGAATGTTTTCATATATTTTTATTGTTGCTTCCTATATTTAATACCAACATTTACCAATATATATTTTGATTTAATGTTAATCATGCTGGATGTGTCAAGTATTTATATGTTATCAAAGCAGAGAATTTCTACCCCCAAACTGGGATTTAGGGTTTATATTTTGTAAGTTAAGTTGCAATGCAAGTTAAATATAATAATAATAAATGTGATATGTTCTTAATTAGATAACTATCCTATAAGTTGTCAAGGCAAACTATAGATTTGGCAAGGTAGAATGGATGGCTTTCATATTGGTAAGCTTTTTGGACAAGAAGCAAGGCTGTTTTAGTTTTTTTCAAGCCCTAGCTCAGTGATAATAAACCTTTTAGAGACCGAGTGCACAAACTGTGATTCAAAATCCACTAATTTTTCACAAAAGTGCCAATATAGCAATTCAACCTTAATACATGTGGCTGTGAAGGGGCGATGTCAGGTGCCCACAGAAAGGGCTCCGAGTGCCACCTTTGGCATCCATATCATAGGTTTGCCAACAGTGCCCTAGCCTTTATTTCAATCCAGTTTGCTGCAGCATACAAGAGTAGAGAGAAGTTAATCTTGTTTTCATATTGAAAAACTGTAGCTTGGTGTTAGAGCTGAATAAGCCCAGAAGCTGTCAGAAAGCCATCAGCTGATAGCGATATGAAGGTTTGAGAAGGAGGTTCTTAAATTAAGCAGCCCTTATGTCATATTTGAACTTAGAATATTGATACATGTAGTTATTTTAAATGTTAGAAGGTAAAATAATATATTTTGTATAATTGAAGGGAAATCAAATGTAATGGATGCCCTTAGTTTTGTAATGGCTGAGAAGATATATAATTTGAGAGTGAAACGCATTCAGGAACTGATACATGGGGCACATGTGGGAAAGCCAGTTTCATCAACTGCAAGTGTTACAATGGTGTATTGTGAAGAAAATGGGGAAGAGAAGACATTTTCAAGAATCATTCGGGGTGAGTAAGCTTTTTCTAAGTATTGTACGCGTAGTTAAGTAGAAAGTGACCCTTAACTCTGCAGATAAACAGCTGGAACTACACTTTTTAAAACTGTAGTTTGTCTGAAAGCACGTGAAGCTCTCTGTTTCACATGTCCTGCTTTAATGCAAATCTTCACATTAAAACGACATGGAGGTTCATTATGTAGAACATTGTTATGTTGATTTCTGTAGTTAAATATGTATTTACTACCTGTGGAAATATGGCTTTTCTGGGCTAAGAAGGGCAGAAATATGGATGTTACAGTAGAAACAAAGGCTTCACAGTGATAGAAACTGGCAAAACCTGAGTACCCTGTCTTTACTACCAGAAGGAATGTTTCCAAATCATTTTGTAAAGCAAAGTGGGAAAGTCTAGTGGGTGAAGGAGCCAGTTTTCTCTCCCAGGATGCTTCGGTGCTAACATGGGCTGCCAAAAATGTGTGCGTGGGGGTGTGCAAAAAAACCAAAATTCTAAGGAAGCCTTGTCCACTTTTGGTCTTGAAGAGTTGATAATTTTGATATTCATCGATAAAGTAACCCTGTATCCTGTTGCAAGAAGAATTCCATCTCCTTTTGTTGTTGTTGTTGCTGCTGCTGCTGCTGCCGCTGCCTTGCGAATACAGTTTTAGATGGAGGAGTCTAGATAAGTGTCCAAAAACAGCTGCAAGAAGCCCGACTTTGCTGACTACTGTTGAGATAATTCCTCCAATCTTTTCAATGTGTAGTTTACCATAAAACACTGTTTTACCATAAAACACTGTGATTAAAAGAAATATGCAAATTATCAAAAGTATGTTGCATAATACAGTAATCAAATGAAGAAAAATTATAATATAACAACACCAAATTGTACTATGTTACAGTTTCCCTGCAGAATGTCTCTCAGTGTTTACAGGGGTGAAGGGTATCACGCTAGGACTTGGGAAGTTGTCATGTTAAGATCATGAAATATCCAATCTGAAACCCCCAAAACTGTTGTACTGTGCGCTATTTGCCTGTGTCATCATGTGCAGTGCTCCCCCATGAAAGAATATCTTCTGATGTCCATGCTATGAAATGTTCCTCTGGGCCATAGGAAATGGAACAGACAGGACCTCCGCTACTGCTATGATTATCTGAAGTCTGATGGTAAATGGGAGAGTGCCTCTTTACTTCATGTCCTGATGCTGAGGAGTTTGGCCTCTCGGTAGTGGCTATAAACGTTTAATTGTTTGACTCAGACTTTTCGGGAAGAGAGAAGTCAACATTTTGCAGACTACCGGTAGTTTACTCCCAATTTGTTAGAAGCACATTTCAAGCTCCTGTTATGCATAGGCTGGGCAGAATTTTGGCATACAAAATATCAGTAAGAGCTAAGTTTCTTGCCACATGTGGGAATAACAAGAAGGAATCTGCAGATAAGCCTGTCTTTATTACTAGATAGTTATAACAGTGAAAATATATTTGGAATTCTCCCAGATATTCAGATGTCGACATAACGTGATTGGTTATGTATTTCTTAAAATTAATATTCTGTGGTTTCTTCCAAATTAGGTGGTGGATCAGAGTTTCTTGTCAATGGTACTGTTGTCACCAGATCTGTATATATAAAAGAACTTGGTAATATTGGTATACTTGCTAAAGCAAGGAATTGCTTGGTTTTTCAGGTAAATGTTTGTCGTTATTCAATGTTTTAATTATATATTAAGAGCACCCCATTCCCATGCCAGAGGTCTCTGTAGTGTTCTTAAGAATGTCATAGGACAGATTAAAATCCAGCATTATGTCAGAACTAGAGCAGACCAATTGAATAAGTGGGAATATGATGAGTCAGCTCCTTTGTAAGTTCCACTGATTCAAGGGACCTACTCTAGTTGCTGATACTTTCTGAATTTCAGACTTAATGTCTTGGAAGAACTGATGCTAGATGCACACAATGGCCAAGCACACTATTTTGTATCCAACCATTTCACAGAGCAGTGTGTATAAATCACTTTATATTCTTGTTTAGCAATACCATCAGTTATCAGTGTGTCTCGTCTTGAGAGCTAGGTTCCCTGATCCATCAAGGAAATGTTCATTAGAACCATCAAAAAGAAACAAAAGTTGGCGGCAGATGATTGTAATGATTATAGGGCTGTCACTAATATACCTTTTATGAGCAAAGTAGTGGAGAGGGTGGTGGCCAGACGACGACAGGCAATCTTGGATGATACTGATGTCCTCAAGCCATTCCAGTCTGGTTTTAGACCATGACATGGCATGGGGACAGCATTGGTCACCTTGCATGATGACAGGGCAGTGTGCCTCTGCTGCTTGTCTTTGAGCTCTCAGTGCTCTTTGATGCCGTCAGCCGTGGTATCCTGCTAGGGAGGATCTTGGGGTTAGGGATTTGTGAGATATGGTCTCTACCCCTTATCTCAACTGTGGAGTCCCTCAGTGGTCAGTCATCTCTTTGAGGCTGCAGGGGGTGGGTAATCAGGAGATTTGGAGTTTCTTGTCACCAATACATGAATGACAACAAACTTTATCTCTCCTTCCACCCTTCTGCAGTGGATGCTGTCTTGTCCCCTGAGCGCTGCCTGGCAGCTATTCTCAGTAGCCAAGATAATGTGCGGCCATACCTAGTATGCCATTAAGATACAACCGGCCATGAATACACATTGGAGGGGAAAGGGCGTGCTGGTTGTCCTTCTGTCTGTTAAAAGCCTGCTATTGCACTATTATTGTTTTGTCTCCTCCTTGTATAATGTAACCCAAAGTAGGGAAAGAAAGATATGCTGCTTACATGTAATGCCAAGTGAGTAAGAAGAGGCTGAACACATTTTGTGGCTGGATAGTTGAAAGCTCAGTTTCTTTTCCTAAAATAAGAAGGTAGAAAATTGCAAACTAGCCTGACCTTGTTCTATGCCCATCTAAACCTTTCTAGGTTCAGTAGCAGGCTACTTTGTGTGGGGTGTTTTATTGGAGCTGGGCTGGAGGGATGGAGATTAGGTTATATTTGTACAGAAGGGTCTCTGGAAATGTTATCATACCCTGCCAGCCAACCATTTTCAGTGTAATTTAACATGATGTTACCGTCATATCTGAGCATGCCCTCTAGCTCGGTGGCTCTGTTGACTTAAGCTTTAGCCTTGCCTTTTGTGTGGGCCCAACTTCACAGAAGGCCCCGTGGAACTTACCCACAAGGGAATATGGCCCTCTGTCAGAAAACAATACCTTTGAACCCTAATCTGTAGAGCCTTAGACTTGTCGCCGAAAAACAGTTGACTTGGTAAGAGGAAAAGGAAGCTTCTTCTGGCCTGTGTAATGTCTGAAGTAAGCAACCCCTCCCTAAATAAATTTCCTTATTTTATTTAAATGTGATTAAATGTTTCACATTTTGTTTCAGCTGGGGAAGTGCCCCAGTTGAATAGAAAGTGTTGTTGTGTCTCTGCTTAATTTTATTCTGTCAGTTTGTTGATTCCATCTCTTAATTCTGTCCTTTGATTGTATTCTAGTATATAAAATGGAAATTATTTGACCATGATTCCAGGTGGATGATAGATGTTCCAAAAAGTCTTTTCCAGAAGCCTTTCTACTCAGGGTTTTCGAAAAGAAGGGGGTGGTAATAGGATTGGTTGAAGAATAGAGCACTTTAATAAATACAGTGGTACCTCTACTTACGAATGGCTCTACTTACAAGCAATTCGACTTAAGAGTGGAAAACCGTTGGTGTTTTAACTGCTGCCTTGCAAATTTTAAATGTGGTCTGCTCTACTTACAATTATTTTGTATTTATTTTTGATTATTCATTTATTCATTTGATTTTTTTGAGATATGGTTGCTCTACTTACGAGTTGTTCGACTTATGAGCATGCATTTGGAAGGGATTAAACTTGTAAGTAGAGGTACCACTGTATGTCCTTTTCCTAAAGCTGGTACTTATATTGTTTCTAAAATATGAATGGCAATTTTGGTTTAATAGGTTCAATTTAAAAATAATTAAATAACTTTATTTTTAAAAGGGTTTTCAATCACTCAGATGTTATATGAAACAGTGGCTTGCATTAACCATACATTTGATCTAAATGTGATTTTTAACCATAATATACTGACCAGCTATAGCAGAGAGTTGCTTCTCTGTTTTAGGTTCCCATTTTCTCAGGAGTCCCACTTCATTCGTGCAGCAGCCTCTGGAGAGACTGTAATGGTCATGACAATGGTTATTCCAAACCAGTTTACTAACCTTTCTCATACCATGTTTGGTTTAAGCGATGCTTAATCAATTTGTCTGTCGTACTTCAGTTTCCTTAATCATAGTCTGATGCAGTGTTGAACTCAATTGTTTCTTTTGGCCACTGAACATCTATTTTTGTTTTTGTTGATAAGGTTTTGCTTCACTTTCAGCGCTTTGTAATGTTTTAGTCGTTACTCCTGTACTTTATTTTAGGGTGAGGTTGAGTCCATTGCTATGAAGAAACCCAAGGAAAGAACTCAGCTTTTTGAACAGATCAGTAATTCAGAGGAGCTAGCTGCTGAATATGTAGAAAAAAAAAAGAATATGCAAAAAGCAGAGGAAGATGCTCAGTTCAGTTACAACAAGAAGAAAAATGTTGCAGCTGAACGCAAACGTGCCAAGTTAGAGAAGGAAGAGGTAATTCTGAAAATAACCCTGAATATTTAAAGAGTTTTTATGCAGTGTTTTTCCAATAATTGAAAGTCTTAACTTAGATCTAGGTTTTTAAATGGTTTCTTTTGTTCATACGTACAGCTCTGAACAATTCTTCCTCATTCCTTGAGCACATTGATACACTCTTTTTGTATCTTGCTTACTTCACCAATAAAATGCAAGAGGTGAGCTCTGTTGTTTTACCTCTTATAGGGGAAAACAATTTACCTGCTGTTCTCACCAAGGCTCTTGAACTGCTCCCTCTTGTAAGGGTCTCAGGTGTTCAGGGTTCTTATTTGCATACAGAACCTGCATGTGATTAAGTAAATCTAAATATGTTATGTTGTATATCATTGCATATATGTTAACTGCTAATAATATGGTTATCTACAGGCAGAACGTTACCAGATGCTGTTGCAAGAGCTGCGAGATTGTAAGACGCAGCTGCAACTTTTCCAGCTGTATCACAATGAACAAAAAATTAACGTTCTTAACAGTAAATTATCTGCGAAAAACGTGAACATTAATGATAAAAAGACTGTTGTTGCTCATGCTGAAGACACTGTAAAAGGCAAGAAAAAAGCTCTTGGAATATTAATTAGAAACCAGCAGCATATTGAAAAAGAAATA
Source organism: Phrynocephalus versicolor (assembly GCA_023846285.1). NCBI lineage: Eukaryota > Metazoa > Chordata > Lepidosauria > Squamata > Agamidae > Phrynocephalus > Phrynocephalus versicolor. The sequence continues at coordinate 2,034,038 of JAHTLZ010000274.1, read as the reverse complement.
AGGTAAGTGTCCAGGTATTAGCAAAATGCTTTTGTATCAGCACTGTTCTGTGTTAGAAGTTGCATGATGGGTGTTAGTGGAATTGGTAAATTTATTTACTTATTTATTGGATTTTTATACCGCCCATCTGGCAACGAGATAAAGGTTCCCCCTGCACATGCGTGCTAGTCATTTCCTGCTCTAGGAGTGGTGCTCATCTCCATACAGTATTCAAGTTGAAGAATATGTGCAAGTCTGTGGCCATGTGGCTGGCATGGCTGCAAGGAAACACTGTTTACCTTCCTGCTTTTTACGGCGGTATCTGCGTGGCACCTGGGATTCGAACCACTGAGCTGCCAACTTTGCAGCCAACAATTTTTAGTGCTCTAGCCTGCTGAGCCACCACATGGAATTGGAGGGTTCTATTTCTCATGATGAGGCACTACATAATGTGCATCACCTGAATTTGTCATAACAAATAAGATGCATTTACTCTACCTTCTATGTATTCAGAAGTGAAACTCAGTATGTTCAATGGGATTTACTTCCTAGTACTTGATCTGAGGATTGCAGCCTTAAACAGCAATTGTGTGTTAATTAGCTCCAATAAGCAGTTTAGTTTGAGAAACTCCGGTGGGTTGGAGACATTGGGAAAAAATCTGCCAACAGTTAGCATGGTCGTAGACTGTGTAGGGCTTGCTACACTAGTATGCAAAAAATCCATGCTCAGTCTTTGGTTTTGGAGTGGGAGTGAATTTCTCTGGATCAGTTACATCATGCTGTCAGAGGCTTTGAACTCTGTCATAGTTTTTTTTTTCTTGGGGGAATCCAGACTGCATTCCTTGTCCCATTTCCTTCTGTTGTAACTTAATTGTTACTTCACGTTCTGTTTCTGGTTGTACAGTAACCCCCTGCCTATCGTGGGGGTTAGGGACCCACCCGGCCCGCGATGCTTCAAAATCCGCAATATGTGGAAGCGGATTGGGGGGGCGATCAGATCCCCCTGCCGCCGCGGCCGCGCGCCGGTCCGAGAAGTCTTGGGGTGGCATGTGCCGGCGTCGGCAGGGGGATCTGACTTCGCGCCGCCGTCCTGGCGTCTCCATTGAAATGCATTGGCTCAATGCATTTCAGTGGAGATAATTTTCCCGATTGGAATACATTGGCTCAATGCATTTCAATGGGGAAAATTTCTCCATTGAAATGCAATTGCTCAATGCATTACAATGGAGATTGTGGGGCTTCACCCCACGCCGCCCCCACACGCTTCTCCATGAAGCCTCGGGGCGGGGGCGGGGCGATCGCATTGCCCCCACCACCACCCCGCATGGCCCGAGGCTTCTTGGAGGAGCGCGGGGTGGTGGCGTTGGGCAATGCGATCACTCCCCGCCACCCCCCGCGCAGCTCTGAGGCTTCTTAAAGGGGCCCGGGGGCGGCGCAGGGCGATGTGATCGCTCCCCGCCACCCCCTGCGCAGCTCCGAGGCTTCTCAGAGGGGCCTGGGCGTGGCGTGGGGCGATGTGATAGCTCCCTGCTGCCGCCCCCCGCACGGCTCTGAGGCTTCGCAGGGCGGCGCCAAGGTGCAGATACTGTGATAGCACGATATAGTGGGACCGCAGTACCTGAACCGTGAAATGGCAGGGGGTGACTATACCCGACATCCAGATGGCTGGTGCCCAGTACTTGGGTTTTTTTTCTGACTCAAATGTTTTTATGAAATGTGCAGGAATATGTGGTATTTCTTATGAAAATTGAAAGGAATGATGTTGCTAGTGGTGGGAACGTACTGTGCCACCATTACAACAAAGCAGCAGGGTGACATAGGCTGCTTGCACACGACCACTAAAATCTGATGCAAAAGTGCTCGCAGATGTGGAGCATAAAATTGTTTTCCCATGAGCAGCGGACTTTAAAAAAAGTGTGACCAAACCCACTTAAGCATGACCCAGCACATTTTACAAGTACCTGGTCTCAAGGTGGTAAAATCCTTGTTGCTGTTCCGAAGCGCATTTTAAACTCTTACTCGAGTCCGCGAAAACACAGAAAATCCACACCATGACCTTTTCACTCCCATTACGGTGACTTTGCTGTGGTTCTCATTCGTGGGATCAGAATGGTTGTGGATTTTCAAAACACGACCATTGGAACACCTGAACCATGACATCAATCACGTCACTGCTCTGTGTGTGTGTGTGTGTGTGTGTGTGTGTGTGTGTGTGTGTGTTTGTGTGTGTGTGTGTGTGTGTGTGTGTGTTTGTGTGTGTGTGTGTGTGTGTGTGTGATTCAAATCAAAGTTTGCTGCCTATTTTAGTGGTCGTGTGAAAGAAGCCCTTGTCACAACATAGTGTTCATTGCATGGCCTCAAGCCCTTTGTTCCTCATGGATATTACCCTGGGTAGTGTCATTATCAGCAATTAAGCAAAAAATAATATTTAAATGTGTTTGGCACAGAGCAGTGCAGCAGTAGCGTGCAGATAAAATGTCAGTATTGATATAAAGTATTGCAGAGTTAGGTAAATGGAAAGACAATGACAATGGGTAGAGTAAAAACTCATATATTCATATATACATCAAATATATATACACAGCATAACATCCAAGCAATATATACAAGCAACAGAGTGTGGGGTTCTGTCTCTCACCACAGACAGACCCACCTAACATATGGCAAGCTAGTGCTTTTTATACAGTTCAGCACCCATCAGATATGAGTCATCACTAATTACAATCTGATGCAATCTGATGCAATCATGATGCTATTAATTCTTCCACCTGTGCTTCATCACATAACATGCCTGTGATTACTTATCTCTCACACTTGTGGATTAACATCATGGGACTGCAGAATCTAACTGCCTCCATTTTACAATTCTCTTTCCACTATCTCTTAAATATACATAACATATATATTATCAACTTTTACAGATCTTGACAGTCATAACCACCCCTCCATCAGGAGCTGAACAAACCCCACTGTTAAAACTGGTGTCAGAGAAGCATAATCTCTTGTCCACTTGGGGAGATCGTAAAGCACAAGGGGGTGTTGATCAGGATTTTCTGGTTTGTGGGGGTGGTTGGCAAGACATTCCATTCCCATGGTATCCAACAGTACCTGTCTCATCCTCTGTAGTACCAGCCTGTGGTTGAAATGCCACATTCCTATGCCAGCAGAGCGAGGGCACGTTAAGGCAAAAATAACATTTTATGGACAATATTGTCCTAAACTGTGTGTTGCTTAAGGCTCCTAAATACAAGTGACCTGTCCTGTATCCAGATGATACCATCCCAGTCTGGCTGCCTTCCTTGCCCCTGGCGTTGCTTATAATCCACTGTGTTTTGAGATGGCCTGCTCTTAGGGTTGTTGAGTTTGTTGCATTTCACTGGCTTCTGGCATTTTGCAGTGGTCAAGCATTTCTCTAGGGCAGGGCTGCCCAACTTTGAACAGGCCGAGGTCTACTTTTTCCAGCCCAAAGTGCCCGACGGCTGCTACACTAAAACCTCTACTTACGAATTTTATCCATTCCTTCCAAGCACATGGTCATAAGTAAAAAAATTGTAAGTAGAGCAGAGGTTTCCCATAGGAATGCATTTAAAATCAATTAATCTGTTATGGAGGGAATTGTCCAGGGGGGAAAGAAGAAGGGAGATGTCACTGCACAAAGGAGATGGGCACATCTGCAACCCTGCCTTTTGCCCCTCTCCTCCCCTCTCCTCCCTCCACTCCGCACCAGCAGCTCAGCTGGTCACAAGACAGTGGCACACACCGATCATCTGGCTGGTGGGGGGAACAGAGGACTGTGCCATGGCCTTGAACTGCCCCATTCAGCTGAGACAGTGGGCTGGCTAACCCAGAACTTTGCTGGGGCAGTGGTGGTCCTTGGGATCAGGGAAGGAGGGGTGGAGAACTTGTCCCCTCACTTTTTTTCTTATTGATGGCCAGCGGGCTACTTTTGAATCCTTTGCGGGCTACCGGTAGCCCACAGTCTACCTGTTGGGCAGGCCTGCTCTAGGGAATAGAAATTGGCAGCTGACCCTTTGCAATGTATTTGTTCCAAATTTTGGTGAAACAACTTCATTGGAAATTGTCCGACGCATTCCCTGTGCAGGTCCCTGGAAGTTCTGCTGAATCAAAAAAGGCCTCAGTACATTAAAGCGAAAGAGAGAACGTTCCACCAGATTAAAAAAGTCGATACAGCTAAGAAAGCCTTGAAAGATCATATGAAAGAACTGGCTAAGCAAGAAGAAAATAAAAAAGAACTCCAGGCCGAACTGGCTGACATTGATAAAGCATATCGAGCATTTGAAAAAAAGATTGGAGAGGCAACAGTGTATGGAGAGAGAGATGTGTTGCTAGAAGAAAGCCAGGTACTTTCGAAGACCAACATTCTCAAATAATTCTAAAGTTGGGAACACGTGACCAGAAAAAAAAATCTATAAGTACATTTCAGTTCATCTAAATTAGTGGTTGCCAACTTTACCCTTTTGAATTTGCTTACATGTTATGTTGTTTGCATGTCGTGTTTAATTTCGTTTACATGTTATTGTGCTTAATGTTCTTTACATGCTATCATGTTTATATGAAAACTAAAAAAGAATTAAGGGAAACTGCAGAAATTTGAGAATGGTGAGTTGTTAAGACAAAGATGGAAGGTAAGAGGAAGGAGAAGAAAGAGTGAAATAGATTGGTAGAAGGCAGAGAATATACCAGCTGATTCTGCCTTTTGCTTTGCAGGTTTTTAAGTATTTAAAAATTTATTTCAAAAAAATGAAAAGCCACTCCAGAATGATCATGGACAAGGCAAAGACGAGTCCTAAGCTTAACTGAGAGGTCTGTTAAAACTGCACTTCTCAACCAGTAACTTATTACATTCCCCAATCACTATACTGAGGAGCCCAAGTTTCACCATGATGCAAACAAAAAGCCCACTTTTCCACATAAGGGACATTTATGCTTGTGCTAGTACCTTTGTTGTTTGTGGGCAAGGGGAATGAATCAGGGTCTAGTAAGATATCTTGAAAGTTGTGGCAGTTAGGTCACCGCATCCTTGGGATCAGTACCTATAGTTTCACTTATCCACTGCCTGAAAATACTGAGATAAAACTACCAGAAATAGGCATTTCTATAGTGCGTTACCAGAGTTAGTCACTAGAGAGAACCAGAGTGTGCTGTCTATATAGGATTTCTATATCCACACTTTCCTGCATCTGTGGTAGGGGCTTGGAGCTTATCCTCCAGGGTGCTGTGGTCCTGTTGTACCTAGAGGTGAGTACAGTAATCTGTAGCAAGCTGCTTGCAGGAGGAAAGACAGATTAAGGCAAGGAGGTTCGTATGAAAACTTCTAATCTTACCTAGTTTGATTCTGTGTCCTTAACCAGTGGTACATGAACCAGTGGTTAAACATTACTGTTGTAAGAATATCTTTGATACACTATCATTTGAAATATTCATACCACAGTCTCTTGAGTATAAAGTCTGAGACATCATTGCATGGAATAAACACAAGTACAGGCTCACACACTAACAGTTCAGCTTTGATGCAAGCCGTGATTATTTCACCTACTGGCTCACGTTGCTGTGCTTTGTTCAGATAAATAAGTACAAGGAGCTGAAAGAAGTGGTGAGGAGGAAAGTAGCCATATTGACTCAGCAGCTGGAAAAACTGCAGTGGGAACAAAAGGCAGATAAAGAAAAGATGGCATTTGATCAGCGGAGGAAGAAAGAAACGGAGGTACTTGTCTATGTTAGGATAGAACTGAAGAGGGGGAAGGGACTGGGTCTGGCCTCCTTGTGTTTCCGTTTTCTGTACATTCATTACACTGTTTGGGGAGTGTTCGTACCGTTTTCTCCAGCTGGCTTCCACAGTACAGATGGGGTATTTTGATATTTCCAGTTCCGTTGGACAACCTCACCGTGGGAGTTTGCGATTCTCCGTGTGGATGGCCTCAAAAGGGGTGTTTTACTTGGCCTGCTTTCTGTCTGCTTTCTGGCCACTTCAAATAGAGACCCTCGCCTGTTTGGGCCAGATCTGAACCTTCCAGGCAGGGTTGATTGGTCTTTTTCTAATTTATGCTTTCATTTAGCTATCCTTAGCTAGTAGAAACAACAAGATGATGCTTTTTCTTTCTTTCTTTCTTTCTTTCTTTCTTTCTTTCTTTCTTTCTTTCTTTCTTTCTTTCTTTCTTTCTTTCTTTCTTTCTTTCTTTCTTTCTTTCTTTCTTTCTTTCTTTCTTTCTTTTTGCTCTTAAAGGTAAAGGTTTCCCCCCTGCACATGCGTGCTAGTCGTATCCGACTCTAGGGGTGGTGCTCATCTCTGTAATCAAGCCAAAGAGCCAGTGTTGTGCAAGTTCGTGGCCATGTGGCTGGCATGGCTGCAAAGAAACAGTGTTTTACCTTCCCACTTTTTACGGTGGTACCTATTTATCTACTTGCATTTGTATGATTTCAAACTACTAGGTTGGCAGGAGCTGGGGCTATTAGCAGGAGCTCACTCTGCTGCGTGGCACCCGGGATTCGTAACAACATGCTGCCAACTTTGCAGCCGACAGTTTCTAGCCTGCTGAGCCCTCACGCCCCTGCTCTTATGAGCTGCCTGTTTCATCAAATGGGCCACATTCCTATAAAATGTTTTTTACAGTCTGCTTTCATGAACTGCAAGGAAGCAGTGATGTGCCACCTACACTCCTTTCTATACTGATCAGAGTTTGAAATCAGTGTATTATTCCTAAGCTCTCCACGGTGCAATGTTTCTTCTTTGCACTGTCCCTGAGTTTGCATTTCTTTATATTTTTAAAAGTATTTCTGAAGATTTCCTGAAAGAAAATTTTTCAGAAAACCGGCTTTTAAAAATAAGTGTTTGGAGGCAAATTCTAGAAGGTTCCATATTGTTTTGAAATCAAATGAGAGGTGGCAATTCAGAGCCAAAGAAAACTATGTGGTATATGTTCTCATGAATCCTCTCCAGGCTTTCTCCTGGAAAGAAGGTGCCATTTCTGAAACATTAAGAATTAAAATTGTATTATTTTAGAAGACAGTTACAGGATAGGAATATTTACTATAGACAATGTGTTGATCTTACCTTTTTTTGGTGGTGCCTTTATATTTCCTTTAATTAAGCCTCTGTAGATGTTACTGCTATGAACTGCTTCACTTAAGATGCTGCTCACACAGTTGTTTTGCTACTCACTGTTCAATAGCCTGCAGTTCAGAAGGAGACTTTTAATTAAGGTTCATTCTCTTCAGTGGATGATTATTCCTATTTACATACAAGTTGTCTTACTGCTGTGTTGTGGCGACATCTGTGATGCTGAGTAAATACTGTAGTTTGAAAAGTTTAAATCCTGCAGATCATCATTTGAATCATTGTCGATTTTTACAAAACAGATGCTCATGTTTGCAGAAGGTGGCAGCTTCTTAAAAAATTTTCAGCTGCATAACATCCTGAAAATGACAGGCTCCTCCTACTAAAAAAAGGCTAGGCATTATGTACTTTTACCTGGACTCTGAATCAAATTACAGGAGTAACCCACCCTATATAATCAGCAACTGAGAGAGTATTAACATGTAGGTTGGGGCCGTTGTTCACTTTTGTTCAAGTGGTATTTTATTATATTTTTGTGTGTTTTATAGAGCAGTATAAAGAGAGTAGTACAACAGATAGAAGACTATGAAAAGCGAGTAGAAGCACTAATAGAATACAACAGGACATGCACGTATGTGTTTATAATGTCTGATTAAGTTGGAGTTCAATGTTTTTAGAACTGACACAAATCCTTGGTGAAAAACTCTTGCTAGTACAGTATTTTGTTTGGTTTCTTCCATTGTTTTTGTAAAGTGTAGGGCAATGATGGTGAACCTTTTAGAGACCGAGTGCCCAAACTGCAATTCAAAACCACTAATTTTTTTTTTGCAAAGTGCCAATACAGTAATTTAATCTGTATACAGGTGGCTATGAAGGGGCGATGTCAGGTGCCCACAGAAAGGGCTCCGAGTGCCACCTTTGGCACCCATGCCATAGGTTCGCGATCACTGGTGTAGGGTCTCCAGGTGTATTGTTTAAATGGAAGATTAGCAAGTGCAATCTACATGGTTCTGAAGGTACAGACAGGCATCCTGTAAATAAGAGAATGCTGGAGAGGACTGAATTTCTTAAGTGGAATTTCTCATTTCACTTACTGGGCCATAGGTGAAAATGAACTAAAATCTGTTTTAAGAGTTTTGAATTTAGTGTTCTTTCTCCAAACCTATCTGTATAATATTTAGACTCTCCTAATTTACCTAACAAGTTGTTGATACGAGGCATAGGATATGCATCAAATTTGGAAGCAGAGTTCAACCTGTGGAAATCAGTACAAAACTGCACACTCCCATCTGGCTTGGGTAGCACCACCAGGTGACTCCTTCAGGGGCTGGATGAAGATTCTATAATTCCTAACTCTAACATCTTTCTGGCCTTGTGTATGATTGGAATTAAATGTCAGGGCCATTTCCTTCCCTGCGTTCTCATTATTACATCTTTTACTGCTTCAGTCATGTTCTGTTACGTTTGTATGTCCGGGCTTAGGAGAGACTATATCTTGATATTCTTTTTCTAAATTCTAAACTTGCTTAACGCGTAACAAATCTTGACAAATCATGTAACAAATTGTTACATGCCTCTTCTCTTTGCACATTTCATTAATATCAGGTCCCAAATCAGTTTTCTCTACTTCTCCAAAGAACATCTCCCTCTCTTTCCATTCTTTCAATAAATTGACATGATAAATTCCTGTTTTCTTCTTTTTATCCAGTGTTTCAATTTCATAATCCACATCATTGATTTTTTTTTTATAATCCTATAAGGATCTTGCCACTTAGATAACAACTTGGCTCCTTTCATCGGTAACAATAATAAAACTTTCTGTCCCTCATTACAATTTCTAACCTGTACTTTCATATCATATCTTCGTTTTTGCTGACTTTGTATCCTTCTTAAATTGTTTTGAGCCAATTCTTGAACCTCCCTTAAATGTTCCCACATCTCTATTACTTATTGCAAGGTAGTTCCAGCCTCATCTTTATCATTCTCCCATTTCTCTTTCAATAAATCTAATAATCCTCTGGGATTCCTCCCATACAATCATTTGAAAGGAGAAAATCCCATAGATGCCTGAGGCACTTCTCTTAAAGCAAACATTAATGGAGATAATAATGAATACCATTTCCTAGGATTATTGAAGACCCATTTTCTTAACATTCCCTTTAAAGTCTTGTTAAAATGTTCTACAAGGCCGTTAGTTTGAGGGTGATAAACAGTAGTTTTCAAATGTTTCACATCTAATATTTTCCACATCTGTTTAAAAGTTAAAACTCATAAAATTACTGCCTTGATCTGAAATTACCTCTTGGAAATCCTAGCCTTGAAAAAAATTGTAATAGTTCTCTGGCTAGTATATTAGCTGATATACAGTAACCCCCCGCCGATCGTGGGGGTTAGGGACCCACCCCATCTGCAATCCACGAAAATCTGCGACACCGTCCCTCCCCGCAGCCCTTCCGTGCGGCTCCGAGGCGCTCCAGGGGAGCACGGAGAGGGATGCCAGCCCTCCCCGCAGCCCTCCTGTGCGGCGGTGCCCGGGGGCGACGGAGAGTGACGCTATCACCCCGCCCCCCGCCCCCAGGCTTCTCAGAGGTGTGGGGGGCACACGGAGCGACCAGATGCCCCCAGCGGTGCAGGTACTGTGATCCCACGATGTAGCGGGACCGCAGTACCTGAACCGTGAATTGGCGGGGGGTGACTGTACTTCTTAAAGTTATAGCTTCTGGATATCTAGTAGCATAATCAATCAACACCAGTACATATAAATGTCCTCCAGCTGATTTTGGTAGAGGTCCAATTACAGTGGTACCTTGTATAAAGGAATTAATTCGTTCCAAATGAAATTATGTTAAGCAAATTTTCCTTTATACAAATTCCCATAGGAATGCATTGAAAATGGAGTGATCCCATTTTTATGTTGTACGGATTCTCCCCATAGGCGATTATGTTAAGCAAATTTCCCCTATCTCTGGAATTTTTATGTTGTACAAATTTTATGTTATACAAGCTGTTTGTTATACAAGGGTCCACTGTATATTGATTCCAATCTGATCAAATGGTTTGTCTATAATAGGTAAAGGAACCAAATGAGCTCCAGGTGGTGTTTTCTTTTCTGAGCTAAATGACATTGTTGACACGACTGACAAAATCTAGCTACATCTCTTTTAATACCCAGCCACCAAAATATTTGACTAATTTGACTCATTATTTTATTGAACTTTAAATATCTAGTTAAAGGTATGTCGTGAGCTAACTTCATTATCTCCAACTTCCATCTAAGTGGAACTAATAATGTACAATTACCTTTGACATCAATGTAATATATTAATCCATCTCTTATCTCACACCATTCTTTTCTCATTTCTATTTCACCTTCTCTTTTGGCCTCCTTACAAAAGTTTTGTAAACTTTCATCATTTTGTTGTAAAAATCTCACCCTCTCTCTAGACGCTGGGCACATCTCTCCTTCATGCTCAGCTTCTCCAGGCATCACTTCTCTATGCAATCTTTCCGTGTTTGTACAAGATCATTAATATTTTTCCAATCTCTCCCAATTAACATCTCCTTGGCTAATGTAGGTACTATTCCTACTTTCATTTATTGACTTGTTCCATTAATTTCAACCTTAGCCCACACAGTAGCATATGACTTCAAATCCCCATGAAAACATTTGACAGACACCATTTCACTTGATTTAGATCCTTTCACGGACCTTACCAATGTTTTAGAACACCCTGTATCAATAAAAGCCCTTTTAGGCTCCCCATTAACATAAACAGTTATTTCTCATAGACAAAAATCCTCCTTTGTCCCCAACTTCCCCTCCGAGTCCGGCCCAAACCAAGAACAATCCAGACATTTTTTTAAATGTTGGGAAGATCCACATACAAAAGATATGGGTTTAGTCTCTCTCCATGGTTTCGAAATCAGAACAGCATCCAGTCCCCACATTATGAGTCAAATTTGACAGTTCATTGGAGCAAAACCCCATCGAGTTTTCTCCCCTCTCCGATCGGTCAATCTTGAGCTCATCATTCCATTGGTTCCTGGAGCTGTCACCATTTTCTATCCTTCTCAGCTCATCTTCCCCACTGCTGTACTCTTGCAATGACTCCCCTTCTCATCGGTATTCTTGTAACTCTCTGATAAGTGCACCACTTCCTCCAAAGAAGATGGATGATTCCTTTTCACCCGCATTGCCCAAGCTTGATGTATTGTGTTTAGTAAGTGTTCTATAATTATTTCTTCAATTATAGTTTCTTTAGAGTTTACATCAGGTTTTAGCCACGCCACCACATTAGATTTCATCCTTCGCACTGTTGTCCTGGGATGTGTTCCATATTTTACAGTCAGTTCTCGAAACTGTCTCCTATACACTTCGGGTGTTACATTAAGAGTTAATTAATGCCTGTTTTTCCTCTGGCCACCTTGCCACTTTCACGACTCTTTCAAATGTGTTTAAATAAGTCTCGATATCATCACTGGTTGACATTTTCTGTAAATTATCTAAAGCTGGGTTAGCCACCCATACATTATTAATCACCATCACTCATTTGGCTGCTATCTGACTCTTTTTTAATCACACGGGCCATTAATAGTTTATTTTGTTCTGTTAAAGCATCAACAAATTTCTCTTGACTATCGAAGGCTTGAGCATACCAGTTAGGTTCAGTACCGATGGGGTTCAGAACCTCCCCACATTGGGTGCCATTTTGTGAGGGTTCGAAGGTTAATATAGGCGGTTCTGACCCACAGTGATGATTCTTGAACTCAGAGCCCGAAAGGTGCAATAAACTTTTATTAACAATATCAATATCCATGTCTGTTCTTGAAGCTTGAACGTTACTGAATATTGGAAAAAGCTCTTTTACATTTTCATCAATAAATCCTGAACTCTTTAACATTGAGTGACCCGATAGCGATTCCTTCAAAACATTCCCTTCATGTACACCTGGGGAAATTATCGAGCCTTTCCTGTAGCATTGGCTGCCCTAAGAGGGATGTTTGGTCCATTGAGCCACAGGATTTTTGCTCGTCTCCCTCTTCCATCCCTGTTGAAGCTTTGTAGAGTTTGCTGACCAATATATAGGTTTCACCTTTACAGACCAACTCATTGGCTCTAACGGAATTCTGCTCTTCCCCTTTCCCCCTCAGATCCTTCTCCCATTTGTGTTCCAACGTCTTCCAACTGCCGTTCCTCAGTCCAAGCTACCTCCTCCTGCTCATTCCATAGGTCCTCGGGACTGTCTGTCACCCAATAAGCTTCACTCATTGGCTCCCTCATACCCATATTTTCATCTATACTTTCCTGTACTCCTTGCCTTTCCTCTTTATTCTCCCTTTCTTTTATATGCATCTTGTTAAGACCTATACTCATCATCTCTGCTACTTTTTTCATTGCTTTCATTTCAGACAGCACACTTTTTCTTTTTGTCCTCTGAGAATGCATCCTCACATCCGTCTACAATCTCATCTGATCCAAAAGAGAAAGGTTTTCATTACTCGATAAAGTTGTGCTAGGTGACACTGATCATCACCACAGACCTGTGCCATCCATCAGGTACTTCTCAGAAGCTGAGCAAGTTGTTACATTCTGTGTTACTTGCTTTGGTTGCTGACTTAGCTGTTTCATGTGTTACAGCTTCTCAGAAACCCAAAATACCAGTATGGCTTTATCATTGGGGCAATAGATTTTTTTTAAAAAAATATTTAATGTCTCTATCGCCCATCTGACAATACAGCCACTCTGGACTGGAGGCCTCTCCCTTTACCAAGTAAAAACCATGGCCTCACTAGAACTTATGACTAAAAATGTACATGATGCACCAAAAAAACTGAGGCAGTTAATTAAAAGTATCAGTCTTGGGGGAGGGCCATTAAAAACACACTCTGAGCCCCTTGCCTTAATTACCCTTGGGTAATTTTAGTAATTCAGTCATTATCCTCGTATCAGATATTTCTTAAGATACAATAACTATGCGTTAAACAAAAAACAAAATAGTAGTAAACCAGTATAGTTTAATTTTGTAAGGGAAAAAAGTTTATATATATATATATATATCAGATTTACTGCCTACAGGATTCATGTCAATATTTCTTAATTTGTTAATTGACATTTATTTATTTGTCATTTTTTTTTCTTTTTTTTTGAAGAGCATCTTTAGCAGATAAAGAAGAAGAAGAGGCGAAGCTGGCAAATAAAATTGAAAGTTCAAAGATACGAATGGCTGAAGTAAACGAAGAACTGAATAAAATTGTTAGTGACTTGCACAATGCTAGAATGGATGTCCATGAAGGGAAACGGCAGCAGATGAGAGCGGAAAAATTGGAGAGTCTAAAAAGAATGTACCCGGATTATGTGGTAACTAGTAGGCCTTATTTGTCATATGTACAGTAGACACCAGAAATTTTGCTGATAAACAAGTGGGTCCTTGATTTTGCTTCCTACACTGATAACTATGTAACTACTACAGTGCTTCAAGAAGCATGTCAATTCTGGGGATAAATTCAGCTCAGATTTGGCAAGCTCTTTTTAATCAGTAATGAGGTAATACAGAGACACTATAGAAACAGTGAATGATGGACCTTTATGGCTTCTAGATGTTTTGGATGATGACTCCCCTATTCTTGTAACAGCTGGCCATGTTCAGCAGAGCCTATGGGAACTGTAGGCCCAGAATTCTTTTCTCTGCAATATTGGGTCAGTCTGAGCCAAATCAACAAATGATGGTAACCCAAGTGTACTTGGACTGCATCTCCCAGAAACTGCAGCTACCACATCTAGTGTTGAAGGCTTCAGGTAATTGCAGTCCAAAAACATTTGTATTACCTAATGTTGGGAACTACTGTGTTAAGTAAATGGATTTTTGGAAAACGTGTCAGAGTTGATAAGTGACAAAGAGCACTGTATCACCTTAATGACCTTTTTATGCCATAAGCTTTTGTGGGTGACAGTGGGATACAGATTAGAAACTTGTTAGCATATTATTATATGCATGGAGTGTTCTAAGCAGCAAAATTAAAAAGAATTAAGATACAGAATACAAACAGTTCTTACAATTTTAACAGTGGCAACTAACAAAAGAGTAGCTGAGTGGTGGCATGCATTGTTGCATGAGTGAGTTGGTTTAGAGGTTGACTACATGGGTATTTAGCCTGTTTGGTACACCACAGGAATGGGCTGCTTTGGTCTCAAATATGGCAATCAGAAGGCGTCTTTCTTAAAGCGAACCAGCTCATTCTCAAAGTGGCCCTCTTTCTACCTTCCTAAGCACTTGTCTCAAGGGTCTATTTTTTGTTTGAGAGAGATCATTCTGGTTTAGACCCATTCCAGTGCATGAGCGCACTGGAACTAATCCAAAGCAAGCCTTGCACAGTGATAACTTCAGCTCCAGGCAGTTTCTCAACCAGCTCTTTAAGACAGGGCAAACAAAATATTTTAGGTGTGTTTTTAAAAAAAACCCAGTGCAGCGCATTAGTGATAGTTCTCTATGCAGTTAAAAAAAATGGCTCAGGAACAGAAGTGATTAATTTGCCAATATCCTGAAGTAGCTTGCTTGTTAAGCCCCTTCACAATATTGGCAGGAATGATTTCCGTGTGAAACCATTGATTACATTGCCCTAACCAATCCCAATCTTTGCAAACAGTTCCCACTAGCTTGCTCCATGCTGCTAATGGAGCCACTCCCTTGATTTAAAAAGCACATATCTCTACCCAATAATAATCTTAGAACTGCTGAACTGGAAAGGGCCCTATGGATCGTCAAGTCCATGGGGAATTGAACTCCCAATCTGTGGTTCCACAGCCAGAGACCTAAACCGCTGAGCAGTTTAGCAGTTCGAATCCTCAGGAGGTAGAGTTGGTAGTCTTGCTAAATTTACCTGTTTTTGTCCTGGAGTCTGCCCTGGGTGTTCAAACTGTTTCCTCACTGATTTTCAAATGCGGTAGTGCCATTTCTGCTTGTGTGTCCATCCATTCTTTTGTATAGAGCCCTGTAGAATGCAGGCAGACATTCCTAGTAAGCAGTGATGTTTATTTTACCATGGGAAAATGAAGAGGTGTTTGAACCTTTGATGTTCTGGATCAAACAGTAAGGTTCTGTAACAGTTTTGCAGGAGAATATACTTTGTTGCTAGATTGATAGAGGGATTGGTTCCCAGATCTGCATCTCCGTTTGCAAAATCTGTTGTTGCGAATGAACGAATTTTTAAAATTGTGCAGCTGCATCCGAGGATGTAGCATTCTTCCCACAGCCCTGAAAACAAAAGTGTTATTGTTCAGGATGGCCTTTTATATCATGGCTGTTTATATTTTAGCTATTTTTGCTGCAGATTGTGGAGAACAATGTTAGCTTGTTTTCTGCTCTTTAGCCCTTTCCTAAATGTTTGCCCTACAGTTAATCTGCTGTATTGTTGCTCACTTGCCATACAGTTGTCTGGGATTCAGAAACAGGCACTAAATTTCAGAATGAGTCCTTTATTGCTGTTGTTAAATATAGTGGCTGCATAGCTTTCTGCGCCTTTAAGTGCAGGAGATTGGCAGCTGCTAAAGCATAAAAATATATTTTTCCAGTATGAGCAAAAGGAAAATGGAGTGAGAGATTATTTGTATGTTTTTTGTGTGTATGGTGCTAATTTAATTCCAGAATATATGCTGTTCAGAATGCACATGACATTGCCCTAGAGCAGGCCTGCCCAAAGTCCGGCCCGGGGGGAGGGCAAATCCAGGCTGTCAGGCCATTCTGAGTGGCCCGCGGCTGGCTGGCTCGCCCCTCCCTCCCCCTCCTTCGTCCCATGTTTTTTTTTAAAGAAAGTGGGTGGGGCTTTCAGTGGGGTGGCAGGGTTGGGGAGCAACCGGCCCCTGACACATTCTCAGCCACCAAATCTGGCCCTCCTTACAAAAAGTTTGGGCACCCCTTCCCTAGAGCATTTGTTCAGATTGTATACTTCAGGTGTTCCAGTACTGAAACTACATTATATTTGATGGCCTAATAAGTATATTTGATGGCCTAATAAGTAAGAATATCATTTCTTGACTTTTGTTATTAATATGCTAGATGGAATGCATTAGCATAATTCTCTAGTCTGGGAGTTCTAGCTGATAGGCAGACACCTTAGACACCTAAAGGTGGCTCATGAGGGGAGAAAGGCCTAAACGTGAAGGCCTTGAGACTCAGACAGTAGGCCTAGCTCTGCCCATCAATAAAGGGTCCAGGCATCCTGTTTCTGCCCCAGTCGTGGCAGCCAGGAGCTTTCTTTCTGAACAGGAAGTGAACCTTATTGTTTACCTACATCTAGGAACTCAAAGCCAGGGCTGACCGTCATTCTTGATGCCAGACCCTCGGTGAAAGGAGACTTGACTTTTACTGATGCAATAGAAAGTGGGCTGGTGTGTGTGTGTGTGTGTGCCCACAACCGCAGTGATCTGGCCCCTTCAGCTTTCCGTCTGGAATGGAATTGGTTGCAGATTCAATGTCAGAGGGCTGCGTGTTGTGGTATGGAAGCTTGGCCCAAGGATTAGCTGAAGTTTCACTGATGACATCGCCAGCATTAATCAATGAGCACCACGCATGCCAAGCTTTTACTGGAAACCTTTTTATTGCGGGGGTGGGGAGTATATTCAAAGCTTGGCCCTGAGAAGGAAAGGAGTAATGCGAGTGAATGCGAAGAGTGCACACCTGAAATCAGACCCATTTTTCTGATGATATTGTGTGATTCTTCAGCTCTGAAAAGAGCCGGGGCGATGTTGTAGATGGAATGTCAAGGCTAGGACTTAGGAGACGTGGGCTCTTGGCTCCAATGCCATGGAAACTGACTGGCAGAGTGGGACTGGTAAAATTAATATGTCCCATACCTTGAAAATCTGATTAGGGTCACTGTAACTTAGATATGACTCGATGGCATGTAACACCATCTTTGAAAGAAGGACAGCCGGCATCAGTGCTTACAAAAGCCTTGTAATGCTAATGCTTCCACCGTTAGGAGGAAAAGGTTACTGCTTTTGTGTAAAAGTGTGAAAAACGAACTAGCTTGAAATGTGGTGCTTTGCATTAAAATTGCTCTGTACATATATATATTCTTTCTGTTTCTTAGTTTGGAAGATTGGTTGATTTGTGTCATCCTATTCATAAAAAATACCAACTGGCTGTCACCAAAGTCTTTGGCAAGTATATGACTGCCATCATTGTGGCATCAGAAAAAGTAGCTCGAGACTGTATTCGTTTTCTCAAGGAAGAAAGAGCAGAGCCTGAAACATTCCTTCCTTTGGATTACCTTGAGGTGAGCATTTCTTTCCTCCATCTGTGCTCAAGCCTTCTCAACTCTGCCGAACGCCATGGTGAGGAACGGGTTCTGCAACGTAGAAGGTGCTTAGGAGCAATCAAATCAACCACCTGGGTGACCTCCTCATGCCACCTTTCAGCCCGGGCTTCAACTGGATTGTCTGCCAGGCCTACCAGAAAACCCTCAAAGCCCCCCCCCCCCCAAACGGCTCAGGGTCAAGGAGCCTCCGAGGGCGGGCCCAAATGGAAAGCCCCAGCTCCCCACAGGAAGGGGAAGCGATCAGTTCTGTTTTTGAGAGCTGTTGCATGTTTATTTCTGTACCTCCCTCTGAAAACGTGGATAGCTTGTTGTTACACATCCTTGTAGATGTTTTTAAGGCATGGTCTTATTTCTTTAAATGTATTATTGGAGATTTTTGTGCAATGTTTAAGTTACTTTTTTTAAAAAAATCTATTTATGTTAGGTGGAACCAATAAATGAGCAATTAAGAGAGATTAAAGGATGTAAGATGATGATTGATGTCATACAGACTTCTTTTCCTCCACTGAAGAAAGTAATTCAGTTCGTTTGTGGGAATGGTCTAGTATGTGAAACAATAAAGGAAGCAAAGCAGTTGGCATTTGATGGTCCACGCCGCCTGAAAGTAAGCACTAAGCCTGTGGTTCCCATTCTTTTTCCAGCCGCAGTCTCCTTTTATAATAGCAAAGTAGCCTGCAACGCTCCACCATATTCGCATAAAAAGGCATTTTTAATGGGGTAAATTCAGACCTTTTCAAAAAGTAGAGGCTTCTTTTCCATTTCAAGAGCTTATTTCTCATACACACACACACACTAATGTTAACATCCCACTCCAAAATAAAATAAATTATGTAACAAGGGCTACAACACATATAAGGTGACCCACGACTCCCACCACCCACCCCTGAAAACACCTGGGTTGATTTATGAAAACATTTTATGGCCATAATCCTAGTTATACTCTAAATGTATTTAGCTATTATATTACACCAAGTCCAATTTTATTTTAGCTATTTTGAATCTTGATTCAAGATGTACAGCAGTGAAATGCATGCATAATTGCCTCCTGATTTGTATTATAACTTATTTAAATATGTAAATCTCCTTTATGAAAATGGGCCTAAGCTACAGACCCCATGGCAGCAACATCTGTCCAAATGTTTGAATTTGTCTGTTTTATCTCCCACCTCTTTCTCTTTGAATCATCTAATATAATCTTCTGGAGAGATTAAAAGCTGCCCATTTTTTAAATTTTGTTTTGTGGAGTAGGGAGCAACATTGTTGTGGATTGTAAATATTAATTACCTGGTAATTGTGTTCATTTGTTTGCAGTCAACTCCATTCAGGAATTGATAATAAAAAAGTGGTGGATTATTATTTTGGTGAAATTGACTTCATACACTCAGTGAGTTGATCTGGTAAAAAATAATAATCTTATTTTCAGACAGTGGCGCTTGATGGAACTTTATTTTTGAAATCTGGAATAATTTCTGGAGGGTCTAGTTATTTGAAAATGAAGGCTAAATGTTGGGATGAAAAAGAGATGAATCTACTCAAGGAACAAAGAGAGAAGCTGATGAATGAACTAAAGGTAATGACAATTAAAAGAAATTACTTTTAATTGTGAGGGAGAATAATCGGGTCTCTCTGTTTTTTACTGAAATGTATAATTTGTTGTACTGATTAGAGCATTGGTTTATAGTTATTAATAATTTGTGTTCACAATTTTCCATATGGTTTCCTGAGGAAAATTACATGAAATAAAGCTTTTGGGGGGGCTCCCCAGAGAAAGAATTTAAAAAATATATATAGTAGAAACAATAGGTATATTTTTAAAAATTGATGGTAGATTATCTTGCTTGCCCAAATTTCAGTCTTTTCCTAGAATTTAACTACTTTATTGGCTTTTTAGTTTCTATGAATTGACATATCTGCATCTGAAATATTAAATGAATGAAATAATAATCCCTTCAATTCAGAGAACTAAATTGACTATGATTAGGGACGAGGGATCTCTGCTAGAGAATTCTCAGCATCCTAAAGGAGCTGCTCTGCATTGCCAGACCTCTTTGGGAAATACAGCATGCATGTGTGAAACAGCTCTGCATTAATGGTTTACTCTAAAAATCATTTTACAGTGAAATATGCATGTGCATCTCAGCACAGCGTGAAAAGAAATAATCTGTCTTTTAATTTGTTATTTTATGCTGAATGTAACTGGATGAAACATCTCTCCCTTTAGGACTTACTGAAAATCAAGAGGAAGGAGATTGATCTAAAGCATTTGCAGGCCCAAATTCAAGGGATTCAAATGCGACAGAGATATTCACAAAATGAACTCGAGGTCCTTAGGAAAAAACATCTTGCTAATTTGTATAAGGTAGTGTCAAACCTTTGGGTGGCTTTTTTTAAACACTTATTTTTCTACGCACCGACTCAAGAAAACCTCAAGTATAGCTGTGTCAGATGAGAAGGTAGGTTTTTCATATGTTCCATCTATGACCATGTGACGCAGAAGAGTTTGCACTGGGTATTACATTTCCTAATTTTCACCCTAAATGTCAGTGCACCAGGACCCCTACATCCACGGGATCAGTATCCACGATTTCACTGCTCCAACATCTAAATTAAAGATTAAAAGAAAAATCAAGAAAAAAACTAGTTTCACTTGTACTACCACACTGGTTCTCAACCTGTGGGTCCCCAGATAGTCCTGGACCACAACTCCCAAAATCCCCTTCAGCACAGTGAGTGGTGGAGGCTTCTGGGAGTTGCAGTCCAGGAACATCTGGGGACCCACATGTTGAGAACCACTGTACCACCAGAACTGGCTACTAGACAGAACCAGAGACCTTGCAATGAATATTTGGGCATGTTTCCCTCAGTCATCACCTTCATTCACTTCAAATGTGTGAAATAGTCTCACTTTTATATTTATTGATTTATTTATTTATATTTATATACCGCCCAGCTTTCCAAAGGGATGCTCTGCCCATTCTCCTCTCTTCCCTCTCTTTCTTTGCCTTACTATGTCCTTTCCTGACCTCCTCTCTAACTCTTCCTCTCCTTCCTGCAGCCATCACAGTTTACCTCCTTGCCCAGCGTGGCCTGCACTTCCCTCCCTCCCTTCTTCCTGTGCATGTTGTTTACCAGCCATCCCTGCTTTCTCCCCTCTGCATGCAGAAAGAAACGATAAAAATGCCTTAAAAGAGGCATCCCTTTCATGGTAGACAAAAGGAGCAGTGCCAGAAGAGGCACTCCCTGAAATGAATGCATAAGAAATACTTCTGCCTTACACTTTGCTTTGGTTGGAATATTTTTTTAAGGACAATTCCTGTTAATAGTACAGCAGCGGTTCCAGAAGGAAATGTTCTTACTGCATAAATAACTAAGACCTCAGTATGAATCCATATTTACATATAAATAAGATGAACTGCGGCTACGGTACTTCATCCTTGTCTTTTAGGAAAAATCTATGCTGGAAAGTGAGCTGGTAAATATTCAGTCGCAGTGTGCTATGCAGAACGAGGGAATCGTGCAGAGAGATGAAAAAATAGATGAGCTGCAAAAGGAAATAAATGAGGTATAAACTTCCTGTAATGGTAGAATGTAGAATAATAATCAATAGATTGTGAAAGTTTGCTAAGTGTGCCCTTGCCTCACATGGCTGCTCACGAAACTCAACAGCCCCACAAGATGCAACAATGATTTCTTATCTAGGACCAGGGCATCCTGGAAAGGAAAAAGGAGGACTGTTTGTTTTAACACCAGCTTGTCTTGATCTGTGTTTGGCAAAGCAGGTGCCCTTTGCTTTGGCTTTAGTCATTTGGAAGATAGCACAGATAAGTTGTAATTTGTAGGTATCTGTACTTCATTGCCAAAAACTATGTGTCTCCTTCCTAAGAAGAGACATTATTTTTGGACATGAAGTCCTGATAGTCGTAATTCCTTCTGTCAGTACTATTGCCATAGCTTGAGAAAAGAAAATCATTTTAGAAGTAATGATAAAGTATTAAAATGTATTCTTATATACATATGATATAATGTACTGTATTCCTTTTGCGGACGGGATTGCAATAGGTGGAAGATGGTATTTTTGGTGAATTCTGTGAAGAGATCGGTGTAGAGAATATTCGTGTATATGAAAAAGAACATGTGCAGAAGCAGGAAGAAATTGATAAGAAAAGGTAATTATTCAGAACTCAAATTTAGTGATACTGGTGGCTTTTTGCAGCGTCTGTCCAGTTCTGCAGCGACACACAGGAGGTGAGGCTGAAAGGATCCCATGAGAGGGAAGGTAGAAGGCAGGGCGAGGTGGACTAAAGCAATTCAGAAAGAGCAGTCATGATGGCTTGAGGCTGGAGCAGAAGAGTAATAATAGGGTCTGGGATAAGAAGAGATGATGTGGCTGGTAGGTTCGGAACACGTTGAAGGATATGATGCTTTCTGTTAAAATCTTTCTATCAAAAGAGATTTGGTAAACAGATAAATCTGTGAGCAAATTCCTGTTTGTGTGGTTATGGCATCATAACCCAGATGAGGCACTGGAAATGATTAATTTAAATTAATGGAAAGTGTCCTGTCCCCTACCCCACCCCTTGCTTTCATGTTCTGAAGCTCCCTGTTCTGAAGCTCCCTGGAGAAGCCTTTAGGAGCCTGGATTACTAAGGCATAGTTGCCATAGTTGCCATAGTTGGCATAGTAGCATTCTGGCAACATTTTCTTTTAACACCCCCCCCACACACACACACACCATATCTTGAGACTCCTAAAAGCTTCCCCAGAGCAAAAGGGAGCCCAAGCAAACCTAAAAATGAGGAAAAGGGACAATAAGATGCTTTGCATTAATGTATACTAATTATTTCCTGCACTCAGATCTGTTTTCAGCCTTTGGGGTTGGGTTGACATCCACTACTGGCCCCATTTCTCTTTTCCACTTGCCATTGTTAGGATCACTTTATTTTAAAAGAGCATTTTATTCAACAAAGTATTCCATGTAGTAATTAGTACTTCACAGTGGGGAGCTGCTCTTTGGAGTTCATAAATGTCCAATTTTTTATTTCCTCCCTGGGATAAGAAAAAAAGGTATTTTACGAGTTATCCATGTTGCGCTGTTTCTGGTGTCATAACCTTTTTTTTTATCTTGTGTGACATGTGCCTCGTTTTGTTGGGCTAGATTTGAGTTTGAAAACCAGAAAACGCGCCTGAGTGTTCAGCTTGAGTATATCCGCAGCTTGATAGAAAAGGAGGTGAAAAAGAATAACACGTTGAAGGAAGGTATTATCAAAGATGAAGCTGTTATCAACGAACTAAAAAAGGTGAGCAGTAGTTTTGCAATGAAATTGAATACTAAAACGTTATATCTAATTGAGCCTGTTAGAATGTACAAAGTCCCTCAGGCCACGTGTGGTCCTGGAGTTCACTCATTTTCCTCTCCAGTTGGAGAAGCCGGAATGGGTTCTCCACACTGCTATTAAATAGCAAGAAGACAGTGACCTTGACCATAAACATGGGGCGGCAGCAAATTGTGTGGGGGAAAGCCTCCCCACTGTCTTCTTCTACCACTTTAGGACTCCCACCTCAAACTTGAAGTGTTGTTTTTCTTGCCCCTTGAACTGAGCATAAATTTTCGCTTTTAGAAGGGGAATATTAATAATTCTTCATGGTCAGGGTGAATTCTGCATGTGTTTGGTGCCGGTTGAAAGCTGTCTTTCAAATTATCCAGCGCTCAGTGCCTTTCGCTAGCCTGCAACCCCCCAGCCCCCCCCCATCATGCATTTGTTGAAGCACATCCAGTGGTGTTCTCTTCCTCTTTGCACATCAAATTATCATCATTGGGGATGATGATTGCGGACGTCCATTGCATCTATTGCTACTGTCTGCTGTCAGACAAGCATTCATCAACAGAACTATTCAGTTTCACTTTTTAAAAAAATATTGTTTTTTTTAACAAAGATATTATCCTTGGGTGAAAATTAATTTCC
The DNA here is from genome assembly GCA_023846285.1 of Phrynocephalus versicolor. Lineage (NCBI taxonomy): Eukaryota > Metazoa > Chordata > Lepidosauria > Squamata > Agamidae > Phrynocephalus > Phrynocephalus versicolor. The sequence goes on along the minus strand of JAHTLZ010000274.1, from coordinate 2,010,704 downwards.
TCAGACCGATATTCCAAGTACTTAAAACAAAAGAACATTTTACCCAGGAATATTCCATCTGCCATGGTTTTGCTGAAGTAGGATTGGGTTAGGGTTAGGGTCCTAAACAAAAATTATACTTTTGGAAAAATCTCCGCTAGGAGCAGATTGAGCTGCAAAAGAAAAACTGGCTTCATTATCCACTTCATTGGCATGCAAAATAACCAAATAACCAATGTTGGAGCTGTCCTGATTCTTAGAATGGGCAACGTTGCTTCTGCTTCCTCAGCTACTGGTGAAGATGATTGCCAACATTCATTGCACCCCGTAGGTTCAATTCCATTCATGGGCATTAAAATGGCTGATGTTGGCTCTCAGAAACGAAACAGATCAGGCCACAGCTTCAAATCCAGGTACCTTTGGAAGTAAACTCCTGGTGCAGTCTCTGAGGACTGTTCACTGAGTCACCTCCAGCTAACAAACTACCTTTCTGTTTGTAATCTTATACAGGCAGGCACTAAAATCACAAGATGTACATCTGGCCAAAGCCAAACAGCCAAAAACACCCTTGTATTCTCTTTTCTAACTGCCTGTCCTGATAAATATTTCTGGGTATTATGATGTCATGAACTTAGACAGTACTGTACAAGGACAGGTAATGATGCCTATCAGATTGTAACCCTGAATGTTTGAAGGCACTTTTCCCCTATGAGTGTTAGGAATCTTTCTAATAGTTAAGATAATGGTCTGATCTTTATTTCACAGATGTTACTGCTAGTAGATGCTTGATGTTTTGTCTGCCTAACATTGCTACAGGGCTCTTTTGTTTATAAACCAGATTTTTTTTCTATGCAGATGACATATTTTTCTTAAATAGGATGAAGACAACTGTTTACAGATGGTAAATGAGGTTATGGCAGAACTACAGCAGCTTAGGGAAAAGCAGGCTGTTAATAAGATGGATATTGCAGAAACACAGAATCAAGTTGAGGAATCAAGGAAGACATTACTGACTCGGAATAGGTAATTGATGCAGTACTTAGAACTATCAGTTAAATAATTTGAAGAGAATAAATTTCACACACAACTGCGCACACAATTTTGAGTTTTTTTTTCTTTGTCATCATCTCTGTTGATCAACACAAACGGATTTTGATCCTGCACAGAGCCACGTTCCAGAAAATTCTCTTAAGTTACACCAAGGCCTAAGCAGCAAGGTTCTTAGTGCTTGGTTGCTTTTCTGTTCCCTGAACCTCACAAGCCTAAGCAGAGTAATGGCAGGAAGGATGAATGTTGAGACCAAACCAAGATCCAGACCCCTACTTCTTTGCCAGCCTGCTCTGCATTGCCCCTGACCCCTTGATCTAATTTCCCTCGGATCACATTGCCTCTACCACCTACACTTTTTGCCAGCACGACACCATCTGTAACACTGCCTCCTTTGGCATCCACACTTGTCTTTACCTCAGCCTTGGCCGTGCTTCCCATGTCTTTGTTCACCACTAGCAGTTTGGTCCAGGTTTATCCTGTTGCCTCATTCACCACCACCACCACCACCCACCCCACCACTTCCTCAGTGATGCCTGTTTCCAACAGTTTCAGGGCTGTGGCATGCATTGTGAGACAAAGGGCTGGAGTCATTGTGATCACCTCATGGTTGCCCTGGCAACTGTGGTTCACCACTCTGCTCCATCACGCCTCAGTGTTTTGCCTGCTGGGTAACCAAACACATTGCCCTTGCTTACCAACTGAAAGGCTTGTATCATCTACTGCCCTCTTCAGGAGCACCTCTTTACACAGTGTTTGCAAAGAAATGACCTAGTCCATGCCGTCCACTTTCATTAAACTTTATTGGGTGGATGTGCTCGCGACAACTGACACCAAGATTGGAAGAACAGTATTTTCTTTGGTTCTGCAATGATCCTCCCTCCTCCGGTAAGTCAGCTTGCAGTACACCCATTTGTGTGATCCACAGAGACAATGATGAATAATGTCAGGTTGCTTACCTATAACTTTTCTTTTAGTTGTCATCTGTGGATTCATACATCGCGCCTCCTCCCATAAGTATCAGCTGAATGCTTGCCCCACGGCAGATGGACATAGGAACTGCTGCTCAGGATTCCCATATATGCACGTGAGGGTGGGTAGGGACAGCGTTATCAGCAAAGCTTAGTTATGGAGGGTTCCAGAATGTGGCACTTTACAAATTCACCATATTTGTGAATCAACAGATGACCATTCAGAGAACAGACACAGATAAGCAACCTGACATTTTGCTTGATAGACACTTTTAAATTGAGCACTTTGTACTTGTTATGTTTTACAAGAGTGTATTTTACATGGATGTTTAAAATATAAAAATGTTGATTGTACAGGACACGATGGCCAAATACAGAGCAGGGCGTGTAAGGTTTTGTGCCATTGTAAAGAATGCTCTTTTTGTTCTGCTCTCCCTCTTATACAGTCTAGCTGAGATATCTCATCATTAAGATGGCCCAGTGAGTGAGAAATGTGCTTGCATTTGAGGGTAAAGGGCTGCATACCTAACATCAAGAGGCAGATGCTGTAGTAAATAATTTGTACTTAAGGTGCTGTTCAAAGCAACATTGGGATTGGTCCTGTTGTCTCTCCTAATGGAGAAGACTTCTCAATTCAGAAATAAAACCTAAATTCACTAAAACCTATTGTGTCATGTTGGCCAGAATCCTGTTGGGGAAAACCCAATACATAAGGGCTATTACTCAGTGGGGGGTTTTCTCTTGGTTTGCCATCCATTGTCACAACCACTCCCTCAGGCCAGAAGAACACTGGTAAGCTTGCTTGCATGATTGCATACTTTGTTACACTGCATGAAATCAACAGTATTCTGGCTATATTCTTTCACCCATAATAGCTGAAATATCACTATGTGTCATGCATTTTTATTTTTGTTGGCAGAGAGTTGGTAACTCTGCAAAAAGAAGCACTAGCAATTGAGACCTCTTTGGAACAGAAGAAATTAGAAAGACATAATAGGCTTCTTGAATGCAAGCTTCAAGACTTGATGATAAACCTTCTTTTTGGATCTTTAGATGACATCAGTGAAATTGAGGTATATTTGCATGTTTTGTGACAGAATCATTAATTTAAGGCAGTTGTAGAGTTTGTGCATAAACATGTAAGTCCTAATCCCATTTTATGTACTAGTTTCTTAGAAGAACCAGAATGATTACTAAACATTGAGAGCACACACTAGCAAAATCAGTATTGCAAATGTGTCAGCCTCCTGGATGGTTTCTCCTACAGGTTAGGCAAAATTTTGGGGGCTGAGATGAGGGAAAAGAAAGAGTTGTAACCCCTGTGTCACAGAAAGGAAAGGGCAAAAGAAAGAGTGGTCAGGTAGATGTGAGATAGTCTTGGGGCAAATCACACCCTCCAAAACAAAACAAGCAGATGAAATCTTCAGCAGCCTGTCTCACTGTGAATGGTGTATTAAAATGACACCTAATTTGACCTTTCTAAAACCGTAGTTGTACTCACACTTGGCTTTTCTGCCCCTTGGAAGGTTCCTCCAGCTAGAAGGCTTTGGGGAACTTAGAAGCAGAGAGAGAGAGAAGGATGCAGATACTTCCACTCGAATTGCTGGAATGCTCTGGAATTGCGTAGTCATTCAGAGGTTGCTTGGATTTTAGCTGAGCTGTCCCTCCCAGGGCTGTTCTGCTTTCCCCTTCAGTGTCTCCAGGCCAAATACTGTCCTTTCCAGATCCTAGCTTTCTCTCTTTCCTCCACCCCCAAATCATGTAGCCTTTGGGGCAGTTGCTTTCTGAGGCCCAATCTGGGTGTCTTTGCTTTTCACCATTCAGGGATTCCTCACAGTAGTGGGAATGAGAGAGAACAATTAAGCAAAAGTAGAGGGGTGGATTAGGGGAAAAAAAACCCAATTGATGCTCTTATTTGCTTCGCTTTGATTTTATACGGTCATGTAGCTGTCTTAATATGGATAGTTATTTCATACTCCTAAATCGGATTGTTTCCTATAGTTGAGTCCTGATACTGAAAGCACTGAAGTGACAGCTGATATTTATGAAAGAGAGCAGTTAATTCAGATAGATTATAGCAGTCTTGGAGGAGAGCTAAAGGTATGTAAGGTTTCCACTTTTAACACCTACCAAGTTCAATTTTGAGATATATTTGGCCTTGTTATACATGTGTGTTATCACCTTCCAGTGTTGTTTGCTTTTGAGCTGAAGAGGTTTCTTGAAGCATAAGGATCTCTTCTAATTGTCATCTTGAACAAATAGCTTTTCATTCTTTTGTATACAGTGGTACCTTGTATAAAGGAATTAAGTCATTCCAAATGAAATTGTGTTAAGCAAATTTTCCTTTATACAAATTCCCATAGGAATGCATTGAAAATGGAGTAATCCCACTTTTATGTTGTACGGATTTTCCCCATAGGCCATTATGTTAAGCAAATTTCCCCTATCTTTGGATTTTTTTTATGTTTTACAGATTTTATGTTATATAAACTGTTTGTTATACAAGGGTCCACTGCAATAAATAAAGCCTTCATCTTGCTTTCATTATTTCACAGTTCTAGTGGAGAAGGTATTAGAAGTCTGAATCTTGGTATTAGAAGACTGAATACTTCCATTTTTCCAGTGGAGGCATACAGTAGCAACTTGAAGGACTGGGGTATTCATCAGAATTGCAGGGGAGGGAGAAAGATTAAAGCCACCTCCCAACACATCACCCTCCCAAACCTTGATAATTAATTTGCAATACAGTTAATGTGCATATTAATTTGACCTACATTCAAAGTGCAGCACTTGTATAATGTGAATAGCATGGTATAAAATAGACAATGAAGATACAGCTCTTCAGGTACCTTTAAAAGCTGATGCCTACTGTTGAGCGGTTTTGCTTTTCCAATAGAAAAATATATTGCTGGCATGTGCTATGTACAGTGTACTAAGAATTGAAAAGCCATGTGGCTGCAAATGCAGTAGATATGCCGTGCAGCCAATATACTATTACATAACACCCTGTTATTGTTAGTGCTTCTCTCCCAGTTGCTTCTGGAGAAAATCTGAAATCAATTCTGCATTCTCAAAACAGTCCAATATATTAGTTCTGCTTTGTTCATAGGTGGGCATAGCTAGATCCAGTTCATTTCATTTATATCATCTAAATCAGTGGTTCCCAACTAGAGGTGGACAGAAACTGGTTTGTCCCAGTTTGTGTCAGTTCATAAAGGTGGCAGCACAGATGCAGCTGCTCCCAACCCTCACCTCCTCAGTCGTGGCTAATCTCCCAGTCATGAGCAAGAGCACAGATTTCTCTGTCCTGCCCTTTTCTCTGAGTGGGATGTCAGCCAAGAGAGCTGGGCAGAGAAGCCTTAGCTGTTGCCCAGACTGGAAGATCAATTGAAGAGGTGCAGAAAGCTAGCTCTCGGGGCCTAGGAAGTGACTGATTGGGCCAGAGGCAGCAGGGGAAGGCAGCAGCAGCACTTGTGCTGCTACCATTATGAACTGGGACGAATCGGTTTCTGTCCATCTCTATTCCCAACCTTGAGTAACTCATATATTCTTGGATTGCAGTTCCCAGAAGCCTTCACCACTAGCTAAGTTGACTAGGATTTCAGGGAGTTGCTGTCCAAGAACACCTGGGTTACCCAACGTTGGAAACCACTGGTGTAAATGAAAAACAACAACAACAAAGTCTGATTCTCAGACCTCAGGAAAAGGAAGCATGCATATGGGACAAGCAGAAATGTTGCAAATGACTACAAAGGACTTGAGGGTGGATTTTAACCCTCTCCCTTTGCACACCTCTTTGTGTCAGAACTTCAGGACAGCTCTTTAAAATCCAAGAAACATTTCTACAGTATTCTCAGTTCTCAATTATGTCTTGCACTTAGAACCTGCAGTCCAGCAAAGATATTGAGACTCACCTAGAACAACTTCAGCAGGAAGTATCATCTAAAGAAAACATTTTATTAAAAACAGCCGCACCGAATTTGAGAGCACTAGAAAGACTGCATATTGTTATGGATCGATTCCAAGAATCAGCTGATGGTAATAACTGCACTTTTGTAATATGTCATTCTTATAAGGTGTGAGCAGTGCTTCTTTTGCCAGTGCTTCTTGCTGCCCTGATATCTTCTTTTTCTAGATCCACAGGTTGCATTGAGGTGTGTGTGTGGGGGGGGGAACCTTTGGTGGACACATGACACGTTGTTTCCCATAACGAATGGGTGAGCTTGGCTGAATGGCTGCTTACCTTTAGCTTGTCATGTCCTTCCAGCAGACTGAACAGTCACTGCGGCTGAGCCCTCTAAATTTGGTGCCCTGGAACTGAGCCCAGTTGCCCAGTCCTTGTTACAGCCCATCATCCAGTATTCTTTTTCAAAGGCAAATTCCATTTCCTGGGAGTTGCGTTTAGCACTTTATTGCTATTTCTCCCCCTCCCCAGTGGAAGTGACAGGGAGCTCCCTGTAGAAGGCGAGAAAGGAGTCTGACAATTCAGTGTTTTTTTTTTTTTAAATTATTTATTTATTTTTATATTTCTATACTATGACCGATTTTCCCAATAGGAACTCTGGGAGGTTTACATAGAAAACATTATGTGAGCAGTTAAAATCAACACAAGAAATAAAAGTCAACCAAATAATGCAATAAAGGAACAACTAAATACAAATAAAAACACATTAACCCGGCAAGAGGCACAAAACCAAATAATGATGAAAACAACATCGAATCACAGGGGAGCACAGGACAAACATTAGCGATCATCAAATGCTTATTTAAAGAGCCAGGTTTTAACCACTTTCTTAAAGGCTACTATGGATGAGGCTAGGCAAATCTCTCTAGGCAATTTGTTCCACAATGCCGGGCCGGCCACCGAGAAGGCCCGATTGCATGTGGCAAACTTGCGGGCCTCTCTAGGGGTGACCAGCTGGAGCAAGAGTGCCATTGATGCTCTGTTGGGCCGGGCCAGCACTGACCTTTGGGATATGCGCTCTGCCAGATATTCAGGTCCCAAGCCATGGAGGGTTTTGTAAACCAAAACCAACACCTTAAACCTTATTCAGGAGGCAACGGACAGCCAGTACAGGCGGGCCAGGATTGGGGTGATGCGCTCAAATCTGCCTGCACCAAACACCAACCTGGCCACCGCATTCTGCACCTGCTGCAGTCGCCGAACAAGGGTCAAGGGAAGCCCCATGTAAAGAGTGTTACAGTAATCTATCCTTAATATGACCAGTGCCTGCACAACTGTCCTAAGGGAGTCCCCATCAAGATATGGGTGAATCTAGGCGATAAGCCTAAGATTCGACCTGCCCAGATGCTGAACGCAAAACCCATGGGGACACAGCTGGGAGAGAGAAGCTCCCCCCTCTGCGCCCACAGATGTTATAATAACAGAACTTCAGAGGTGGAAGGATATCAGTGAATGATTGAGTCCAACTACTGTCAAGAAACGCAATGGGGAATCAAACTCCTGAACTGTGCCTCTGCAGCCAGATTCCTAGATCACTAAGCTATCAAGCAGTGGGAACAGCCTTTTCTTGTACAGAGTGTAGCATAGGATATTGGGATTAATGGCTTAATGCTGCAAGGGCTCCTGAAAAACAGTATTTTCTAGCTTTGTCTAGAGTGGAAAAATTAGAACAGTAATTTTAATATTATGGCTGATTGTTTATTTTTTGTAGCATTTGAGGCTCATAGGAAGGAAGCCAGATTATGTAGGCAAGAATTTGAGAAAGTGAAAAAAAGAAGATACGAGCTGTTCAGCCAGTGTTTTGAGCATGTGTCAGTAGCTATTGATCAGATCTACAAGAAACTCAGCAGAAACAGTAGTGCTCAGGTTGGTAGTTTTTTCAGATCTTCCAGAATAATTTATACACCTTAGGGGAAAACGTCTGGGAGGGTTTATTGTGCTTGATTGAGCCTTGCAAAGTGTTCTGAAAGTATTTTATTTTTAAACACATGAGATCCTTTTCAACCATCAAGAAGCAGTGTGGTGAACTCTATGCTGGTCATTGACTGTAAATAAACTTAACTAAAGTGTGGTGGTAGGCTCTGGGGCATTTGGTTTATTGTGGACTCTCTCTTGATATTCTGGTGGGTATATTGTTGGTAACATGCTTTATGTATGTCCCTAGTGGGTATCCTTCCATCTTTGGTAGGGTACACTCTCTTCCCAACCAGGACCTGATTTGTACTTATAGTTTCCCTGGCAGTTTCTCCAATTCTGTCATCAGAAAGCTGCCTTCGTCACACAACAGCTAAATCCTGCTGTATTCTCCATTACCTGAGGACATTTTTATATCTCCAGTGGAAATCTACGCTGATTCTGTCCCTCTGGCATTGACTGTGCATGCCGTCATAATTACATGTTGGGAAACTGATGTGAAAACCACTACCTAACCTAGGCACATGGCTTAATATCCCAGTGCCCCACGTTCTAGCTCATGATATGATGCCTCCCTTGGTCCTATGATGACATGAGAGAATTATGGGAAAAAAAGGATGGTGTTGTCATGAAATATCGGAACTCCATATGCAAATTGCATCTGCCTTTGTTGATAGAAATAAAGTTTGTGTGTCACATGGCAACTGTGGGTGTAGCTTTGCTTGCTCAGTCCCTTAATGTGGCAGGATGTGGGGAATGTTGCAGCAATGTGCAGCAAATTGCTAATTTTTCAGGCATAAATTTAATTTTTTAAAAAATGTAACTCTTAACATTAAATGGTTCTGGAATATGTTTGTACACTAAGCAACGTGGCTGTGTATTACAATGTGGAGCAATATAGTAAAGCTCCACTAGATGGCAGTGTTCCTTGTATGTACTGCATTTTGCTGACCAACCAAATGCCAATTGGCCTGGCCAGGAAATTACCTACAATGCAACCTGCAGAGGAAACAACAGGCCCTCCCTGCAGTTGGCTTTAGTGGCCATTGAGTCTTATATCAATTTGGTTGAACTGTAATCTGCCAACAGATTACATGAGGATTGTTATGAAAACAACGGTTGGTTTTGCTAGGCAAATGAATAACTAGGAGAGCCAAAGGAAAAATGCATAGAAGGAGAAATGCCCTATATGTAGCAGTCTGCCTGAATTAGCAATCTGCTAGGATTGTGAAGGTGCTGACAGTTGTGAGTTTTAATATAAACAAAAAAGAAAAGTATAAAAGAAGCACTTGAAAAATTGCAGCAAACAAGAGTAGGAAGGTGTGAGGGGAACCCTCACAGAAGGAAAAAGACAAGTTAGCATCATCGACTAAACTCCATTAATTTAATGCTGGAACACATGACTGGGTAAAGAGCCTAATATGGAAATTATTTATGTATATTTATTTATTGAATTAATTTATGTACCACCCATTAGTGAATTCACATGACTCTGGGCAGTGTACAGACAAACAAAAACCCCGTAGCAATTTCCAGTTCATTTCTCTAATAACAGAATCAAAATGGCATTACAACCAACTCAAACACAGTCATCTACAGAAAACCTAAAGTTCAAATGTTAACATCATATGAAAGTATAATGTGAAATAGTTATATCATGAATATTGAGATGGATGGAACCAGCTACACCACAACTGGTAACTTGTTCCACAAAATAGGGGCAATTACTGAGAAAACCCGGTTCCTTGTTACTACTTTTCTAGCTTTAATGCTGGAAAATATGGCTGGGTAAGATAACCTAATATTATAATATTATAATATAATAATATTATAATAGGCTATTCTAAGTATGCTAAAGGCCAATATGTTTAAAGATAAATGGCTTAAAGCTGTGACATTTTGAGCAACATACTGTTTTTCTAAGATTTACTGTTTACATTCTGAAATGTGATTGAAGCATTTTGGCCTGTACTTTTTTGTATTACAAGTTTTTAAGTTTTGTATGATGGAAATATTTTTGTCTGTAACTTATTGTATTGACAAGTTTTTGATGGTTGTATGATGGAGGCATTGCACCTCTAAATTCTTAGAGCTACCATTGATGTTTTGAATGATGAAACTTAGATGTACTATGGATAAATAAGAGCTTATCGAAAGCATCGTCTTAGCTGGTTCACTTTTGCACTTCCAAAAAAACAAGCGTTATTTCTGCACCCAAAGTGAAACCATGATGTGTCTGTCCAGGTAAGGGATGACACATCTAATGATACTGAAATGGATTTGATATTTTAAAGTCCTACATGGTTTGGGACCTCAGTACATGCCAGCATGCTTACTTCCAACACTGACTGCCTGTCCTGCCCTGCACATCCCAGACTGGAGGAATGAGGGGATTATCTCGTGAGACAGGCCCAGAAGCGGAAACCAGGCTTTCTCAGGAGTTGTTCCTTGGCTTTCAAATTATCTACCACACAAAATCTGTGGGGATCGTCAAGAAAACACTCAAAACCATTTTACATCAGGCTTTTTAATTTGTTTGTCAGCAGCCTGTGTGGTAGGGTTAAGCATTAGTATTTGCTTTTGTTAATGAAGTATGGCTTGCAGTTTGCATTACGAGAATCGATACATTTTATTATTAATTGCAGGCAGCAGGCTCCTGGTTGACTCAGCCTTCCATCCTTCCAAAGTCGGTAAAATGAGTACCCAGCTTGCTGGGGTGGGGTGGGGGCAATGTGTCACCTGCATACTGTTATTAAAAACTGTAACCCACCCAGAGACTACTGGAAGTGGCAGTGTATAAGCAGAACACTTTGCTATTAGTAATGAACCCTTAAAGCCTCGAGAATGCTGTTCATTTGTTCCGTTTTGAACTGAGCAAAGAACAATATCTGTTTTAGGCCTTTCTTAGCCCTGAAAACCCCGAGGAGCCTTACTTGGAAGGAATCAGCTATAACTGTGTAGCGCCTGGGAAACGATTCATGCCAATGGACAACCTCTCTGGGGGTGAAAAATCTGTAGCGGCTCTGGCTCTTGTGTTTGCAATACACAGGTAACAAGAATATTTTTTTTTTTAAAAAAATAAAACATTGTGCTCAGCTGTTTCTGAAAAAGAATGAAACATTAGATGATTTGCCTTATTTCTTAGTGAAGTAAGCATTGAACAGCATTGTTCACCCCAACCGAAAGGTGTTAACAAGATGCACCCTAATAATAATCACAAGCCATCAATTCTTTTCCAGGTAGAGAGGATTCAGAAGTGGTTTACCATTCCCTGCTTCGGGGGTGGGGTGGGGGGTTCCCTGGGACTGTGCAGCTTGCCCAAGAAGGCACAGGCTGGGAAATCAATCTCCCAATTTCTGCCTCCACTGACAGATAGCTACCGTAACTCGCTGAACTGTCAGTGGCTAATGATGGTGACCGGTCATGTGAGCAACTGTTAAATAGGCTGATTTCTTCTTATTTAAGAGTCAGAACTGCCTCATTCAAACTTAAAATCATCATCTCAAAATATAGTAGAAAAATAATTTACAGTCTTAATCCATCTTTGACATGTTAAAGAAGCAAGTTAGTAAAACAACAACATAGGAAAACAAATAATTAACCTTATTTCTGGTGGTTTCCTCAGTTTACAGCCTAAACTTGTATATATTTTCCTATGCTAAAGATAGATTAAAGCAAAAACTTGCATATGTACAAAAGGTGCAGTAATTAACTTTTAATCTTCAGCTCTACCATCTGATACAGGTGGTAAGTGGAATTTCAGTTTAAAGATGTTACAAAATGCACTGAATATGCTAAGAAGATATGCACTAAATTATGTCTAAGGTGTAGAGTCTTGCAGCACATTAAGAACTACAGGTTTTAGTTGGCACATGGTTTTATGGATGTGCAACCCACTTCCGCTGATATAATCTGTGGATGTTTGTGCCAAATGAAATTTGTCAGACTTTTAGGACTGAGAAGACTTGGTTGTCTTCCCACAGCAGACCAGCACACCACACCGGCTGCAAAAATCCACCAAAGTATAGTCACCTGTCCATGTGGGAACATACAGATTTTTCTTGAGGGAATGAGACTCGTCGCTGACCAATACTTTTAATTGTGTTTAGTTTCAGACCTGCCCCTTTTTTCGTTTTGGATGAAGTAGATGCAGCATTAGATAACTCAAATATTGGCAAAGTAAGTGACTTTCTCTTGCTTAATGAGAAACCCACCATGTTATACAGGGCACAGAAAGATCATTGCTTCAGAGCCGGGCACGCTAAGGAATACTGATCTCAGGAATGTCCTTGGGAGAACTTGACAGGAACATCAGACACAGGTTCCTTTGGTGTAGGAAGAATCACACTAGGCTAGGAGTTAGTTGTACTGTGCTCAGAAAATGGGGTTGACGGGATTTTGTATCAGGGCCCTTCTTTCATGGTTAGGGGTTGGGCCAGACGTGCCACTCAGGCATTTTTTTCGGTATCAGACTAGAAGGAAATATTTTGAAGATCAAACACAGATGTTCAGGGAATCAATTTCTGCCCCCTTTAAAAGTTAGTGGATGTTTTCCTATCATCATTAGAAATGCACAGAAGTCTGGGAGAAGAACAGAAACATTTTAAAGGCTCTTGATTCATGTCTGCCTCCCATCTTCATAGATGACTAAGCTTTAGTGAAGAGGTGAGACATTGGTCTCAGATTTACTCGGATTAATTTGATGCCTTTCTTATGTATTGTGCTGTCTCCTACTGTGCTATGTTAGAGGGGAAGGCATTGTTTACTTTATTATTTGCCTACTCCTTTCCTATGAAAATAACAAAAGTAGCTTGCAATAAAAATACAGATTGACAATATAATGAAATTATAATAAGACATAGCTATTAATGATTAATTTAAAGAAAACTGAAATGCTATATATTAAGTGAAGGTCAGTACTCAAAGCAAACAGTTCACAAAATCTTCCCAGTTCCATATTTGCCTGCACAGCATTTTCAGTATAAAGAATGACCTTAAAATAATCACTACCTTTTCCTAACCATTATGGTCCACCATTTGTGGGAACTGTGATTTCTGGGTATTAGGGAGACTTTCTATGTACTCTGCGGGTCTTTCCCACTCAAAAGCCCACCAATATGTATTCTGGCCCATTCCTGGTACATCCCAGGAGTTTCTCATGCTGTTGGGAGGGTGACACGTAACAGGAAAGGGTATGTCATGTATTTGCATAAGCTAATAAGCTGCAGCCCTGAAAAAATATATGACCAGTGCCTGAAAGGGAACCATTAGTATAGTTTAGCTTCCATGAAATCAATGGGCAGTAATAATTATTTTAATAAATGCTTCTGCACTATTTCCCTTCTAAGCTATAATTGTGAGAAATGAACTTTTAAAAAGTCACAGTCGATATATGTGCAGTGTTTGCAGTGAGCAGAGGCTATGTATACTGCAGGGGAATGCATGTCAAAATATTTGAATAAATTCTCTAAATTCATGAAATAGCAGTAATGTCCTTTGTGACTGATGTGTCCTGCCAGCAGTATCCTTGGCCTTGATAAAATCTGTTTCCTTCCTAACCACTAAGAGGGGTGGGTGAGGGGATGAAAGCGCTAATATGTCTCACACTATGGGACATAATAAATAATAACCTGTTATTCAATTGCCAAGTTCTTGCATGTTATAAGCAGACATAGATACAGCATATGTAACTTGTGTTACTGTTTTAATTTAACCTTAGGTTTGCACATATTTTCTCTACTTTGTTTTCATTGAGGTTAGTCAATGCCTGCAATAACTCCTGTGTGTTTATGTGTGTGATGCTCCCATTTAAAATCTTTTTCCTTCTCCAAAGGTGTCATCTTTCATTAGGCAGCAGTCTCATGAACGGTTTCAGATTATAGTTATATCTTTAAAGGAAGAGTTTTATTCTAAAGCAGATGCTTTAATTGGTGTCTGTCCTCAGGTAAATATAGCTTTGGGTGATTATTTCCCTGTCTGTCTTTCCCATTTGTTTCATTTAAAATTGAAATTGTATGTTTTTATACCTGTGTGGTCCTGATTTTCTAGTCATAGTTAATGGTTGAGGTGGAAACAACACAAGTGAAATGATACACCAGTGGCTGTATAATTGTGGTGCGAAATCCTGGCATAATTCCCTACACACTTTTTATTTCTTTTCAGCAAGATGATACTATTTGTAGTCAAGTTCTGACCCTGGACCTCACTCAGTATCCAGACTTGGATGATAGTGAAAGACAACAGAAACGGCGAAAGAGCTCTGTGCTGAGGTCTGACACAGACTGAATCATTCTGAGAAAAATTTCACTGCTGCCCTGACAGCTTTGAATGTTGCTCATGAATGTTACTGAAGTGTTCATTGCAGGTTTAAAACTAAATTCATAGGATTTAGTGTGAGAAATGGTTGTTCAGCATTATATCACATAGATGTGTTTGTTCTGTTTGGACATTAACTGCTAAAATTTGCAGTGTTTGGCATGAAAGTAAGACTTGGTCACATGGATGTAGCAGTTCCTCGAATGCCCCTATCTAAGCAGGAGAGAAGGGTTTCTGGAGTGGCAAACTGGCCGTAGTCAGATGGGTTGATTGAAGCCGGTTTCTTTTGGAAACACTTCTAAGCATGACAGTCCTTGTGGCAACAGTACAAGTTCTTAACAGGTCTGCATAGATCTGCTTTGGGCCGGAGTGACTGCAGGGCAGCAAGCACTGTCACTTCTGTGTGTTGTTGAAGGGTTTCGTGACTGGGATCTGATGGTTTTTGTGGGTTTTCTGAGCTACTTGGCTGTGTTCTGGAGGTTTTTCTTCTTCCCATCGTTTTGCCAGTCTCTGTGGATGGCATCTTCAAAGGGCAGGAGCGCAGGGAGCTACAATTCTCTCTGCGTTCTGGGGTAATGAGATTGTAGCTGCAGGATGGGGATTTTTATGCACTTTTCAGATTAAGGCTTTCCTGTGATTTGGGTAGATGATCTGTATCTGTGGTTGGTTGATAGGTGGTGTTAGGTGTTCTGTTGTGTGAAATGATCACCGGTGCTAGTGGCTGGGTAGAGATCACGGACCCTTTGTGGACTATATTTTTTGTATCCAGAGCCAGGCTTCGTTGATTAGAAACAAAGCCTTGTTCTCCATTCTGAAAAATACAGCCTGCAAAAAAGGACAGTGATCTCCACCCAGCCACTAGCACTAATGATCACCAGTGATACCTTCACACAATAGAACATCTAACGACATATATCAACTACAGATGCAGATAATCCACAGGAAAATCCTTATCAGAAGAAAGTCCCAAATCACAGGAAGCCCTTAATTTCTTGAATAGGGCATAAAAATCCCCGTCCCACACCTGTAAATACCCAACAATCTCACACTCTGCACCAGATCACAGAGAGAATTCTAACTGCCTGCGCTCCTCCCCTCTGAAGATGTCATCCACAGAGACTGGTGAAATGTTAGGAAGAAGAAAAACCTCCAGAACACAGCCGAGTAGCCCAGAAAACTCACAACCACCACTCTGTTGCTTTTCACTTGAACATTAAACTTGATCAGATGAGTATGGCAGCAGTGTCCTCATTAATCAAAAGCATGCAATAGAACTAATTGCAGTGTCGGGATAAAGGTGTTAGCTGTTAACAATGCATAATCTATATTTGAAAGTAGTTAAATAAATTTTGCTTGGTTCATATGTTACCTGTGTGCAATGAATCCTTTATATTAGTGATAGTGTGGTCTACTTAGAAGCTCGTAAATCGTACATTTCTGAATTAATTTTTCTGTAGTGGTAGAGGACATGAAAGGATGGGTTGTGCATTGTGGTTAGATGATCAGGACACCCCACCAAACCTTCGAGACAAGGAGAACCCAGTCATCCAGTCTACATTCTGCCTTTTGCTCTAATAGGTCAGAACTGCAGGCTTTTGTTTTTCAAGTTTCCTTAGCCTTTCTTTTCCTTGTTTTAAGCACAACGGGAAGCCCTCTCTTCTCACAAATCTGATCTCCCCCAAGGCCCCTGACCTGTTTATAGACCCTTTGTTTCCCATCTGAGGCAATTGCAGCCACCACATCATGTGAGAACAAGGACAGCCCCAGTATGCGAGACTGTTCCTTTCTTAGAACTGCCTACAAAAGAAAGACTTTTCTGCCAGTGTGGAACCAAGTTTGCTGTGTCTGGGGAAGTTGTGCAGTCAGGTAGGCATAACCACAGGGAAGTGAGCCTGATCCATGCCCCTCCTCTGACGGAGTACAACTCAGACAGCTGGGGTGAGGCCTAGAGTCTTCATTTCACAAGAGGGAACACCCTCCTGATGGGACTCTGCTTCCTAGACCTTGGAATCCCTCTAAGCCAGCTTGGGTAAATTTCGTTCACCTATTACTTACTATTTAGCTAAAGCATTACTTACTTTTCATTTACTCAGCTTATGTACTCACTCGGACTGTGCTCTGCTCATCTTTCATTCATTTACTCTTGGTTACTGGGATGATTCCACTTCTAATCCTGCTTGCTTTTCATTTCCCTTTACCTATTCCTGTCTACTTCTCATTAACTCGCCTCCTGTCTGTAAACAGCAAGGACATGTGTTATTGTAATCAATAACTGTGCAAAACATGCTCTGTTCACAAGGCAATTCCCTATGCAGCAGCCAACCAGTGTATGCCACTTCTACCCCTGTAACTAGTCACTGATGCTGTGGATACTCTGGGATGTAAATTATATGTAATAAAATGTGCCAATGCCAAGGGGCAAGAGATCGCTCTGCTGGTGGAACAACTGGACTCGAGTCTTTCTTTCTTCATCAGGATTCTCCCACATTCCTCCAGCCCTCTCAAAGCACCAAGGGGAGCCTTGGAGAAATTATGCAGAGGCCGGATGTGGGAGTAGGTTTGAACCTGAAATACTGCTTCCTGCTTAGTGGCAGACAGCCATGCTCAGCATCCACAGTTTCTTGCGTGGCTGGTGGTACTGACAAAAGAGACATCCATAAAGGTAGCTGCTCCAGGCCTAGTGACAGTCTCAAGGGTCACGTTCAATAGAAACCAGCTCCCAGCTGTTGCACATGACTGAGACAGGGAGCATGGGGTTGAAAGGCTCTCTTCATTCTTGACCACCACCATCCCACTGCCACCTTACTGGATGAGATGCACAGACATTTCCTCCTTTGTGCCCCTGGGTATAGCTTCCCAGGGGAGGGGGAGGGGGACAAGTTGAGTGCCCGAAGTCATCCCTACAGCTTGAGAAGATATGCACACTCACCCAGCATCTCTGGCTGTTTCTGCTGACAGTCTAAAAGGACACTGATACTCTGTTATACGCCTGTTCCTCTCTCAGTGTCTTCTTGCGGGCCAGGATTCTTCTAGCTGCTTAGTTTTACATCAGGACTGGCTGAGGATATTTGTTGTTTATTGCTGGGCCATTCCATGTAATATTGGGAAATATGAGTGGAGTGCTTTCCCTCGACACCTTGACACATCACGACTGGTGAGTAATTCCTGCCCGTTGGAGGAAGGAGGAGCAATGCATTCTTATGTCTTACTGCCACAAAGAAGGAACATGGTGTATTATGGTAAAAGGCCAACAAAGACTGCATATACTCGAATATAAGCCTAGTTTTTCAGCCCTAATTTTGGGCTGAAAAAATGGGCCCTCAACTTATATTCGGGTCAATACTTTTAACCACTGAGGCAAGTGCTTGGGTCGGTGGCTAAAAGTCATTTTAAACATTGCATGCCACTTCTCATGACCCCCCCCCCCCATCACAGGGGAGCGGCGCGCGATGTTTAAAATGACTTTTTTCCCACTTACCCAAGCACTTGCATCAGTGGCTAAAAGTCATTTTAAACATCACACACCACTCCCCCAGCTCACAAAGGAGGAGCTGCCAGGCCCTGCTGCATTTCCCACCCTAGACTTATACTCGAGTCAATACGTTTCCCGAGTTTTGGGGGGTTAAGTTAGGGGCCTCGACTTATACTCGAGTATATACGGTACTCCCTTTTACCACCTAATCCACTAGGTGCAATTGCTATTTTGGATATCAATTAAAGACTTTGACCTTTTATCTTGCACCTCCACTGTTTTCTTTTGACAGTTTTCCTCCTTTTTAATTTTAGGTTAAAATACAACCATTGGTATTACATGACAGAAGAGGGAAACACATGACTTTTTAAGTATCTTTATTAAAATAACAGAAACTAAAAGCCCAAGTGCACCACTGAATTCATTTTTCTTTTCTTTTGTTTTTGCTTAAAATCTTACAAAAGATAAAAACCCTGTTTCTTCTGTGTGTGTGTGGAAAGACGTAACCTCTAATGGCCAGTATTCGCACAGAAGTTCAAAGTGTCATGCAAAGAGTTCAAAGGGAGAGGTAAATTCTGTAACAGTTATAATGCTTCTGCTTCAGCCAGTGGAAAAAAAAACATCTTCACATTTAGTTCCCCTTTGTTAATGCTGTGTTTTTGTCCAAAGACCTGAAGAAGAAGAGGCCCTTCTCTGTTTAACACATGTACAGTGGAAAGAAGATAAGTGAGATTCAAAGACGTTACAAGCAAAATGGTGTTTCTTGCCACATCTTATCCCTGAGAAAGCACACATCAGTCTTGGTTAAGAAAATATGTCTTCTTTACATACTCTGAATGTAAGTTTAAAGGAGTGTTAAATAACCTCTGCCCCCCCCCCCCAGTTTGGTTTGGGGAGGATACAAAATTATCATCAATGGATACTGATATAAACCTTAAGGTGTTCAAGGATCCTTCTATCCACTAATGTCTCTTTGTTATGGCATAAGTGGATGACACACTCTGGAGACGGCCGTTTCTTACACTATATTCTCACATAATCGCAGGAGGCAGCATCTTCAATGGTACCTGTTTTTAAGGAAACAGGGGTTAATTTGTCTTCAGCAACTGGGGAGTCAAATTTCTTTTAATTTGTCTGCCACATGGGTGGTATATAAATAAAATAAATGAAAGACCAGTTCCATTCCCCCAGTGAGTTTCCATGACTGGGTGGGAGAGTCTGTCTCAGGTTTTCTGAATTCTAGTCCTTTACCCTACCCACTCTGCCACACTGGGTATTACAACACCCCTGATACAAGTTTCAACTGTGCAATAAATCAAACAGGATCCCACCTAAAATCAATTTTCAAAATTTAACAAAACATTTTCCACTTCCACATCTCATTTATTTCAAATGATCCTCAGCATTTACACTGAGTACATTCCTTCACATCATCCATTACAGTTAGCCCTTCTTTGGTTAGGATATGATGGTTAACACCCTGCACAATTAAACTCTTTATCTATCTGTGGTAAATTGAAACAATGAGCCATTAGAGTTACCATGATCAGGTTTCCTTGCTCTTTTTGGTTGGTCACTGTGACTTTCCCCTAACCTTCGCTTTGCGCAGTCCACACAAGATGTTCCTGCAAGTACAAACAATGTCACACATTACAGGTGTCTAATACAATTACATACTTTCAGACGAGTCTAGAAACGAGAATTTGGCCTCTTATTTGCCAACACCACTAATAATTACACATACATTTTAAAACTGGCTGAAGGACAACATGGGCCATTCCACCACAGCATCATTCCTTGGATGGGATGCAGTGATGATCTGCACAGTATAATCAAGGGAAAGCCTTTGGGAGGGAGCATAATTTGAAAGGCTTTTAATACATGAAAGAATGCATGTGACATGGTAACTTCATTTTTATATATTTATAAAATGCTTAAGAAGTATTTCACAATTGAAACTCAGAATTAGGGCAATATGAACTCATGGAGCTCAACAAAAATAAGCTCATTTTATTCCGATCTTCCCTGATTTCAGAAGCTAAGCAGGGTTGGCCCTGGTTAGTACTTGGATGGGAGACCACCAGGGAATACCAGGTGCTGTAGGCGCCTGGAGTAGGAACTGGCAAACCACTCCAGTATTCCTGCCAAGAAAACTCCATGGACATGGAGTCACGAAGAGTCGGTCCCTACTGAAACGACACAACACACACATTCTATGTTAAATCATGGCTTTTATCACTTCAAATGCAAATCAGATTAGGGCTATTAAGGACACAAAAGCTGTCCATACAGTAACCTCAAATTAAGGGTTTATTACATATTTGAGGTACATTTGAATAATTTATTGGCCGATTGGATGGTTGTGTTGATGAGTTCAAGTTCCACTTTGCCCTCAACAATGCTATGTAGTAAATTAAATTAGAGACAGAGACGATATTGGCATATATTTTAGAATTTAACTGCAATACAGTACTTGCCCCATAGGATTATTGTGTGTATGCTTCTTTAATCCCACTGAAATTTGCTGGACAAATTAAACATCATTTAGTCACACTGATTTCATGGGAGCTAGAGAATGACTAAACTATTCTAGATCCAATCCAACATGCCTATTTTACATTCAAATTGGGGAGTGAATCTCATACATAAAACAATGATATCCCATTGATGTGGAGACCACCCCAACTGAGTATCATAAGAAAGATGCAAATAAAACCATACTCAACCCAAGAGTGTTGTGCTGTCCACGTGATCTGTCTCTGGACAAAGAGTAAAAAAATAATAATTCATACATTGGGCCAGACTGAATGCGGTTTAAGCTGAACAGTACACAAACTTGTCAATGTTATTAATAAAGCAGCTAGTGTGAAATACTTCAAATGAACAAACACATCTTATTTGAAGGCCTGTTAATGTGCTGCTCTTCGCATGCCACTTGTAATAGTCTCTAATATTTATTCAATGGATTTTGTTTACATCCAATGTTTCTCCCTGAAATGGACCCAAGGCAGCTTAAAAAGCAAAAAAGGCTAAAATAGAATTTAAAAAGCATAACTAAAGAACATTTATTTTATTTTATTTTATTTTATTTTATTTACAAAAAAATTAGCCACCCCACTACCAAACTTTTTAAAAATTATATGCAAAAGTAGGGCACACTACAAACACATTCTATATTTAATGTGCCTTTTCACTGGCCCTGCTGTCTCCCTTCACATCTTGCTGTGTTGTAGCAACAATTCCCATGATGCCGTGGCTTGGTGGTGTTCATTCTGTGTTGGAAGGCTTGGGTGCTGGAGGTACTCTTGGGATAAGACAATGCAACATTTCTGCAAGTAGGTCTACTGTGTCGTAACAGAAATCAATGCATGATCAAAACTGAGCCACCTCTTCTAGTTTAAATATACTGTATGTCCTCTCCTATTTTAGGGCTGCTCTTTAGACTTGCAGATTACAAACAGAAGGGAGTGTAAGGGCTTGAATATGTTTGTTTAACCAGACAGAGATATTTTTGAGTTTTCTTTACTAAATGCTAAAGCTCCATATAAAATTCGTTTTTATGAGTCTGATGCACCGTGCATTCTTGTGAGTTATGAGAATCTGTCACACATTGGAACTGAACATACCCAGGTAATCTATCTACTCCTGCTCAAAGAGACGGCCCATCCTTTGAAGATGGAAAGAGTGGAGGGGGGCATTGTATGATAGGAGAAAACTGAAGTACTGTGTCCAATAGAAAAAAATGGAAGTTATTGAAAGCAGATACTGTATTTGCGTTCATCCAGCTATCAAGAAAAGGTTGGAGCACCATCAGTCTAGAAACTGGGGCTGGATATCATGGACAAAGTGTGGGGCCCAGAGGGGATACCTAGATGACCACACAGGAAAATGGCAGGGAATGACTGCAGTGGCAGATGGGTCCAATATACTGTATATATATTTGACAGAATACAGCATTTTTAAATACTAAGCATGGTACCTGGACTTTTCTGTTTGCAGATTTGAGCGGTTAGATCTTGAACATACTCTGGGAAACTTCCAAAGCTGTCGCCATAGGATACTACTTTTATGCCATGTAGAAGCATATCCGCCTGAAGTTTGAAGAACTGGTCTTCATTTTCTTTAACTACCAACATATAATGTTCTAGATCCACTTTGTTTTTGACAGTGTATAGAAAAAGGGCCTGAAATATCTGGTCACGCAGAGTCTCTCCGCAGCCTAAAAACAGGAAAGATTTTGTCCGGTACAGGTTTTGTAGGGCTTCCTGTAACAAAAAGGAACAGCAAGTTAAATCAGTTATTTTCTTTACAGACACAAAGCAGAAATGAAAACATGGCCCTCTGAGTTTTGTCAGACTAAAACATCAGCCATCCTCCTGACCAGGGGTCATGTTGACTGAAGAAGTCCAGCATTGTTGGATGGCTAGAAATCCACCCCAGTTGCAAACATTTAGTTATAGAAGTGTTGACTTGTTTTTTTCATTCATTCAATGGGTTCATTCTGGTTGGGAGTAACAATTGGAGTAAGTCCAGTAAGCATATTTTAAGTAAAACAATGAAAGAGCAGGTTCCCCTGGCTGTCCAAAATGGACTTTCTACACCAGCACTATGTATGCATAGATATACAGACATGCTCTGTGAGGCGGTATTATTTACTCAGGACTGAACACATACAAATGAAACAAGTGTAAGAAATACATTAGAACTGATCTTTAAAGTGCAGTCACCAAATACCAGGTTTTTAAACCACATCTTACGTACCCTGAGAATTGGAACAAGCCACAATTATGGCTCTCCAGATGCTCCAGGGCTACCAATCGCCACTGCCTATGCAAGTCATGACTGAGGGGAATTGTATGTGGAGGGGCACAGACTCTCTAAGATGGCAATATACATACATACATACATACATACATACATACATACATACATACATA
>JAHTLZ010000274.1:1974834-1988011 GCA_023846285.1 Phrynocephalus versicolor | reverse complement strand
TTGGAGAACATGAACTTCCACCTCAGTCCTACTGTGGTCAGAACTGTACCATGCATTACCATGGCGGAACCTTTTCTAAATCCTTGCCCTTCTATCAGTCATCATGATTTTAATCAACAATCACACTCATGCCTTACGGATTTTGCAATATCCGATCCTTATTTTTTTCATACCAATCTCAACTGAAGTCTACCAGTAGACTCAACTGCTGTTTAAGAAGTTATGTGGCCTACAAAGAAATGCTTTTATGGAGACAAGGTGCACCTACCATCACCTCAGGGTCTTGAGTGACGTCTTTATATCCTGAGGGATCTAACACCATTCCACAGGGATCCGTGTACAAACCGTGAATGTGAAGAACTCCGTATCTGATATGTCCCTTTGCCCACTGAAGAACCTAAAGAAAGCCAAACAGTCCATGAATTGGTCAAATAAGATGCAGAAATAATTCAGGTCAAGCTGCAAAAGCAGAAGTTGTTTATTTTGCTACCTGCTATATCCTGTTCCAGTTATCTAAAGCTGAACAGAAATCCCCTAACACTGGATTATAATGCCTGCCACAGACTATAATTTGCTTTTTGAGGACCTTACATTAGTTAAAAAAAAATACATGGTCTGCCACATATATAGAGCTGCCTTTTAAATCCTTAGATACAAAACAACATTCTACAATAAATATAAGCATAATGCAAATTCCGCAGTTCAAATCTTATGAGAAAGAAAATCCGAAATATTTAATACATCTTTCTCTTTCTCTTTAGAGTAAAAGCAAGAGTGTTCATGAAAATAACAGAGTGAAAACATGTCAATTATCCAACTACTTTTGGGGAAGAAATATCCACAGATATCCACAGAGCTGGATCTATTTTAGGAGGGCAGCAGAGGCCGATCCAATCTGCTTGGGCAGCTTAACCAATTGTATCAAAACCAAATCATTGCTTAAAAATTCTTGTCTCTTGAGGAATTTTCACAAAAAAAAATCTAAACAGTACAGCCTAGTCAAATGCAGTGACTCATCCAACAGCCAATGAACATTTGGTATGTACTGTATACACTCGAATATAAGCCTAGTTTTTCTGCCCTAGTTTTGGGCTGAAAAAAGGGGCCCTCGACTTATATGCGGGTCAATACTTTTAGCCACTGAGGCAAGTGCTTGGGTCGGTGGCTAAAAGTCATTTTAAACGTTGCATGCCACTTCTCATGACCCCCCTTTGTATCACAGGGGAGCGGCGCGCGATGTTTAAAATGACTTTTTTTCCACTTACCCAAGCACTTGCATCAGTGGCTAAAAGTCATTTTAAACATCACACACCACTCCCCCAGCTCACAAAGGAGGAGCTGCCAGGCCCTGCTGCATTTCCCACCCTAGACTTATACTCGAGTCAATATGTTTCCCCAGTTTTGGGGAGTTAAGTTAGGGGCCTCGACTTATACTCGGGTCGACTTATACTCGAGTATATACGGTAACTTATATTCCTTTATACATTAATTGCACACCTCATTCTACTATATGTCTGAAGTGGGCGTGTCCACGAAAGCTTGCATTAAAATATAGTCTTTAAGGTGCCGCCACATATTTTTGACCTTTATTTTTGTTTTGTTCTGATTTTTGCCTGGAATTCTTGACTGACACAGCTACCTCTCACAAATCTACAACTATATCACTGTACTTTAGCACTGCATCAGGTTCCATGATTTTTTTCTCTCTGTTGGAAAACATGTCAGCTCCTCAAGCCTTTCACTGGTTTCGCTGGTGTGATGTCACTGACAAAGCACAGCAAGCCCTGGTCACATAACTCACCACTCTAGAGCAACAGTAACTTCCAAACACAACTCCTCGCTGCCTAAAGAACAATGGGATGTACTGACATCTCGTGCTTTTGTACACTACTGCACTGCTGGCAGTAAAATGAACTGTCTTAGAGCCTCGCTACTACAAAAGAATGGCCTTCTCTAGCTGCTGATAAAAGGGTGATTTTGAAAATATCTCAGTTTACAAAGGCCCCAAAAGACAACCTGCACAACAGAACTATAGCAAACAAACAGCTGTGGCTACAACTCTGAAACACTAGACTAAACAGCATGCTAACTGCTGCAGAACTCAGTGGTTTAGGTCTCTTGACTGCACAGCCAGAGGTTGTGAGTTCAACCCCCTGGTGAAGTTCAAAGATTATTATTTGTAGCGTGGGAAACATTATGTATCTAAGGAACATTTTAAAGATGACACATGCACCACCCATAATTGCAAGAATGTAGTATTCCAAACAAAAGAAACCTCAGACACAGTGCATTGGTGACTTCTTAAAGAAACAGATTTCTCCTGTTCTCATCCATTTCCTCAAAGTTTGTGCAGGGGGAGTCATGCCCTTCTGGTTCTGTTGAACATTTTTCATGTTTTGAACACAAAATTGATATGGGCCGCTATATATGTATATATCTTATCGTACCCGGTCTTTATCTTTCAAGTCCAAAGATTCCATAGGTTTATTTTGCTGTTGACCAAAAATTTCAACTAAGTTGTCATAGTTGGTGGTAAGCACCATCGTGCCTCTCTCCATGAGCTGGAGGATGGACTGCAGGACCACTGGGTTCTGAATGTGTTGCTCCAAGTTATCAAAAACTTCCATTAAACAGTCCTGGAAAAAGTTGGGCTTGGTGTCTCCTGTGCGCTGCGGAAGGAATCAGAATCACACCGTAGAGTCAAGGAAACATACCTACTAATAGCATTAAAGCAGACGTTAAGAGAAATGAACATCCTTTCAATTAACACATACACCTGCCTATTAAAGGATTTGCTTCATGGTGCATTCTTTAACTAACAAAAAGAAAAGGTATTTGTTTACCTTCCAACGACCACATCACAAACCAAAGTGAAATAGAAGATAGAGCGAGATCAGGAAAAGCATGTGCTATGACAAACAGACCTTTTTCAGTCCTTTGTGGGAGCACACTTCCTTGGCACATGCTAAACATATTTAGCTTGCCCCCTGGACATATCTACATGTATAGCACCCATGACATTACTGCACGCCTACATAACCTTGATCCCACAAGCCACTTACTGTGGACTGCCAAGGGTTCAGTTAAGTTTTCTTTCCCCCTTGCATTTGTCATCAAGTGTGACCACCACACCCTCAAAAAAAGAAAAAAAACCCAGACAGTTCAGCATTTTACTTGTTGGAGCACCCATGATACATGTTTTTCCTTAATGGCATCTGCCCAACCCACAAGATCATCCCACTTTAGACTCTTCCAGGTGGCCATCCCAAGAGAGGCCCGTAAGTCCTTTACAAGAGGTAGGACCTTCTTCATGATGGCTCTTCCCCTGTGGAGCCAGCTTTCAGAGGAGCTCTCTCTAGCCCCCTCCCTGCTAACATTTAGAAGCCGATAAAGACCTGGCTTTACAGGGAGGCGTCCCACCTAGATGATTTATTCCTTTTCCCTGTCCAATCTGGCTTCTACATGACATTTTGCATCATTTCCCTTATTGTTGCTTGTATTTGTAAGTAGTTCTAATGTTTTTGTTATCATTTATTTCATGTTTTATATTTGTTGTAAAACCCCACCCCACTATTGGGAATGGGATAGAAATTGAATGAATGAATGAATGAATGAATGAATGAATGAATGAATTTCGGAGTGAGGGGGAATGAATTTGATAAGGGTCTTCATCAAAAGTCTTTGTGGGATTAGTATCTTGTAGCTCTTTGACAGAAAAGCTGTGGCTAAATTGGCAATGTGACATTCCCACCACTAAATAAATAAATAAATAAATAAATAAATAAATAAATAAATAAATAAATAAATAAAGCTTTGAACTGCAGAAAGAACCTTATGATCATCAAGTCCAACCCTTCCAAAGGAGACACTGTGGGGAATTGAATTCCCAATTACACTATATTTATATGGAAGTTACTTGTGCCTTTGGATGTTCAAGACTACCACTCTATGAATGTGTTCTGAGGAGTACGTCTGACTGGACTTAATTCTGAGCATGTGTCCTTCCGATCTAACTAAAAAACAATCATTTAATGTTTGAATTCTAAGATGCCCCTTGAGGCATTAAAACCAGAAGAAAAAACAAGACTAATATTTAAGCAGACAAAGCGTTCCCAGTGCCTCCATTCTGTCCTTGGACCACAGCTTCATTCGGCCACAACAAAACTCATGGGGGCATCTCTTGGCCAGATTAGCTCTTGCAGCAGCCATGATCTGAGGGGTTGCTTGCTGACAGCTCTACAGGGCCTGATGGGATTTCACCCAGCTGTGGGAAGCTTTGAGAAGGCAGCCAAGGCTCAGGAAAGCACACAACAATTCCCTGTATTTGGCAACAAAAGAGATGAAAGCTCAGCCATGCACTTGCTAGTCTTGGTTGGCTTTTGGGATAAGATTATGCCAATGGTTCTTACACGTCCTTTAAATCAGGCTCCATAAAGAACAGGAATCACACAAAGCAGGAATGAAAGACACTGAATATGTGTGGAAGGACTCCCCACCAGAATCCAAATATAAAAGTTCAACTCCATAACCTAAGATGCATGTGTTAAGAATCCATGCAAAGGCAACAAAAGGCTCACCGGTGACATCTTTCGGATAAGGTCATGTGCAACCACCAGCAGATCGCGATCTTTGGCCACTTTTTTCTGGAATTCAGCCACGTCCCCCGGATGAAGCACTTCCAGCTGGTCAGCGGCTTCTAGGACGGCTTCAATACAGCCCCGCCAAGAACACAAGGCCGGAATTCCTGGCGCGACGGCCGCACTCACTCCTGTTCCAATTACTAGTAAGAGCTCCCGGGGATGCCTCCGAATAAGGCTTTTTAAGAATTTCCTAGCCAGTAGAAGTCAAACAAATTCATTTTTGGTCATAATGAACAAAGGTATATTTAATCATTTGATAGGTTTCACTAAAATAATAGATTTACAGTACAACTGAAGCCCCTTCCCCAGAGCAACACGAAGCATATGAAAAATAAAAGCTAATTAGTCTTCTAAGTGCTCCCTGATTTTTTAATGATTTTTCTTTGTTACAAAACAGACTAAAACAGCTTACTTCCTAAATTACCTTTTCCAATAAGTTAACATAAAGTCTTGGAAAGCAAGAAACCTTCAGCAAACACAGGAAAGGATCTCAGCTGAAGCAGACTGATTGAATTGTATTTATTGATTTGATTTGATCTCATTTGATTTGATTATAGGGCTCAATCCTAGCCCAAGGGCTACTACTGGGTGGTGAACAGCAAAAGGGAAAATGTAAACTATAAAACATAATACATACACATAGTAAATACATAAAATAATAACTCAAAAAGTACAATAAAATAATTGGACATAAATCACACCAACATCAATATAATCAACAGAGCAAATGTGCTTGCAAGGAAGAAGCATACCACTGGATAAACGAGTATTATGATCAGTGTTGGGTAGAGCCACCCTTTCAGTTCTACTCCTGACTGCAAAATAAGAAATGTCATAGCAGCACTAAAGGGCTCTAGTGTAACAGTGTCCACTGTCCCACAGCCTAATAAATCAGTTCAGCATGGCCCAATTGATATCAAATAGAGAAATATGGCATCTTGAGGAACCTCTAAAGAAGTGCACAAAAACAAAAGAAAATAAGAAAACTGTAAAAAGCAGCAAAAGAGGAATTAGGAGAGTGACCCACCTTGCCATTTGTATACTTATTCCTAAGGAATGTTCATTTTTTTATGCCAAGCAAACTGCTACATAATGGGCCTTGACATCTATAAAATGGCAACAAGAGTGATCCACACAAAGTTGTTGTGAAGACATAAATGACAGACAGTTTGTGCATTTAAAATGGCATGAAAAATATCATTGCTAATAATACTAAAACACTATGAAGTCTAATAGACTATTTTTCACCTTGACTTCTGTTCATTTCGATTTGACGTCCTTTCTGCTGGATCCATTGTCTCCTTGTCCTATGAAATTATAATGCAAGTAAAACCACAGATTATAAATGGAGCTGATACACTAATCAATCACATAGTGATTTTTTAAAATTGAGCTTAAGTGGTTGAGCTTCTGCTAACTTGGACTGCCAAGAAAACCTCTTTTGGCTCACAGCTATTTCTAAGAAGGCCCATCTCCAGTCAGTGAACAAACCCCTTGGTATATTTCTTTATTTTAACTACTGCAGCAAGAGCAGTTTTAAAGGACAAAATGGCGATCCCACAAGTGACTTGTACAGAGCATGTTCTTTCTGTTGTAGTGCAAAAGTCTTCTTATTTCATTTCCGTTCTTTAGGTGTTAAGTCTTTTGCTTCGTCTTACTGGGGAAGCCCTCAAGACAGAAAAAGGTAGGTTTTTCTGTCCCTGAGGGAATACTACACAATACATCTTCAGACACTTCCAACTCTTGAAGTTAGCACTCAGAAATTATTCCACCACCACCCCCTCTTGCCTTCCTATCCATCAACACATATTCTGCACTTGGGGGGTGGGGGAGATGGAAGAGGAAGTGAAAAAACAACTGAGCTAAAAGATAGCATCACACAAGACTCTCCTAAAACGTGCATAAATTTGACAGGAGGTGGCCTGATGAAAGTGTATTTGGATGAAGTGTTGATAACTGATGGAAAAACCTATTTTGGTTTCCCTGTAAGGGGGGAAAGGCAGTCGTTTCACCTCTTTCTAGAGCAACAGAACAGTTCATTTTATTTAGGATGGAGAGACTAGAGAATTCCTTCTCACTGCTGAGAAAATCCTACAATTTGATTATGATTAGCCTGCCACATTGTTCCTATAATGCTGACTTCTCTTCCTGTTATATGAAAATACCACTTTATACTGTGCTCCTCCTAATGAAAAGAATTCTTCACATCATAGCAGCAAAATAACAGCTGGAAGCTTAACTCTGTGACCTTGTAAATGCAGGCATTTTTTACTTGAGGGATGTAAAAACAAAAAAAATGTTGCTTGGCCTTTGCATGAAAAACATGGAGAAAATAACTTATCTTGTTCTTTTGATTTCTTAGCTTTATGCATATGCAAACCAATCTGATTAATGAAATTAAAAATGACAATTGACCATTCAAAATGTCATTAATTTCCACATCTTGGTAGTCGGACTTTTTTCCTTCCCAATTTGGCTTTGACAGCAGAAGTGTGTCCAGCAGAGGAAAAATGCAACAGCCATCATGCAGTGACACTGCATGGTGGAGAAGCACTGGGTTTCTAATATAAAAATAACTTTATATATAAATGGGACCAGCACATAAAAACAACAAACCTGACTATTACTGGCACATTCAGTTTAGACCAGAAAAAATCCAATTGCTGATCTCTACAGAAGACTGAAAGACAGAAAGAGAGGTCACATCAGTTCCTGCACTTAAAACAAAAACAACCTTCAGCCTGGACCAAAAATTTGAAATGTTGTTTTCGCTACAATTTCAGATGAAGCCTGAAGAAGTGTTCGTACAAAGTGCCCTGCGTGTCTCTCTCTCTCTCTCTCTCTCTCTCTCTCTCTCTCTCTCTCTCTCTCTCTCTCTCTCACACACACACACACACACACACACACACACACACACACACACACACACAGAGGTGGGCTGGCTCATTCACTCTTCTTTGCATACCCTTGGGATCCTTCTCTGGTGGCACTCTAGCTGGTCCCCATCTCAGTCAGTATCTGACCACTCTGATGAGATGGGGATTCTCCTCCCGCAGCCAATGAGTGGTTGGTTGCCAGCGAAGGTAAAGATGGACTGAATGAGCTCCTGCCCAGATTGAAGCACTCCTGGAGAAGGACTCCAGTGGTGCATAAAGAATGGTGGGCGGGCCAACTGACTGGGTGGGTGGGTGGACTTCATAGGTAGTACTTCATTGGGCTTCATGCCCATGTCTAGACCTCATTCGACCATTCTGCAGTGATGCATACCTCCTGCCTAGACCATGGGAAGTTAGCACGCAAAGTCAGCCAAGATTGTTTCTGTTCTTTATTACCCTAAATATTTCAGAATCTACTGAAGACAGCAAGATTTAAAAACTCCCATTCAGGCTCTTTATAGCTGGCAGATTAACTAAGCGATTTAGTGTGTGCCAAGTGGGTTGTGTTTGTTTGTTTGTTTGTAACTAGTAGCTATTTCATGCAAACCTCTTCCATGTTTGTTACATTTTTCAAGGACTTCTCCAGAAAGGGTGTTTTCCTGTAATATACCTGATTAGTCTCCAAAGTTCAAGTTTCTTCTTCCCTCCACTTTCCAGTTGATGCAAAGCTCTATGTAGTAATATCAGGGCAAATGGTATAGAAGATGAGATTTGCGAGGGGGGGGATGTTAAATTTTCACCTCGCAAAACATGACTTTAGAACCCAAAATGTGCTTGAAGGGTGATGTTTAGAACCATGATGCCTTTTGGATCATTTCTGAGGTAGTCAGAACTTTCAACCACTGGCGTAACTAAGGAGGGGCAGAATAGTGCATTAGCCCCAGGGTGCACAGCAATCTGGGGGGTGCCTGGAGGGAAGGCAGGAGGAGAAAGCCATGTGCCATCCTGCCAGCAGTCCTCCTTTCGCCCTGCTAAGGCTTGGCAATCCTTAGTCAGGGGAAAGGAGAAGAGGGAAGCAGGCAATTTCCCACCCAAGCAGAACCTCTGTTGTTTGCTCCCCCTCCTCCCCCCCCCCACTAAGGTTTGGTGATTGTTAGCCTGGGAAAAGGAGGAGAGGGAAGCGTGTGATGGAGGTGCTGCTTAGAAAAAAATTCCCATTGCCTACTTCCCTCTCCTCCTTTCCCCAGTCTAACGATCGCCAAGCCTTAGCCGGGGGGAAAGGAGGAGGAGAAAGTGTGCTACAGAGGTGATGCTTCCAAAAAAACCCAACTGCCTGCTTGGAGCTATCCATGCGCTGTGCAGTTTGCACAGGAGAGCCTTGTCCCCCAAAGAGGACATGTGAAAGAGGGACCCTTCTCCCCCTCCCCCGCTGTTCCCCCAGGATTGGGCACCCTTTGCTTGGTGGGTGAGACGCAGGAGGGGGCAGGAGGGGACGCAAAAACTGATTTTGTCTCCAAGCGCTCCAAACCCTAGCTACGCCTCTGCTTTCAACTACTGTACATATGTTTGGCTACTATTGCAAACTTGTCTGTCTGCCTGCCTGCCTGCCTTCAAAAGGGGAGCAGCATTATGGTTAGTAATTTTTTGAATGGCAACAGTTAAGTGGGGACTGGGGAGTAAGTCCCAAGAAGCAGAAGAAGCAAGTGGTGCCGTGGTAGCCTCTCTCTTCCCATCACTTCAAGATACATGGTTGTCAATATGTGTACATGTGTGTATTTATGTTTTAGAAGCTGATGTGCCACCCTGCCTGCCCCTTCCAAAGGGTGGAGGAGGCGGATAACACACTCTATTTCTACAACATTCAAACTAGAGAAATTTCTCCTCTCAAACACACAGTCCTTTTCAGATTATTTTGCAGATAAATAAAATACATGCCAAGAAGGCAACCGGAGTGCTGAAGACAGTGGAGAACAGAACAAAACAAAGGCCATGATAAGAGAAGGTACAAAGTGGGCCCATCTGAAATAGTCCAAAGATGACAAGCATTCTTTCTAAAGAGAGAGCCAGGATGCAATCCAGGATGCAAAACAGACTCTAAAAGTAGCAAAAATAAAAAGTCATCCCCCGCTGCATCCCAGTGTCTCCAAGACCTTAATTCCTAACATAAACACACAGGTTTTCTGAAATTTGAGACTACCCTGTTGTATCTTGAAATAGTTACCAGACAAACAATGTTGTCACTGACAATGTCCAAGACTTCCTTCCTGAGCTAAGCAAGTTGTATTTTCCCATTCCAGACTTAAAAATAATGGCTGTCTTCCAGTCTATGTGGGTCCTTGGTATGGAATATACTCCTCTTCTGGATCTCTGTTTTCAATACCCACCCACTTCAATTACTATTTTTAAGACTGGTCTAATCTATCCTGCAAAGCAATCATGTATGTATGTCTATATACCCACCCACAGTAAAGATCAGCCAATTTTTGTGTGTGTGGTGGTGGTTATATCTCCTTTCTGAAAAGCACCCTCTTCTCAAAACATACATTAAAAGGTTTACTAGGATTGTGAAATCACCAATGCCTATAAGGAGAAAATTACATTGGACCCATTCTCACTAACATTTAGTGAACTGGTTGACAAGAAACATACATTTCACCATACCAAAACTCAAGACCTAAATTGTAAAGGCACATCTGTTTAAACACACTAATAGAAGGAGATAGATCAACAGCAGAAAGCAAACATTTCTAAATTAGGAAACAGGGAGGCAGAAATGGCACGGCTTGAGAATAGGCAATATAATGTGTTTACAGAGGACAAAGGTTCTGGAATTGTCAGCGTCAATTATGCAACATATACCTGACAAAATGCCACTTTAGAAGCCACACCGCTGACACTTCAAAATGTTCCAACAAGCCTCTTTTAGATACATTTTCTTCAAACATTAAGAATACATGATTCGATGAAACTACAGAGTCAACAATAAATACTAGAAAGTTGCTTGTATTATTGGAGCATCATATGGGCACAAGCTGATGCCTACCAGATTGCTGAAATAAAAAAAAAACTACCTAACTCTATAAGAGAGACTCGTGGTACAGGGGTTAAATTGCTGTACTGCAGCTATAACTGTGCTGAGAACCTTGACTTCAATTCCAGGTAGAAGGATCAAGGTTCAAGGTTCACTCAGCCTTCTGTTCTGAGGTTGGTAAAAGGAGTACCCAGATTGCTGGAGGGGGAGCAACGTGTACCCTTCATAATTACTTGTGAGGGCTTTGAATAATTACATAGAGAGTGCCTTAAGCGTTATGGCAGAATATAAGCAGCATGCTTTCCTTTTTTTCCCTTTTTTTTTTGCTTTGACCTAACAGAGCTTTCAACGTAAGTGAGATATTTAAGTATAATAGTGGTTTTACCAGTTCCCTCTTCCACTGTGTTTTCATGACCAAGAAGGGATTCAAACCCTGGCCTCCAGAATCCTATTTCTTCACTTCATCACACTGGGTACCCAGGCCAAAATATAGGGAGTCTCTATATTCAAATGCAAATCTGCCTTGAAATGCATGCAAACATGTAAACTGTTGCATTGTTCCATCTACGTTGTAACCATTGTTCCATCTACCTTGTACTGCACTCATGCCTGGTTGGTTCAAAACAGTGACTGCTGCTGGAAAACTCAATAGCACCCCGATGCCAGAACATGAGGCAAGAAGTGTCATGAGCGTTCTGAAGGGGGCACTGGCATCGTTTTCAGTGGAAGCCCCATGTTTCCTAGACTATCCAGTTCAACCTTGAAAGAGATGAAATAATCCCTGACACAGCTTAGTAAATTGCTGGAAACAGGGACTGCAAGAGAAGGCAGGTTGAGTCATCTTCACATATGAGACTGCACTGAATCTTGTGTGAGAAAGAAAAACCCACAGGATTCACAGCCCCACATTTGTCTTAGAAGTAAAACAAACAGAAGGATAGGGACTTCAGAGAGGTACCAGAAATCAAGATAGTGTGCTGAACAATTCCTTCATTTCCTTACTCATGGGACTGGCTTAAGACATTTTGTGTGTGTTCCTAAGAGAACGAATAAGATTTCCGCCTTCCCATGCTCACACACATTCCACGGGTCAGTAGCTACAGCATCCCTCAACACTGGCACCAGAACAACATCATCTACTGCAGTGGCAACCAACACTGGACGAGTCACAACTCAGGAGCTACGCAGCCTGTAGACTCAATTAATCACAATTGTCCTTACGCACTTATCCTCAGGCTCTAATCCCTAAGCATGCATATTTTTAAAAGGAACTGAAAAGTATAGGGCATGGTTTACTGAACCCACTAAACTAAATCTTAATGAAAGGTGAATCCTAATCAACTTTTTGTGAGCCCCAAGTAGCAGGAAAATTATTGTGAATTATTTATAAGTAAACAGTCGGTGTTGAGATACAATTTGTAACTGTTCTGTTGCAGTATTTTTTGTCCAACCCCCCCCCCCCAATGCATTTCATAAAATACTAATCTAATCTGCAAAATGAAAGGCACTTTTAACCACAGGAAAAGAAAACTGCAAATACTCCTTCAGACAGTTACCCATCTCTTAAGAAAGAGCATGACCCAGGAACTACTGTTTAACTTGGCAACTAAAAATAGATGACATTGTGGTGCTATTTTGACTAAGGATGACAGCATGTTATTTGACCTCTCAGGCCTCACTCTTTGCTATTTGAATGCCAAGCTGCGATGTCACAACTACCTGCACTAGGATGTTAGAAAAAGGGGGTTAGAATGTGCATCTTAAGAAAGAACAAATAAAGATCAGCACAAAAAATACCAGCATATTGAAACCAAGCCTAAGGCAAGAATTCAAGTTCTCCAGTCTTCTGAGATCAAGATAAAACAAAAAGAATATAGAGGGAAAAGAAACCTATTTAATCATCTCTGGAAATCAAGAACTGACCAATTGTACCTACAATGATACCAACGCCCCAAGAGTAATTCAAAAAACACAAAACTAAATCAGAAGCCTTTCAAACTCTTCTTTTTATCAAATATTCTTTCACACTGTAACCCCCCCCCCAAAAAAAAAATAATCTTGTTACCTCACTTGGGAGAATGTGGAACCCTTCCATTTTATATGACTGAACTGTCACTGAAGGGCAAAGGCAAGCTGAAATCCAACAGCTGCAGCTGTTGTCACCTGTTGAACCTCTGCCTTGCAACTCTAAATTAAACATGCTGCAATATTTTTTTTTTTAAAAAGGAAATAAATCTGTCCACCATCCTCCAGACCTTGGGGGGTGGGGGGGTGGATGTGGTGGTGATGCCTTTTATTATTACTTATTATTTTAAAAGCCTTATCCCACCGACCCCAAGTTGCAGGACAGTGGAAAATCCCCATGAAGGGACAATCGTCAAATGCCGGGAAACAGGGCTGTCTAAGGAGACACACACACACACACAGAGAGAGAGAGAGAGAGAGAGAGAGAGAGAGAGAGAGAGAGAGGAGAGAGCTGTCTCTAGGTTCTAGATCTCGAGGGGAAACTGATGGCTTTGGCACAATCGGGGCAGCGTTTCTGTATTAAGACTGGCTTTCCTGAAGTTATTGGAGATGTTCTCCTTTATTATTATTATTATTATTATTATTATTATTATTATTATTATTAT
>JAHTLZ010000274.1:1926705-1974824 GCA_023846285.1 Phrynocephalus versicolor | reverse complement strand
AGAGAGAGAGAGAGAGAGAGAGAGAGAGAGAGAGAGAGGAGAGAGGGTCTCTAGGTTCTAGATCTCGACGGGAAACTGATGGCTTTGGCACAATCGGGGCAGCGTTTCTGTATTAAGACTGGCTTTCCTGAAGTTATTGGAGATGTTCTCCTTTATTATTATTATTATTATTATTATTATTATTATTATTATTATTATTATTATTATTATTATTATTATTATTATGAAAAAAGCTTTATCCCACCGACAGCAAGTTGCAGGACAGGGGAGAATCCCCATGAAGGGACAACCGTCAAATGCCGGGAAACAGGGCTTTCTAATGGGGTGTGGGGTGTGGGGATGGGGATGGGGATGGGGAGAAGAGATTGGTCTCTAGGTTCTAGATCTCGAAGGGGAACTGATGGTCCCTCTCCTTTCCAGAAGGACTCGTGTTTTTCTCCCTCGATGTCCGCCCCCGCTCCGAGGACCCAGACTGAAGCATAATAGGAGGCTGCCCGGAAATTTGGGGGGCGGGGGTGCAAACGGGCCCCCGCTTTCCTCCGCCTCCCTCCCTTCCCGCAGGCAGCGGCGTTTTTCCCTGCCAGGGCAGCCCTGGGCGGACCTGCCCCGCACGCCCGGCTGGAGGAGGTGCTCCCAATCCCCGGGCCGGCGCCTCCCTCCCTGCCTCCCTCCCTGCCCGCTTACCTCGGCCTGAGAGTGGCGGCGCTTCCCGGCCCAAGGAAGGCGCCGCCGCCGCCGGCAGGAGGAGGAGGAGGAGGAGGAGGAGGAGGAGGAGGAGGAGGAGGAGCGACGGACGCGCGCCCGCGACTCCGCCTTGGCCGCCCGCCTTGGCCACCCCCTCGCCCGAACCGCACGGCGGAGGCGGAGAGCTGCCTTTGGCTGCAAGAAGCCCGTCAAGGCACCCTTCGGTCGCTTCACACGTGGGGGAAGTCCTCTCACGCGAATGGCAGGAGAAGAAACACCGGGAGGGAAGCAGATTTTTATTGATTGATTATAATTACAGTGGGCCCTTGTATAACAACATAAAAAATTCCGGAGATAGGGGAAATTTGCTTGACATAATCGCCTATGGGGAAAATCCGTACAACATAAAAATGGGATTACTCCATTTTCAATGCATTCCTATGGGAAATGTGTATAAAGGAAAATTTGCTTAACATAATTTCATTTGGAACGAATTAATTCCTTTATACAAGGTATCACTGTATATCCCGTCCGATTCTAGCCAGATGGCCACTTACCGTCATGTTTGAAGCCTAGACATATATATAATAACGCTGCGTCTCACACATTTGTTACAATATGCAACGCTAAATCCAATTATTGGGCCTAAGTAGGTCACCCCAATGGTATGAAACGCATTAGGCTCAATTAAAATAGGAATTACAGTGTACAATGGCGTGGGGTGCGTGAAAGTACCACCTATGCAACCCTTCCCAATACCCATTAAGTATGGGTCCTTAGCTGGGGCCTTCCTGGTGGAGGTATGAAGTGCTTTTGACTAATCATATTCCCCCCCTACTCAGGCCATTGTACATCTAAGTAGCCTGTTCAGACCGTTGTCTGCATAAGGAGCCTATTCAAACCAGGGTGATGTGAAATCAAGGTGAACTATAAATTGGAGGCTTCCCCACTAACTTTCCCCAGACTGACGCCACTGCTTGGATAAGTAGATAAACCTTTCTATCTCTCAAGAAAAGAAGCCTGATTGCCATGGCTCAACTTCCAGATAACTTCACCTGGATGACAAAATAGTCACAGACAACTCTAGCTTGGTTTCTCATTTAGATTCCAGCACTTGCAGTAGCTACATAACAGACAACAAACAGATGGTGATTTGGGGCTTTTGTTTTTGCTTTGCTTGTGTGACAATGTAGCGAAGGTATTTCTGGTTGTTAATCTGATAATCTGTAACCCTCTCCAAAAAGAAGCTGATGGCAGTGTGCTCATTTTCACTGCACAATATACACATGAGTATTGTTCTTTCCCAGTCTTCCTTAAGGAGTCTATTAAGAAATTATGCTTTCTCTGTTAAAACCCTAGACTACTTCTAGGGTTGATCCTAGTAAATTCTGGATCTGATTAAACCTTTTCCCAGTGGGGTACAATTTGTAAACGGTTGTTCTGCTCCAATTTTATTAGGTATTTGCTTGGCAAGTACATCTGCAAGTGAATTTTCATGCTTTGTGTGTGTTTGCATCTGCCTGCCTGCCTGCCTGCCTGCCTGCCTATCTGTCTTTTACAGTTGAAATTTGCATTTTAATGATGTAGTATGTCTCTTTACACACATTGTTCTCAACTTTAAATATTGTCTTTAATGTTGTTATTAATAAACGTATACTCATTGTTTGAAGAAGACTTTAGCTATTATTATTTTTTAGAATCAGAGCTATACTAATGCAAGAGAGTGTTTCTCTCTTAATGATGCAAGACAGTATTTGCCATTTTTCATGACAGCATTAGATTTCCATTTTTTACCTGCAACACCTGATTTTAAGTGGTGGGATGGCAGCAAAGTATGCCAAGTATGAATTTGGTACGTTCATTGGTGGACACATTAGCAACTGCTGCCCTTTGCTTGGAAGAGTTGTAAGTTGGTGGTGTCAATTACAGCTTTGTTTTCTTTCCATCAGCTTCCATCCTATGGCTTACAATACAATGCTTACAATATAAAGCAACAAAAAATACACTTTGCTGTTGCTTTTCTAATTTACTTTCCTTTTTTGCAGTCATGGTTACCTTGACTGTGGATGTGGTGAAAATGAATAATGGTTTAATGCAACACTCAAATTAGCCTTGTAGGTTTTCCAAACAAGAGGTTCTTCTCCATTCTCTACTTTTCCCCCACCAATGATCAGCTGTGACAATCTGAACCAATTATTTTTAACTACCTGACCAAAGTTGTCCTTTTCTGCATTTATGTGTTTTATAATTTATTGGTTTTTATTTATTTATTTGGCAGTTTTACAAAGATTAACTTCTTGATCCAAGACATTCTGCTGAGCACATTTATCTATACAGGTACTTTGGTTTTTAATGTCATTTTAGTTTTAATTCAGGTTTAACTATAAAATTTACTCTAGGTGGTGCTATCTGCCACTTTCGCCTTCTCTTCTGTAACCTAACCCACAATAAGAATGGACATAGGGTGCTAGAGAGAAACATTTTTAAACGTTCACCAAACAAAGTCTCTACTGTGCTTGTATTGCTTATATTGTCAATGTTTCAAATACTGCAGATGTCACGTCTCCTGTTGAATGCAAGAATATTAACAGCTGCCATGCTGTCTGCAGGGAGAGAGAAGGGCAGCAGAAATCAGTTTTTGACTAGGAGGTAAGGAAAGAGAAAATCTAATCATTCTAAATTGCCTTTACAAATTAAAATCTGTCACACAAGGGGGTGAGAGCTAGTATTAGCCCCCTGAGATATTGAGACAATCCAAAAGGGAAGAAGGAGAGAAATCCATCTCTACATCTTGAGCTGACCCTCTTCCACATCCTAAACGCAGGTTCCATTTTATTTTGGAAAAAAATAATAAGTACCACAGTGTCTGGGAGGCAGTGCTGATATCACACCTTGTTTGGCTATAAGCCACTGAAAGCAACATTCTCTGCATGCATGCCTCTACAGTCATACAGTATGGTCCCAGTGGCTGAAATCATATTACACCACTCTACGGGCGCAATGGGAACGATGTGCTCCAAGCTATGTGCAAGTCCTTTTGCGACTTGCACATAACTTGGGCACAATGCAAGAAAGCGGCATGGACCTTGACATGGTGGATTTCATGGATCGCTCAGTGGATTAGGTTTCGGACTGCAGAGCCAGGAGTTGAAAGTTTGTTTTCCCTCTGTGCTTCTTTGACAGGGGCTGGTCTTGATGATCCATAGAGACCTTGCCAGCTCTGCAGGTCTAAGGTGATGGTGTTTAATGACCTAATATTGCCCTTACTCAGCAGCCATCTGCTGTTGTCAGAGCTGCACAAGATTATGGATTTGCTGAGAGTTATGGTTGATCTATCTCCTTAATCAATTTGTAGCTCTTTTAGATGACATAATATGAAGCAAGGAGGAAGGGACCTGTGATCTTCCAGATATTACTGGATTCCAGCCTCCACTAGCCATAGGCAGCATAGCCAATGGCCAACTATGATGGGTGTTAGGGTTCAGTAACATCTGGAGGATCACATATCCATTCTGATCTTAAAGACAGCACCTTCATCTGGGAACATGTCTTGCTGGAACCACTTATTGTCCTTCTGATTCCTCTGCCCATTGGACAGAGATCCAGATTTATGTTTCTTTATTCATATAAAAGCATTGCACAATTCAAAATCAAGGAAACACACATGAAACAAGAAAAAAATTAAAATATCTAGACAATTAAAATACCGGCATGTTTGCCAGAAAAAGTCAGAGCTTCACATTTGTGCAGAAACCTTTCTTCAACTTCAGCCACTCTTCAGGTGTTGATCTCCATTAAGTGGGTGGTTTTGGTAGTGTTCCAGTAGTGTGACACTTCTAGAAGTGAAGGACTTTCTGGCTGCGTGCCATTGAGCAGGGGAGGCCCACATGTACTTACAATGCCTTTGCAATCGTTGGGGAAGCTCCTTCTATATCCCCAGGTTCATGTTAAAATAAGAAGAAAATGTTTGAAAGGTACCCCTTTGACCAGGCTGAGTGCAGCTATTAATTCCTAACCAAACTTATCCAGAAAACTGACTGAGTCCTAATTTTTGTTCATCTTAAGATCATTATGGTCAAGTTTAAAATAACTGTATAACCAGACAGTTCACTAGCATTTAAAGAAAAATATTCCAAATATGCCTGCAGCACCAAAGGAAGACGGAAACTGTAAGACACAGAGCATGTGGATGATCAACATTTGAGTTCTTTAATTATGACATCATGATGGCATCATTCATTTTTGGTGTTACATTTAGTACTATGCACCACAACATCTAGGAACTTTGGCTTAATATAATAAGTGCATACTAATGAGGTTTTCCTACGTAGTGAGAAAGGACAGCATCTAAAGACAAACAGAAATTTATAAAACCAAGTCTTGACATATCTTATTGTGCCAGCAACAAAAGCCTCTGAGTTTTCAGAAAATCCCTGGAAATCTGTAAGCTATCTACAGCAGAAATTGGGAGAATGGGTCATTTTTAAATGTCCTTCCACTCTTACTTCTCTAGAATGTCCACTGCTCCATAAATGACATTTGGAAGACACTATGTCTACCACCCATTTCATACATTACACAGGAGCAAACCCATTAACTTTCAGGTTTCTCAAGAATGCACACTTGACGTGAGCAACTGATAATCCCAGCATGTGACAACTGAGAATATGCCAAAAATATGACATTTTAAGATGCCCTCTATTAGAGATAACACCAAGCAATCTGTAAAGATACCATGGATCAATTATACACATGCAATTTTATTCAATGCTGTTTCTCATCCTTTTGCATTATCTGTTCTTGGATGAAATGCTTTTAACTGAAATACATCCTGTGACTCTATGGATTTTGCTGCTCATTCATCTCTGTAGTCACTTCCAGTCCAAAAGAGAGGTGATGCTGACTTGCCCAGCTGATTATTTCTTGTTTGAGAGAACCACTGCTACAATTAAGGCAATCACCAGGACAGCCCCACCAACAGAGACCAGAATGGTGATGACTATCATTCCTCCGGCTCGCCCTCCAAACATCACATCAGCTGATTCATGGTTTGTCACTGGGAATGCAAAGGAAAATGGATTGAAGAAAGAAATCAATAGGTGGCAGATTGGCCAATGGCAAAACCCTTGTGAGCCTTTCAAATACACAGAAGTCATTTTTATGGCATCAATATAATGGTTCATTTAAACAAGACACATCAATACAGCATCCACTTGGCCATACACACACATGGGCTTTTGTCAACACAATGGTTAGATGTGAAAGGTGTGAGTTAACTTCAGTACGTGAACATTAATGTGAATAAAACCAGACTCATCTCTATGTGCTGTAGTCATAAATACTCGTGTATATAAGTGTCTGTGTGTGCATGAAAATGTGTGTACACAAAGACTGCAACCACTAGGTATTTTCTTTCCTTTTTATTTGATCCAATTGGGTCAAATAAAATAGGTAAAATAAATAAATTGATAAAATCTATTTATAAAATAAATAAATTTATTTATCAAATAAATTGATAAAATCAAATCAAATAAATTGGTAAAACAAGACTGCAACCACTAGGTAATTTCTTTTCCTTTTTATTTGATCCAGTTGGCTACACCTAGTGGACTTTTCCAAATTGTATCTCAGGGCCCAAATGAAATGCATGGTTCTTCGGCACTAACCCTCCTCCCTCCCTGGCCAGCAAAGGGCCATTAGCCTCAATTTGCCAGGTAGAGAGAGAGGTGTGTGTGTATGTGTGAAAGTGTGGACCTGACCTGCTACACTTTGTTTGCAGGACTAAAAACACCACCCTTACTTCAGATGCAACTTCACAACATCACAGCTCCAGGCCTCAACTAAGCAACTACCTGGCATTTTTTTTTAACTTGCCAAAATTTTTTTTACATCTAAGAACTAACTCCTGACTTTCCCATCTTTGTCATGTTTGAACTTTTGGTTCAGCTCTGAGGAAGAGGGTGTTGCCCTCAAAATGTTAGCAACTGTTTTGCTATTTTACTAGTAGCCTAAAAGGTATCACCTGGTCTATTTTTTGTAAAGAATAGTATGTTCAACAGAACTGTTCTCTGTTAACGGCATGATCTACAGTACACTGTTGTGACACTGCATTTGAGTCTTGATATTCTTTCTCTCTGTTTATCTCTCTTATAAAGTATATGTAAGCTGAAAAACATAGTAAGCCTCTCTGGATGCACTCACTTCTTAGAATTGCTTAGAACTCCATTATTAAACCAATGTATCTCACCCAGCCTGTATCTAATTTTGCTTGATGTTCTGTGTCCCCACTTGAAATTCTGACAACTAAAATCAAGTTGGGCAATGCCTATATTAAGAACAATCAAAATACTACAAATGTATATGAGGGTTTTTTTTAAAAAATCTGCCAAACTCTTTGAAAGAACATTTGCTTTAATGATACTTTGAATGGTCCCAATAAAGTTTTTGCCCACATGAGAATTTTGTCAACCTTCCATGTTGTTCCTTTACCTAAATTACAAGATAACCCGATTATTCAAGGGGAGCTGCTCATGGACCTCATGAACCAGGATGAGCTTCATCCTCCATTCCTATTCTTATGGGTGGTGACCCCTGCCCAAGTCACAAGCTGTCTATGGATTAATACATTTCTAGTGCAGAGGAGGGCAACCAGAATGCTTAGGGGACTGGAACACTTTCCTTACCATCTGAGGCTGCAGCGGCCAGGCCTTTTCACTCTTGAATGACTAAGAGGTGACCTGATTGAAGTTTATAAAATCATACACGGTGTGGACAAAGTAGATAAGGAAAAACTGTTTTTCCCTATCGCACAACACTAGAACAAGGGGGCACTCCATGAAACTTTCGGTGGTAGATCTCAAACAAATAAGAGAAAGTACTTTTTCACCCAGAGGATCACTGGTCTTTGGAACTCCCTGCCATAAGAAGTGGTGACTGCTGTCAGCCTTGACAGCTTTAAGAAATGATTGGACAAGTACACAGAAAACAAGGGTATCAATGGCTATCATTATTGATGGCTAAGGACAACCTCTGGGTTGGAGAGAGAGGCAAGATATCTCTCAATGCCATTTTCAGGGAAATCATAAGCAGATGAAGACATCTGCTTGGGAATACCCTGAAGCAAATGTTGAGCCGCTGTGTGAGACAGAATGCTGGACTGGATAGGCTGTGGCCTGTTCCAGCAAGGCTGTTCTTATGTTCTTATGTTTCTATGTTAAAGTTCTGAGTAAGGTACTTCATATTTTGATGCTTTAGAAATAATTGTTGTCATGTGCTATCATGCCCCAATTCACTTATAATCACCTTAACAGGTTTTTCAAGACAAGTGAGGCATTTAGAGAGTCATTTTACCAGTTCCACTCTCAGCCACCTGAGAGTTTCCATGGCAGAACCACATCGAGATCACTAATGTTGTTTTGAGAGAGATTCTGAAAGGGGTGTGATATCTCAACTTCAGTAACACTTTTGATGAAACCATTTGAATCTGTTCATTTTGGCTTCATATCACTTCCGGTATGGAAGTTACCTGTCCACTCTGACAGATGACTTATGGCAAGAGAACAACTTTGTTGATACTCCTGGATTTTTCAGGAGTATCAACCCTTTGGCACCATTAACCACGCTATC
Source organism: Phrynocephalus versicolor (assembly GCA_023846285.1). Taxonomy (NCBI): domain Eukaryota; kingdom Metazoa; phylum Chordata; class Lepidosauria; order Squamata; family Agamidae; genus Phrynocephalus; species Phrynocephalus versicolor. Next base: position 1,966,514 of record JAHTLZ010000274.1, on the reverse strand, counting down.
CTTCTCCATTGTCTTGTCTGGAATGACCTTAAATGGATTCCTGTGAAAGAGGCGGCCGCCCTCTCTGGCAGATGTACCCAATTAGTAACCACCTCCATTCTACCCTCATGACTTAAAGATCATCACAAGGTTCTGTTTTGCCTGCCATGCTTGTTCATATCTACGCGAAGCCATTGGAGGAGGCCAAAATATTGTTGATATGTGAGAGACACATTGTTCTGTCCAGTTTCTTCTTTCTGCATACTAATTCACAAGAAACTAAGGAACTCTTGAACAAATGCCTAGACAGAATTCTGAGCTGGATGATGCAAAACAAAAACATCCAGACAAGATGGAGGTATTATGGGTGGGAAAATCTGTTTTCCCAACTATTCAGCTGATTCAAGACATACTTCTTTTGAAAGATTAAATCATAGATAGGTAGTTTCCAGTGAATTGGGGGGGCACATTTTTGCCTCCATCTCCCACCACTGGCCACACCAGGGCCAAAAATATTTTTGGGGGGCCATTAAAAATGTACTTCTGGGTCTTTAATATATATGTGTGGGTAACATACATACAAAGCTGCCTAGATGCCCTAAGCACATCTGATCTCGCCTGATTTCGGAAGCTAAGCAGGGTCGGCCCTGGTTAGTACTTGGATGGGAGACCACCAGGGAATACCAGGTGCTGTGGGTGTCTGGAGTAGGAACTGGCAAGCCACTCCAGTATTCCTGCCAAGAAAACTCCATGGACATGGGGTCACGAAGGGTCAGTCATGAACATAACGACGCAACACACACACAACATACATACATGCGTTGAAAGGCAAGTTGGTGTGATTTGAAGAGGCATATTGCAAAACACCATCAGATTATTTTTTGCAGTGTTTGTTTGCCTACCTCCAGATCAGAGCACACAGTAAAAAGTAATGCAGGAGATTCCTGTTCTGTAATTCAGAGTGACAATACTGCACTGAATGTATGTAAACCAATAGTTATTAAGGTATGTTGCCTTGAAAACAGATGTAAGCGCTTTGAAAAACAAGTAGAAGAGTCTCTCCTTGGCTAAACTGAACACTTACCTTGCATCTGATTATGTTCTATCTTTTACGATTTAATCTATTTATGGTTGAAACTCACCATTTCTCGTCTGTATTGCTGTTGACCAATCTGTATGAGCTCTTATCACAGACTTGTCATCCAAAAAGAAGAAATTCACTCTTGAATTTAGGATAGGAAGTAGAGAGAAAATTAGAAACACTTTAAATCTAACATCAAATTGCAAACATGTATTCTGCAATCTATCTTGGGACTACACTTTAACATACCAGACTTTAAAGGTCTGCCAGTACCACTCTTGTGCGTCAAGCAAAATAGAATGATGTGACATTGAAGTTTATAAAATAATACACAATATGCACAAAGCAGATAAGGAAAAACTGTTTTCCCTGTCACACAACACTAGAACTAGGGGGCACTCCATGAAACCCTTGGGTGCTAGATCTCAAACAAATAAGAGAAAGTACTTTTTTTACCCAGAGGATCACTGGAGGATCATTGGTCTGTGGAACTCCCTGCCATAAGAAGTGGTGATTGCTGTCAGCCTTGACAGCTTTAAGAAATGATTGGACAAGTACACAGAAAACAAGGGTATCAATGGCTATCATGATGGATGCCTAAGGACAACCTCCGGGTTGGAGAGATACGCAGGATATCTCTCAATACCTTTTGCAGGGAATCATAAGCAGGTGAAGACATCTGCTTGGGAATACCCTGAAGCTAATGGTGAGGTACTGTGAGACAGAATGCTGGACTGGATGGGCTGTGGCAAGGCTGTTCTTAAGTTGATATATTCATCCAGTGCCCCTACCCAATTTCCATCTGATATTTCTATTATACTCATATCTCTTATTAAATCAGTGGCTGGAAGTCACCGAAAAGCTGAGGCAGCCTACGAACCCATTCTTTTCCAAAAGAGTGCTACCCAACTCCATTATTCGTCTCTCTCTGTGTATGTGTCCTTTACTGTCAAGTCAGAACTGACCTATAGTGGCCCTAAGAGGGCTTTCAAGTCAAGTGAGATATTTAAGGGGAAATCTCCCCCAGGGAGATTTCATGGAGCCCGGAAGCCTTGGAAACTTACCAAAAATTCTTTTTAAAACCTGCCAAAATGAAACTACTAAAGCAGACTGAGGTGTAGAGCTATATTTCTATCAGAGCTGGAAACAGTTACCTCTTGTTGAATTTTTGCTGCTAGAATGTAGAATCCCCGAAGCATCCATGTTACCTGTGTGTGTGTTTGTGTTTTCTGTGCCACCAAGTCAGAATTGACTTATCCCTAAGAGAGTTTTCAAGGTAAATGAGATATTTTAGAAGTGGTTTTATAAGTTCCACTCCCCCAGTGAGTTTCTGTGTTGGATTTGAACGCTCAGAGTCCTAGTCTGTCGCTCTATCCTGCACCACACTGTGATTCCATATACAGTTTTAGTGATGTGTAATTTAATTCCAAATGAATGTTTAACACAAGTAACCCAAATCCCACCAGAATGTGACTGACTGTGTTGGGACATCTCTTTAGGTAGCAGTCACAACATAACATGGTGAATTGATCACATGGCACCATTCCTATAAAAATACTAAATAAAGAACTGTCAAGAGTAACTCATTAAGTGGGCTGCTTATATATACCACCCCATAGCATTCTCTGGGAGGTTCACAAGTAATTATGCAGGCTACACATCCCCCCCCCAGCAAGCTTGGCACTAATTTGACCAACCTTGGAAGGATGGAAGTTTGAGTGAATCTTGAACCTGCTACCTGGGATTGAAACCTGGATTGTGAGCACTGAGCACAGTTTTGGCTGCAGTACAGCAGCTCAACCACTGTGCCATGATTAGGGGCTGAAGGATAAAGAAGTGAATCTTTTCACCTATGGAACTGCTACAGCCATTCTGTTGAAAAACTTAGTTCCCGCCTGTTTTCATTGAGATGGTGCACCTGTGTTGGGCACTACCATCCAGGTTTTAGGTAAGGTCAGATGATTGATTCCGCCCACTCCACATTAAACACCCTCCTGTGGTGAAACCTGTTGTTTAGCCTTCTAGCCTGTGTGCACAGAATTATTTTTCAATGGATAGAATGTCCAATTTTCTAGATAGCCCAACATCTTCAGTATCTCAGAGCTCAAAAACATAGATTTCATACATGGAAAGTAGATTGTAGTATACTACGTGTTAACTGTCATAAACAGTATGGGTGGGTGGGTATCAGGTTGTTCGCAATACTATCGGACCATTATTTTTCCCATTAGCTGTAAGTGAAATTTCAATAGCTGTGAAATTCCAGTCTCTTCTAGATACTGTATATCCTTCCTTTTTTTAAAAAACCAAAGTGGGGATCTCTTTATGATTCAGATTCAGATTCAGCAACCTTTATTGGCATACAGGGATCTCTTTACGTTCCATGATACAAATACTGTATCATACTCTAGTAGTCTTTCACTTTTATATCAGACAGCATATTCTGTTTAGGTTTTTTTTCAATTACTAGTATTGAATGAGTGGTTAAATTAAAGAACCTATTACCTTAAGACTGGAATTTCTGAGCAGGGCTGTTAGTGGTTATTAACAGGACCTTTCAATGGTCACTAATTCCTATGGATACTAATAAATCAGAAGCAACTTGGTGGCATACAAAGATACACACATATTGTTTTCTTCCTATATTTTTTTTTAAAATAAGGCAGGTATATTAGTATAAAATCCATCATGTGATAATGTTGTTTTTTAATATTAGGATGCTCTACTCCAGTCATATAGTCACACTGTGACAATAATATTTTAAGTTTTTTTTTTAAATCACTATCATTTAACAACAAGATCAATGGTGGTGATTGGAAAGGTTTCCTCTTAACCACTTAAAAATATAAAGTACATGTATGTATATATTCTGGGGTTATACTATATCAAACTTTCACACACACACATTTCCTCTTCCCACCCCATCTGCATCCACATCTATCTCCCTATAAATGTTCTAGCCCTTATTAAAATTGATTTAAAACCAACAGGGTCATAACACTTTACCACTGTCCATGTCTAAACCTTGTCCTTAAAAATGTCAGAAAATAAGCACTAAGGAATCTATGCAAGGGAGACAGCTAAGGTTCTCTGTTCTTCCAAAAGGGAGTGGACTTTCTAAACTCAGTGAATTGTACTTGAAAAAGATAGGAAAAGCAAAGGGACAATACAGAGCAACAGCAGCTCAGGAGGCACCACAAGCAGCCACCCTATGAAAAGGAAGTGGATGGGGTGGGGCATCCTTGATGCTGAGGCGCCCTCTCTTATCATAGATATAACAACAGCTTGGTGTTTCTAAGTAGTTGTTTTCTGGATAAGGACTGCTGTACTCATAACATGATGCAGCATGCAGGAAGTGTAAAGTGAACCAGAACTGATAGATAGATAGATAGATAGATAGATAGATAGATAGATAGATAGATAGATAGATAGATAGATAGATAGATAGATAGACATAACCTTCAAATCAATCACTCCTCCTTTAATAATAATAATAATAATAATAATAATAATAATAATAATAATAATAATAATAATAATAATAAATATGCTGAAATGAGCATGATCAGCATTTATTATTATTACTGGTGGGACCATAAGCCTGAAAAAGTGACTGAAAATGAGCATGCAAAATTACTTTGGGACTTCCAAATACAGACAGACAGGGTTCTGGAGCATAATACCCCAGATGTTGTGATTGTGGAGAAGCAAAAAGTGTGGATCATTGATGTTGCTATACCAGGAGATGGTAGAGTCACTGAGAAACAACTTGAAAAAATTACCCGATATCAGGATCTCAAAACTGAACTTCAGAGACTCTGGCATAAACCGGTACAGGTGGTCCCAGTGGTAATTGGCACACTGGGTGCGGTGCCCAAAGAGCTAAGCAAGTATTTAGAAGAAATTGGAGTGGACAAAGTCACCATCAGTCAGCTGCAGAAAGCCACCTTACTGGGATCTGCTCGCATAATTTGCCGATACATCACTGAGTCCTAAACGCTTGGGAAGCGTTCGACTAGTGATCGGTAATATAAAATCCAGCGTAGATAGCTGTGTGGTTAAATAATAATAAATGCTCATTCTATATATGCCAGCCTGTGTCATCAGTTACCTGTAAAATGTAGATGGCTTCAGGACTTGATTGCAGAAAGGGCCTTTGGTCTGACGACAAAATTCGGCCCCCACCTGGTAGCCTATGACAGTGATCAGCTCGTATTGACTGTCATCCATGTCCATTACCAGCAGGTCCCTGGCCACTCGACACGAGACACTCTTGAATTCACCAGCAAAGTAAGTATTGGCCTCTGGTGTTTTGCGTACACTTAAGATTTCATCAGTATCTGACACACCTTCCAAAAGATAAACATGTAGCATATAAAATATGATAAAGGCTGCTCTGTTTCTTCTGCTCAGTAAGATGTAAGAGGCATTTCGGCCACACAAGGCGGGAAACAATGCAGCTTTTGTCGGACAGGACCAGTTCAGACAGCAAGCGAGAGGAGTGGGATTTTTCAGTGCCCTATCAAGAATAAATTTTCCATACATGGGACGCTAGCTAATGACTCTTTCTCTTGCATTCTTTCTGGTGTTCTGCCTTTGTACATTTTGGAAACATTATTTCATAGAAAAAGAAAAAGAAGATGATGTCTCAGTCTAACTTAATGACATCTCTCTCCTCAGATATGAATCTGGAGAAAATATCATGTGCTATTTGAACATACTGTATTTTAATTGGATCTTGTAAAAACAACAGTTTGGGCATATAAAGCCAGTATGTGCAGCAGCTGGGAAAGGGGATCAGACTAGATTATATATTATGCTACTTTGTAAAGTAGTAAGTGGACTGAGTAGAACTTCTGCTTATAATCTGTACTGTGGAACATTAGATTTGCTGTAGTGGAAAAAAGGGGGACGGGAGGTACAGTAGTTACATGCCCTTCTCTGTGTCTTCCTATATGTGGGTAAACCCCACCCAATACAGCAATGTGGTCAGCAAATTCAGGGATCTAAAATAAGTGTCCTGTATAGACCCTACTGTATCTTCACTACAAAATTACAGTACATAGTACTTTAACTGGCATGCCATCTTCTAAAGGTGGCAGATTGGGCAAGGTGCTGAAAAAAGATGTCTTAGAGTAATGGTTCTCAACCTGTGGGTTCCCAGACATTCCTGGACTGCAACTGCCAGAAATCCTGGCCAGCTCAGCTAGTGATGAAGACATCTGGGAGATGCAGTCCAGGAACATCTGGGGAGCCAGAGGTTGAGAACCACTGTCTGAGAATTCTAGCACCGACTCCCTAGGAAATTTAAATGGGCTCTGAGTGGTAGATTTGGGTCCAGAATCTGTGTAAATAAGCAGATGGGTAAAATCTCTTTCAGTCATTGCCTAAGGCAGGACCATTAGCATAATTAAAAATGAATGGCTAGCCCTCCTTTGCTGACATGAAGACTGATTTGGAGGGGACACATTCCTATAGGGTTTAGATGTGAGCAAGAGCTCTGGAAAATCTGTTTTCATGTTTACATGTAACCCCTACAAGCCAATAAGAACCAGTTGTCTTCAGATGTGCTACATTGGCCGGGACAAAGTGGTTAGGAAGGGAGTGGTAATAACCACTTCTCTCCAACTGTGTGGATAAGCCTGGTTCAGGGAAGGACTGAACAGGACTATAATCTGATTCTGTACTTCTTAGACGAAAGGCGCCCGCATTTGTCTAAGTGTTCCCATTCCATTAGCCATTTCAAAGCTAAAGGAAACAGCACTGACTGCCAGGAGGGCCTAAGACCTGTGTCCAGCAGAAGAAGGAATGGGGTGTGGATAGGGTGGGGCAGAAACGCGATACAGGAATTTTGTTCCAAGCTCTTGACCAGCCAGTTTTGCTTGTCTGTGTGGTGCCATGGGGCTGGGTAAGAAAGATAAGGAAAGCATTTCCAGGTGACGCTATCCTTTCCCCATGACTCACACCGGACAATAATTTCAACACTAAGTTTGGAGACCATTGTGCTTTAATACTTGGAGCATATACATTGATACAAAGGATGTGACCGGTGTGCACTTAAATAAATATGAATATGGATGCATTTGTTGCTTCCCAGACATTCAGTGTTCAAATACCCATTTCAGATTATGTTGGGAACCACATACAAATAAGATGCAAGAATTTTCAGGGCCTCGTGGATGCAAATTAGAGTATTTTTAATAATTTTAAGTGAAATACACTTAAAATACTATTTTTCAACACAGGGAATGGGGAAGTAACTGAAACAGCAGCCATCGGATGGCTCATAGTTAAGTCTGGTAAATAAATGAGATTTATATAACGGGTGTTTTAAAAATGTCTTTGCTCAATTAGCAAGCCTGAAATACCAAAGTGACATTACTTTTCCTTAACTGTATTATTTAAAGGGAAGAGGATAATAGGTCTTTGGAAGAAACATATTCATGTTAGGAGAGGCACTAATCCATGCCTCAGAGGGATTCAGATAGTGGCTGGGAGTTCCATGCTTATTCTGGTTGCTGCTGAGTTTATTGCCCACAGCAGAACTAGGAAGCAAATGTGGAGGTTATTGCAATGGAGAATCTTTTATTGTACCGGAATCCGAGTTACCAGCCCTTATCAGAGTAGACTGAATTTACTTCCAAAGCAACAGGTATTCTTCACTATGCAGAAGCTAATTCAATGGGTCAACTCTAGTTGAAACTACTCATCGGATCCAGAATGAAGGAAAACAGGTTTTGATCATTACCCTTTCTTTAAAAACAATATTGCTAAATTATGATTTTCATTAATCCCCACCCTTGGTTTAAACACATAGGATGTCTAGTTTTCTTAACATTGAATACTCTTCTATAGTCATGTGGCAAGATGTAGTAAATCTTGGTAACCAAACCTGTTTGACAGGATTCCGCACAGCTCCACTGGCTATGCACCCCAATCCCCAAAATTCATGCACAAATATATCCATCCCTGTACCTGGCAAAGTAGATGCATCAGGAAGCTTGGCTACTGCTAACCGTATGGTGGCTGGAGAAAACTTGGAGGAGGAAACACACTTTGGAACGTTGACGATGAAGTTGGTGCTCATGTAGGTGGTCAAAAGCATGGTGTTGTTTGGAAAGAAATCCAGCGCTGGAAAGTGAAAGAAAGAGCATTGCTAGGTCAGGGCATATACTTGCTCTCTGGGCAGCCACAGGGTGGCTCACGTTTCTTAGAAAGCCTGTCAAATAAATAAGGCTTATTTAATAATATTTTTTTGAAGAGCTGTCGCTTCAAGAATATACCCAAAAGAGCATATGGCTATTATTAAGGATTATGACAAATGCAGCAAGCACAAAGTAGCCTGTAAGAAACGCTTCAGGCAGTTGCTTTTTATTTTATTTTATTACAACACCCAAAATCTCTCAGCCGGCACAAACACTGGGCTAGAGTATAATGGATCTGTATTCCTAATAAGGGGCTTGATCTGAAAACTGAACAGAGCAGATGGAAAGAATCAACTTTAAAAACTAGGGAAGCTCAATGTCTTCTCTTGAGCTACTTCACAACAGTGCCTTTCTTCCTGCAGTGTTTTCCTCATTGCTTTGTGGGACACACAATCTTCCTTCCTTCCTTCCTTCCTTCCTTCCCCCAACTTCTCCTTAGAAAGAATCCAAGGTGACTTCTGATCATTAAAAGACAATATTTAGAAGTTTGAAACAATACAGATTTTTTTAACGAATATAATGAACACCACACTAAAAATGGAAACAAGATCAGTAACAAGACCAGATTCAAAGCGGAGTCTCGGACAGCCTTTAGGAGAGCTTCGGGCATGTCTGAGTGCACCATGGCATGTTGTTTGTTGGTTTTGTATTGTTTGTCCCAGCCTTTCCTTGCCGGACTCTGTGTTTGTGGTATGGATGTGGTTGTCTATTTTTATTTTTATTTATGTTTTATTGGACTCTTAGTGCTGGCCTTTTTTTGGGGGATAGGTTGTTTATGTTATAATTTGTTGTACACCACCCAGAGTTCCTGTGGGAAAGTCAAGTGGTTAATAAATATAAATATAAATAAATAAATAAATTTATTGCTGGAGATGCAGGGGTACATATTCTTGGTGGTATCAGGTCATATAAGATACTGTATGTGGAGGCCCTTCTCACAGATTTCATATACTGAGGGTCAAACCAAAACATCATGGAGCTGCCAATTGTGTTCTTCATGATGCTTCTCTATTTACTTCCAAAATAAGGGATAGAGACATGTTTTAATATGAGCATGAACATGCAGGCAAGGAGGGCTGTTTTATCTGAAGCACTTATTTCTCCTTACTCAGAGTTAGTACTTGGAACTGAGCCTTTTCAGGGGGAAAGTGCTTGAAGCAAAGGATGGTAGAAGATATGGCAAGGGATGGAGAAGGGGGTTCAATTACCCTCAAAAAGATGCTCACGGTGCAGTGTGGGTGGGTGGGTGGGGAATCCGTCATTGTGGGTGCCTGAGAGGTTCAGTCCAAATGCTACCAGTCCCAAAGTGCTTGGGATCTTTTGGACAACAACACATGTGAAGTGGTTATCACATTTGGGTTACGTGAGTCTATCTGAAGCATTAGATTCCAGATGTTGCATGAACTAGATTCTGTGAGAACAGCATTTAATGGATAATCATTTTTTTTAAAGATCATTTACTATTTTAAATTTCCAGGGTGGATTTGATTCAATTAAAAAAATTAATTTAGAAAAAATAAAAATTGATGATTTACATTTAAAAAGTTTTGATTTAAATTGTGATATGAATCAATTTGATTTTTAAAAGCATCATTTATTTTTATCTACCCTGCTGTTAACACTCAATTCATGGCGTGACCAAGCACACAAATATAACAGGTATTATAAAAACAGAAGCAATCATATCCAGTCCTCTTTTGCTGCCTGCAATTAAACAAAGGAAAATGATGCTTTTTTCAAGACTTTTGTGTTTTGTTCATCTTCTTTAATTCTCTTGTTCAAGTTTTACTGTTTCAGTTGCTTTGGAGGTTTGTTATAACCATCCCAATAAAGGATGTACTTTATACTGCTGTTTATTTCCCCCCACCCCATCTGCTGGGCTACTGCTCCAGCCTGGTCCCCTAATAGATGAATGAAGGATTGGGATCAGGTTGGAGCACATTTTCCTGTGCAATGTGTAATTGCCAGAAAATGAATCACACCCGAGCACTCCACAAAACAGTCCAAATTGCCATCCATTTCCTCGTGTGACCACAACCTTAAAACTCAATCACATGTGCTAAAAGAACCACAGTTATACTGATTTGGCTGGTGTTTTTAGATTGCTTCATAATTTTTTTTTTGTTCAGATGATGCACAGAAGACATTGATTCATTTGCCGCAGCATGCAGTTTATTTCCCCCTCACTGGGAGGGTTGTTTTAATTTATACCGATGATGCATAACTTCATTTCATATGGTCCCAGTGCATGTGAATGTTGCTGTCCATTTGTTTCCTTTGCAAAAGGGTCTGGTTTTTGGGTGCTGGCCATAATGCTTGTATCCTTTTAAACACTTGTTTTAAAAAAAAGGTGCAGTATATTGACAAATTGGTAGCTTGCGACAACACCACAAAGAATATCCCAACATGAATACAACATGAGACAGCCTTTCCCCTCACTCCCTTGCAGGTGAAAGAAAGCCTGACATTTCCTGCTTTGAATTATAAAGAAGGGAGCATTGCAATTTGTAAAGCCCTATTCTTCACAATAGTTTGCAAGTCTTTCAGAACTCTCTTCCTCCACCAGATACTGTTCAAATCAAAGCCAAGAACTGAAAGGGAGAGATAGGCAAGGAAAATGAGTAAAGGAAGGAAGGGAAAAGGAGAGGAGGAGAGAAGACTCAAACCACTTCATTGATATACCACATTTGGTAATTTTTAAAAAATGGACAAGAGGGCATTTGCCCCAAGAAACAGTATAGAGAGTGAATCAATGCAAAATTAAAGAGCAATGTAGCCTGCCATAATGGTTCAAATAGGAATTAATCAATACAGTTAAAAACGACATGAATGCTGCCACTAATATATATCACACGATGTTTGAAAAAATGTATCAATACATAGAAATGTGAACAGATTCAGTGTAACTGGGTTCTTTTCTCATGTGTGATTGAGCCATATATATATAAAGTCAAATAAATAATTTGATGTCAGTATGTCTCAGACAAACCTGCTGAGGAAGAAACAGACTGAGGAAGTGGGTTCTGAGATATATATATTTTATATCGCTATAGCTTGATAAATTTATAGCTCTGAACATCTATTACAAATCAAACGATTTCTCCACCAGTGCTTTGACACAGAGATGTGATTTCTAGCTTTTTATGCCTGTCAAAAAGCTCACTGGTCATTTGTCACTGATCAGTCATTATTGCTTTGAAAGTTCCACTCATTTCTCAGAGTTAGGCCGTACAGCCACACTGAATTGTTAGCTGTGACTCTTAATTTTCATGGTGTCACTCAGAGCTGCACAGGTGAGCAAATTTCATGAGGAAAAGGATTCGTTTCTCATACATTTGCCAAGATCTTTGCAAGGCTCCTGTGCATCTAACATTTGGTCAGCTACTACTGTACAACTATCCTTCCTATTCTGATATACAGTACTGCAGCAAGCAAGTGTTGTTGGAGTTAATATGCATCAATCACTAACCAGATGAATGCTAGAATCAGTCCTTTACCACATCTGGAAGATCAGGGACTCGTAACATGAAATACAGTAGAGGAGAGGGCTTCAACAGGTCCCACAATTGAGGAAAGAAAAGGTGCCCTCCTAAGAAAAGCAACAACATCAACCTTAATCAGCCCATTTCAAACCTGATGGGAAAGATTTGTGAATTTCATAAACAATCATCTGCACAGGTCAGCCTCCCAATCTGGTGACATCTAGATGTGTTAGATTACATCTCCTGCCAACCTCACTCAGCATGCCCAATGACCAATGATTGTGAGAGTTATGGTCCATAATATTCAGAGGGCATCACCAGATTAGAGAAGATTGGTGCCCACAGTTAAATTTCTATCTTATAGGAATCAAGTGCATTTGCTCATAAAACTCCCTCCACGTGTAAAGAACTGGATAAAGAATAATCACAACATCCCGCACTATTGTGTGAAGTTTCCAGCCGCTGCTAACTCATCGTTACTCAAGCAAGGAAGGCATACTTACTTATTTTTTCAAGGTTTTCCAATGGAACAGTCCATCCCAATTTAAAACTGCCAGCCAAACACAAGAGCAAAGTCAGCCTCATCCTGTCAATGTGCATAGCTCAACTGACAGCCCACCTTCGGTGTATGGAACCAAGCCTATGAACTGGGCAACTAAAAGGACAGTTGGTTGGATGGCAAGTTTTCTCCTTCAGAAAAAAAAAGGGGGAGGACCATTGCATTGTGAACACAAAACGGGCTAGGAAACAAGGAAAACAAGATAATCAGGTGTGCAAGACAGGGAAGCAAAGTACTGTAGGGTACAAAACAGGCTCTGAGGTATTAGGAATGTTACGTTACACTAACATATAAAAAGACTTACTGGAATGTAAATAAAATGTTATATAGGATTTGGACTAAAACATAATTCTGTGTTCTGTGTTCTTTATTATAGAGAAATGGTATGGTCTACCCATTTCAAGAATGGTTGATTGCAGAAAGCTTTAGACTGCTATATGTCTACTCAGAAATAAATGCCATAGAATTGGATGTTTACTCCTTGGTAATTGGGTAAGGATCACCGCCTTATAGCACAAACCAATATATATTTACTCAGAAGGTAATCTCACTGTGTTTAATGGAGCTTGCTTGTGAGTAAAACTGTGTAGCATTTCAGTGTTTTAAAAACTGAATACATAAGAACATAAGAACATAAGAAGAACCATGCTGGATCAGGCCAAGGGCCCATCTAGTCCAGCTTCCTGTATCTCACAGCGGCTCCACCAGATGCGTTTGGGAGCGCATGAGACTAGATATCTGTCTCCTGATACTACTCCCCTGCATCTGGCCCTTGAAGTACCCTGGTTTAAAGCCTGGAGATTACACATCTCCATCATGGTTTGTAACCTGTGATGGACTTTTCATCCAGGAATCTGTCCAATCCCCTTTTGAAGGCCTCCAGGCCAGATGCCATCACCACATCCTGTGGCAGGGAGTTCCATAGACTTACAACGCGCTGGGTGAAAAAATATTTTCTTTTGTCAGTTCTTACTCTCCCAGCCCTCAATTTTAGTGTATGTCCCCTAGTTCTGGTATTTTAGGAGAGAGAGAAGAGCTTCCCTCTATCCACTTTACTCACACCCTGCATTATTTTGTATGTCTCAATCATATCCCCCCTCAAGCGCCTTTTTTCCAGACTAAAGAGGCCCAAATGTTTTAGCCTTTCTTCATAAGGGAGGTGCCCCAGGCCAGTAATCATTTTAATCGCTCTCTTCTGCACCTTTTCCAGTTCCACTATGTCTTTCTTGAGATGCAGTGACCAGAATTGTACACAGTACTCCAGGTGGGGCCTTACTATTGTTTTGTATAATGGCATTATAATGTTGGCTGTTTTATTTTCAATCCCCTTTTTGATAATCCCTAGCATGGAATTGGCCTTCTTCACCGCTGCCACACATTGGGGAGACACCTTCATGGAGCTGTCCACCAACACACCAAGATCTCTTTCCTGATCCGTCACGGATAACTCAGAGCCCATGAGTTGATAGATGAAGTTTGGATTTTTTGCCCCAATATGCATTACTTTACATTTGGTTACATTAAAACACATTTGCCATTTCTCAGCCCATTCCCCCAGTTTGGAGAGATCCTTCTGGAGCTCTTCACAATCTTCTCTGGTTTTCACCACACGGAAAAGTTTTGTGTCATCTGCAAACTTGGCCACCTCACTGTTTATCCCTGTCTCCAGGTCATTTATGAACAGACTGAAAAGCACCGGTCCCAGGACAGAGCCCTGGGGCACACCGCTTTTCACTTCTCTCCATTGTGAAAATTTCCCATTGACACCTACTCTTTGTTTCCGGGATCTCAACCAGTTCTCAATCCATAAGAGGACCTGTCCTCTTATCCCCTGACTGTGCAATTTTCTCAGCAGCCTTTGGTGAGGGACTGTGTCAAAAGCCTTTTGAAAATCCAGATAGACTATATCCACAGGTTCACCCAAATCCACGTGCCTGTTGACCTTTTCAAAAAATTCTAAAAGGTTTGTCAGACAAGATTTACCCTTACAGAAGCCATGCTGATTTTCTCTCAGCAAGGTTTGTTCTTTTATGTGTTTTAAGATTTTCTCTTGGATGAGGCTTTCCACCATCTTCCCTGGGACAGATGTAAGGCTAACTGGCCTGTAGTTTCCCGGGTCCCCCCTCCTTCCTTTTTTAAAAATTGGTGTGACATCTGCTATCCTCCAGTCCTCCGGCACTGTGGCCGTTTTAAGAGACAAGTTGCATATAACCGTTAAGAGATCTGCAATTTCATTTCTCAGTTCCCTAATAACCCTTGGGTGGATGCCATCTGGGCCCGGTGACTTGTTAATCCTCAAATTATCAATTAGTCCTAAAACCTCCTCTCTTTTAACCTGTATTTGACTTAATTCTTTAGTCATAATAGTTTTCAGACACATTCTAAAAACCACATTTAAAGTTGCCACGTGTTAGTTGTGCTGGGGTAGTGTTGTTAATGTAGGGAACAAAAGACCTCATATACTTCAAGGTTGATTTTATCGGTGGCATATTATAACATCACACACAGGTTGAAATCCTCTTCCATATGTAACAGGCAAAAGACTGATTATGTCATCACCGCCAGTGGGTTTTGTTTTTTAAATTAAATATTTCCTTCATCCCACAGCCACTAATGACTTTCCATTAGTGTGAAAGGGATTCCATCACAGTCTCAGGACCTTCAGGGGTGAACCATAAATGATTTGTCTTTCAGAATTGTTTTATGTCTCAAAAATCACTGTGACTGATGACACCATCAGTTTCTCATGGTGTAATTTACAGAACAGGATTTTTCAGCCGCAGTCAGATGGGTTCATTTATGTATATATGCAACTGACTACATAAAAACGTCTGAGAAGTTAATGGAGATACTGATCAACATCATGACTGGTTGTTGCTGAACACAGGTTTTGGTTTAGAAGATATGCATATGATTGGCAACCTATACCAGCAATAAAGAGCCTCAATAGCAGCTGAAGATCAGGTGACAGAAGGCACAAAATAATGAAAAGGGTGCCTTGAAGATCTAAATTCTCACCATGGTTTTTCAATTGGGACTCCAATTGGAGAAGATCTTGACAGAGGCAGCTGCTGGTTCTAAAGATACTATGATCGTCAGCAGAGAAGTTATTATCAGTATTGACTGATATGTAGATGATACATTATGATTAGCTGACAACTTAGCTTGTCTGTAAAGTTGATTCAGCAAAGCTAATGAAGCAAATAATGAAAGTACAGTCTGAAAATGAGTGTTAAGAAAAGCAAGTGCATGGCTATTAATAAAAAGCAAGTGGTCAAACAAAGCATTTCAAGACCCAAAATGAAGTCGCTGAGAGTATGTTGAATGAGGCAAGTGCCTTAGAGCCTCCAGTACTGTTCTGAGCAACACCACCGCCTTCTGGCCACCATTACCATACGCCAGTTATCCAAATGAGGACAGCATGGTTTGCATATTATAATGTCTGAATCCTCTAAATACCTCTTTACATGCCACCCCTAAATTCATTGTCCAATGTACTCTTTCCTTTTCCAAAGTCCATCAACTTATCCATCAATATTAATTACTGTAGTTTTACTAAACATTCATCCACCAAAGGTGCCATCTTTTTCCCCCCATTGTTTTCTTACTCAAATTCTAGCTGCTCCTTGTATATAAAATGGGCATTTTAGTGTACAGGAACTTCTTGTCACAGTCTTTTGCAAATGGCTGCCTTCTGCCTCCCCCCCATTTTTCTATTCTATTCTATTCTATTCTATTCTATTCTATTCTATTCTATTCTATTCTATTCTATTCTTTTTTTCTTTTTTGCACACTCTCCCAGCAGTTCACACAACTTTATTGCTTTCTGTGCATGACTATAAGCAGATTCCAGTTGTCTGCAAAAACTACAGGGCCAAAGTTAATCTCAAGCTATCTCAGGTAAACTGCTTTTTAACTTATAGGTTAATTAAAAAGGACACATTACTCATAAGACTGATGCTGAGATAACGGCTTTACCGGCTGTTGTTATTCTAAGAGTAATACAGACCTCACTATTTTCAAAAGTATTGAACTACCAGGGGAGCATTCTTTCTAATACATCACTTCCAAGCTCAGAGAATGGAAAAACACCACTGCCTTTGTATGATTTCTGTTCTTCACATCACAGTAGCAGTTTTCAGCACAAAGAAGATGAATTCTCAAACAGCTTACAGTCCTCCAACTATTATTAATTCATAGCAGCTGTTCTGTTTAGGTACAGGGAAACAAGGCTGTCACATCAGCCCTAATGAGAGACCACCTACCATATTTTTCCAAGTATAAGACGACTCCCAGTTTTCCAACCCAGAATTACAGTTTTCCAACTGTGCGGTTCTCTGCTTGGCTTACTACCGTGTATAAGACAACTCTCAATTTTTAATCTAACAAATTTAGACAAAATATAGTCTTACACAGGGGGAAATACTGTAATTTATGTTTAATTTTTCCCAACCAAATAGTGTCTTCTTCTTTTATGAATCTTTATATTGTGGTTGAGAATGTCTGGCCTCTGAACAGTGGGCCACACCTGGAGCGTGTGCAGTTAGTTGGTGGGATGACCTGCCCTTTCACTTGTGTGGTTTGGGGCTAATTAAGCTGTTAAGACTTGCACGCCAAGGAGAACTGTCAAGACACATCTGGGTGCTCCATACCAAGAAAACTCAGGGAGCCTTGCCCTAAGTCAGAATCAAGTTGGCAACATATAAGTATTAGCATTATTATTACATGACACTTTTATTTTGATCCTATTTTAATCCTCTTGGCACAGCATTGTATCCCTAATGCTGTAAGTGATGGTCTTGATTAGCGGTGGTCAGTCTCCTACTGGTTTATTCCAGTCATGCACGTGCAGTGTCAGAAACTTTCTCGATGAATTGCTGCTAGTTTATAAATGGCCATTTGTCTCTATCTGTCATCACATGCCAGTTGCATGAGCACAACGAGGGATACAACTGACAACTCATTAATCAGTGGCAATTCACATCTGCAGTTTTTCACACCATTACACATTGTCTGGTGAAAGGAACAGACAGGATTGTGGGAAGAACTTCTGGCAGAGTTGTAACATATCTCAACTCTAATGAACTCCTTTGAGTAGACATTAGATACATGTACAAGTAGAAAAACAATTATCTACTTCTTAGAAATAGCATTATTGACATGATTTGCGGAAGTTGGAATGCTAGATGTCCTTGTTGTAAGAAAAAAAGGTAAAGGTTCCCCAAACAGTTAAATAGTTAAATCTAGTGGCCGGTGCTCTTCTGAAGAGCCAGCATTGGTCTGTAGACATATTTCCATGGACATGTGGCTGATATGACTAAATGTTTAAGCACAGGGAACATCCTTACCTTCCCACCAAAGTGGTACCTATTGATCCACTCACTTTTAAATGTGGTTTTGAACTACTAGGTTGGCAGGAGCTGGTACAAGCAAAGGGAGTTTGCCCCACTGAGTGGTTTGATCAACAAGGCCAGTGGCTCAGTGATTTAACTCCCCAGTGCCAGCCACATCCCATTGTAAGAATAATCCTGTGTGTTACTACACTGGTAGCTGAAAAGACAGAGGGAAATGATACATTTTGACTGATAGGAAGACCATAAGAATACTTTTTAGTGGCACATTAAGAAACTATCCTTTAAGGCGGGTGGACATTTTATACAAAGGAAATGCCTAGTGCGGCTTCTGAGTCCTGAATCTGGGTAACCTATCAGTTGAGGTCAAAGAAATACAGGTGCTTTCCAGAATTTCTTGTAAAACTGGTTCTCATATTATATAAAAAAAGCAGGCTTTCTAGTATTGGGGGAGAGGGCAGAGAGGAGTTGAGTTCTTTGTGGTTTTTGCCTTTTTGCAGATAAAACATAGGAGGAATGTGCAGCGGTTCTGAAAAGGTGTTTCGGGTAGGGATGCAGGTGTTTCTGTGGTACTTGGGGGCGGGGGAACAGGGCCACACCATACCTTGTTTTTGAGGTGTATTTCTCCTGAGGGAAAAGGAAGCGGGGGTGGGTTGGGATGGGAATTAGTCCTACACTTTTCATTTTGGGAAGCCATTCCAAAGTGATGGAAATAAACAGGAAATTTTGATCTTTTTTTCACCATCTTGTTGGTTTGCAATCCTGGCATTCCTCTGCTGCTTTTACCAGACAGTGCAGTACAAGTTGAACACGCCTTAGTAAAGAAGCTTGCCCTTTCCCACCGATCCTTCCCAGCCCCATGTATGCCAAGCAGCCAAGGGAGGAGGGTGTTCTAGGTACTTCTAGCTCTCAACATGGCTCTGGGATGCTCCATGAAACGTCACTACTCTATTCACAACACCAAAAAGGGGACAAAAATGTTCCCCCCCCCATGCATAATGGGCATATAATATGTGTATGTCACCTTATGTGTCAATGCTAATTTAAAAGTGTTAAGATGAAAATGAAATTTAAATTTCTATAATCAATAAAAAGAAAGACAGTGCATTTCACCACAGAAAGAACTAAACCTAAATGGGCCATGTGCTTTCTCACTTGGTATTCCATGTGGTGAGTTTTGATGGGCAACAAAATGCTTGGTCTTCCTTCTTAGAATGGTTGATATTTTGACTGGGCCTAGATTGAATACACCTCCAAGTACAGAACTATCACCTATAACATAGAAAACTTAGCCACCCTATTGAATTTATGCCCAACTTTGGGTTGAGCGCATGCCCAAAGCATGCCCCAAAACTGTCTGCAACAGCTGGCCTTGCATTCAGCAGACATCAGGAGATCTTTGGCAGATGAGGACCTTATGGGTTCTCAGATCATCTATCATGTTCAGGTTTAAAACCATAAAACTCATAGATACACATTTCCTTTCTTTCTAGCAATGCTCATCACACATTTTTGTTAAGCCCTTCTGGAACTGCAATTAGACTTATGCCCCTGTCTTGAGAGCATTGATTCCCTTCATGTGTAGGTGGTGTTGGTATATCATACAATGGGGAGGGACTAGTATTTCACTGGGAACAGGGGAGGTATCTGCCATTTTATGTAGTTTGGGGATTTTCTGTTTTCATTTTTGTTCCTTTCCTCCCAGACTGAAGAGGTGTTAGATGTGTAGGTGTTTTGCTAACACACCACCAGCATATTCCTTTATTTGCCATCAACATATTTAGAATATAAGTTTGTTTTGCTCACCACCAGTTCTAAAGACCTCTTCAGGAGAACCAGTTCCAGCTACTATTTCAGAAGTAATGAATCACTCTTTTAAGAGTGCAAATCCTCCATGGGTGCCTTGAGATCCTGAGGCAGCATTTGAAGGTCTTGACTATAAACTGATCAGCCTACATCATTTAGTATGCCTGACCTTCTTTGAGCCAAGATAAAAGGGTTTAATACATAAGCACTACTCAACAGTTTAATTACCGTATTTCTCTCACGCCGATGCACAAGCCTGCCAGCAAATATCTCAAAGGTCAGAGCATTTCTCTGCCATTAGATGTCAATAGTTGTACTGAATGTTGACAAATCCAGCAGTTCTTTTGAAAGGGGTCAACATTTGTGGAGCATATAGTCCATTGGCAGCCTTAGGAATGTGGAATAGCTTAGTTACTGAATCTTCTCCTGCTGTAGAAAACACCACTGCTTCTGTTGATGGCAAACAACCTAATAGCTGAGCCGGCAAAATAGGGTCCCATAACATTTTAGAGGTTTTTAGCTCTGAAATCTGAAAAAGAAGCAAGACCTAGTTTCTGCCAACACCCACTGTCTGAAGTGTTTCATACTGGTTTTACCTTTACCCCATCATTGATTGATTGATTGATTGATTGATTGATTGATTGATTCATTCATTCATTCATTCGACTCTATACCTCCCATCTAGCTACTACACTACTGCGGGCTGTCTAAAACAAGTAAACAACAACGATATATTAATTTATTTATTTAAAAGATTTTTAGCTGCCCCACTACCAGGTGGCAATATAAATAATAACATCTAACTACGCTAACAAGAAGCGATGTAACAAAAATGACAGTGCAAAAACTATTAATTGATAACAATCAGAGGTAGTATAAATAAATATGGACAGGGATATAAACACCAGCCCATGTTCTTACCTGCTTTCAGGCCTAAATCCAGGATTTTAAGATACAAAGCCCTCTTAAGAACAGAAGAAAAAGTGTTTTTTTTCTTTCATTTTTAAGAGGTCTTTATCTTTATATCCTGTTCTTCCCCCAAAGTGGGCTCAAATTGTATTATATGCTTACCTCATCCCCCCCCCCAGTACTCTGAACAAAGGGGTCAGCTGGATAACTTAATGGGTGTGAATACCTGGACTGGGAGTTTATCTCCCATTCTGCCTCCCAGGAGAAGAGAAATATGGCCTTGTGCAAGCTACCAAGAAGGAGAGACGGTAACGCTTCCCAATAATTAATTGTTTAAAAAATCCAGGGAAGAGTCACCCATGAGAACATACTTGAAATCACATATTGTTTGCAGATGGGACATTGCCTTACTGTGATTTAAATTCTCATCTTTGAAAGTTCAGTCTTTAGGAAATAAATCAGCGCTGGATTCAAGAGCATGTGGTCTCCCTCAAAACATATTGTTCTGAGATCTCTTTTGGACACATTTGTTCTTTTATAGTCTGACCTGACAAATCCATCGTGAAGGTGGCCTTCCAGTGCTTACTCTACAGGTACAAAGTATTTCCCATGACAGGTGAATCCTGTTCAGTCCTGTTACTCCACCATTGACGCTGCTTGCCGTGCCATTTTCAGTTCATAAGGGCTGCAAACAGGTTTCGCGACATGCTTGGTGTCCTATAATCTTTAACTGTATGTTATTTAAGTACAGTGTGTTTTCTTATTGGAATTGCCTTCCACAACAATCTCGGGTAAGTGCAGGAAGGCCACTGCAGGTTACAAGCCATTATGGGGATATGTGTTTCCTCTAGGCTTAAAAGGAAGGTACCCCAAAATGCCAGACGCAGGGGAGAGGTATCAGGAGACAGGTTGACTCATGTGCTCCCAGAGGCATCTGGTGGGGCCACCATGAGATGCAGGAAGCTGGACTAGACGGGCCCTTGGCATGATCCAGCAGGTCTCTTCTTATGTTCTTATGCTCTTTTCTCACTGAGATGAGGTGGGGCAGGTGAATGGTCTTTAAAAAGCTACTGGCATTCAGCGGAAGTTCATGCACTGTCCATCCCCAGAAAATCCAAACAATGGGAGCATCTGTTGAAAAATTTGGCATGCAAAACTTGTTGTTTGACATTTGATCATATTATTCTGTTGATGGCAAACAACCAAGGAATATGCTAATGGCAATAATCCTTGGCTCGTCAGTACAGAGAAAAATCATATTCAGTTGAATGCCAGGAATGTATAAGTCCTGTTGATTCTAGTCTGAGATACACAAACAATTGCTTAAATCACCTACTAAGAGAAATGGATTGTGGACTCACAACCTGGAGTTCAATCCCAGATAACTGGATCATGGTTCACTCAGCCTTCCATCCTTCCAACGTCAGTAAAATGAGTACCCAGCTTGTGTGTGTGTGTGTGGGGGGGGTGATGTGTAGCCTGAATACTGTAATTAAGCTGTAAACCACCCAGAGACTACTTGAAGTGGTATGGGGCGGTATATAAGCAGAACACTTTGCTTTGCTTTACTGCGGCCAGTCACAGTTTCCATGGGACTCGGGAGAATATTCTTGTCAAAAAGTCCTGTCAAAATTCCACTCAAAGTGATCCATCCCGCCCCTTCTTAGAACTGTCCCACTTCTCTTTTAGCATAGCACTTGGGCTACAGGCTTTCTCAGCACAATTCAGAGCAGTGCTAATTATTCTACTCTGTAACCCATGCAGATGGTTAGTTTGCACCCATACAGAATTGTGGCTGATTATTATCAGAGGGACAACTCTGTGATACATTTAGTGGGTTGTAGCAATGAATGGGAAAATGGAGAACTCCATGTCTCTATTCTCATCTATTTTATATTTTAAAAATATATTCCTATTAATGGATTTCTATTAATGTTGTCAGTATTATGTGTACCATGCTAAATAGATGCATTCCTGTTGCAATATGGTCACAACAGCAACAAAAAGGAAAACCACTGCAGCCTATTGACTGACAGCTGTGGGGAAGAGGGCAAGAAAGGGGGTGTCAATGATTGAAAGGGGGGCATACTGGGGCAATCCAAAGACCTGTCTGAACCCTTCTCATGGGAAAAGAAACACTGATCAGTGTAAATGCAATAATACATGTAGTGAATTGCTATGAGGCATTTATGAAAAAAACATTTGGGAAACAAGCCAGGCAACCTCCTAGTAGCTAGAATAAAATAAAATATGTTAATTTTAGATCTTCTCTGGCTGGCCAGGGATTATAGTCTGATCACAAAAGCTGCTTCACATTTTTCTGCAGTGCGCTGAGGCAAGTGTACAACTCAGCCTTCCAGATGTTTCGGATCACAGCTCCCTGAATTCCTCATCACTACTGAAGCTGGCTGAAGCTAATGGTGCTAAATGTACCACATCAAGAAGGCATCAGCTTGGGAAATGTCATGGTCACATGTGATGTGAAGCATATCTTTCAATATTCAAGGGGCATACATGAAATCCATTGCCACACCTATGCCTATGGCACACAGTTCTTCTGGACACATATAGAGTAGAAGTTCTCTAGGTGTTTACCAATTTGGAGAGAATGTTTGAATAGAGACACTTGTTAACACCATATGAATCTGAGAACATTGTGGGCTGACTCATAGAAGGTCATTTCTACTGTTTTTTTTTCCCTCATGGAATGGCAGAATTCACTCCAGCCGCCATAACTTTAGGGTACTACAGTGCAAACTGCCCAGTCACACAAGAGAACTGGAGGTCTTTTTTTGTTCGAAAGAACAACTCACTTTCCCAAGGGGAATCTTCAGGGAGAAAGCCTAGCATTAAAGTTCATGGATGAATGTTGGCGATTTATTTTATTGTAAAACACACATTATACATCCATTAATTGAAAGTGCAGTGCAATACAGAGAGACAAGTTACAATTCTTCTTTTGGTGGATAAATAAAACCACCAAACCAAACAGAAGAGCCACACATTTCACTGCAACACCTAGTTTTGCAGAGTTGTCAGAGTCAGTATGCTAAGGCTATCTGTGAATTGAAATGACTGGATACATTTCAAGAGCATGGGGGAAATAACACAAGGCGTAAGCCTGCACTCCCATTGCAGTACTTGGCCAACACTGGCTTAAGCTGGGAATGTCCTATATGAATTTGACTCCTCTACAACTGGGTGTGAGGATTATGCTCCTCTGCATGCAGTGCTCATCAGATACCAGTGACAATCTCCAGAAAGTGCTCAGCTCATACAGACAGTAGGTTAGGCTATACCTGGAGTAGACCGTGGCAGCAGACGTGGTGCAGTCCACTTTGACTGCAGAGGTGGGTGCTGCCTTTTTAAATACTCCTCCCTATTGCTACAGTTTTTGAAGCAAGAAAAAACGAATTACTTGACCATATTCTTCTGGGTTACAATGTTCATTCACTTTTCTGCTACTACCAAGCTGCAAAACACTCAGGAACATATTTTGAGAGAGAGAGAGAGAGAGAGAGAGAGAGAGAGAGAGAGAGAGAGAGAGAGAGAGAGAAGGAAACCTGTCTTAGATTCCAGTTGGGCAATAGTCCCACAATTTTACTACTTTGCCCTACTGCATTCTTTGGGAAGTTGACCTTATGAGTCAGCCAATAAGTTATGACAAGAAGCTTACTTGGTGCAACATAGGGGCACAATTCAGGCATAAGACCTCCACCTGATCTACGCGACATGGATGAATACCTTCAACTTTTAATCTACACTAATCAGAATTTTCCATAACCCCCATAGAATGGTGATTTCTTTAAACTCTAATTAACAAACATAACAGGAACATCCAGGCTTGTTCTAATTAAGCTCTACTTTCCATGGTTCTAAGGAAGGGGGATATTAACAGTGACAAACTGTTAACATGTTTGATTTGAAACGGGACAGGGTCAAATTAATGTGAACGTTACATGCTTCATTTCAGTGTTCAAAATATGTCATTAGAAAGCAGAAGCTAGGCTAGCTGCAGCGGGAATATTGCCAAAAGTCAGGATAATGCAGCTGTGTCCTGCTCGCTTTTCAACTACCTTCTTCACTCCTGGCATATATGTGATCCATTGTTTTTACATCAGATGACTGCATTTAAGTCATGAAGAGTCTCCTCACTGGATGGAAAAGGGAGAGGTTTCTTGCTCAGCTGTTTCTTGTACTCGTGGCACAGCTCGTTGTGTAATTTGGGATACATATCTGGTCTCAGTGGGCCTTTCTTCTGTTGTCCTGGAGTTGGGACGGTGGTGGGGAACAAAACAAAAAGTTAAAAGAACGGGTAAGACATCTACGTCACTCAGCAATCTGCTGATAGCTGAGAATATATGCCGATTTCACTGGAAAGCATTGTTTAAAGCAAGAAACGCACTGTGGCCTTAAAAGGTACAGTGACTAGCATGCCTGCTTGAAACAGCATTAGTGTCAGTAACTGACAGAGCAACAGCCCGGCAGCAAATCTAGGCATTTCTCAACCAGGATTGTAAAGCCATCTTGCGTCACAGTAGACAAATGCACCAACCCCTGCCTTGGGTCATATCAATGCTTATTTTACTAGGTCGAGACTTGTAGAGAATATAGCCAGAATACTGCTTGTTGCTGAACAAGTAATGCAGGTGCAACTTTGCTCTTATGCCCAAGGAAAACAGGTTGTGCAGTCCCATTGCACGACTGCCTACATGGTTCCTATTGTGACTGATTGTCCCATGTACCAACCTCGTGGCACCACTTTTATGTTGGCACTATTGAAGGTACTTGGGATATAATATTGAGTTACACCTGCATATTCAGCAGGATTTCAGCCAGTGTGAGCATATTGACAATGGTAAGAGAAAATACATATCCAGTCTATCTTCCAGAAAAACTTACACTTCCGTGCTGTGCTGTCTATTTAATGAGAACACCTCAGTACTTGGCAGCTTTTTAGGACAGGAAAAGCATTCTTAGGCCTATCTTTTTATCTCCAAGAGAAGGTTTCCCAGAGTCACATTTTTCTTTTCATGACCACGTTTGGTCATCAGGAGAAGACTTCCTTCCCACATGCATGAGGTATTAACCATCATTTTTTCTCATATTTGCAACTGGAGCGATTTTGGGTTGGACACCTTCCCTTATTTCACAAATTGCAACTGAAGTCAGAAGGAGCTAAGAGGTTAATAAGTTCAGTGCTTCAAGGAGATCCAGAAAGATGAGCTGATCAACTAACAGCCCAGCTAGAGGGCACAAAAAATTGCATGGAGTCCAACCTAATTTCTCACCAAGCCCTAAATTGTAGGCTCTTCAGAGGAGCAGCCATTCAGTTACAAAAGGAAAAATGGGTGAAGCAGTGCCTGTGGGTCTGACAGTTTCCCCCAAATTCTTGATCGTTAGTAGTCCAGGAAGCAAGAGAGCAGACACATCCCCATTTCAACTACATTGTTATTGTTTTGTCAAAACCTTCCTTGTAATGATCATCTACAAGAAGAAAAACTAGCTCAAGTCTTCAGGCTCTACTGACTTAACAAACACAACTTTTAGGGGACCGGAGATTCCCATAAGATTCAGGAGGGGCACCTCTCGATTATGAGCGGAGACAAAAAGGTCAAAGGAAACTCACGACACGGCCAGAAGACAAGCAGCAAGAAATCCAAGCACCAGGATGAACGTTAGGATGCTCAAAATGGAGGTGATGACTATCACAGTGCCACTTCTCCGGCCCGGCCAAGTATCAATGGTGGAGGACTGCTTCACTATAAAAGGAAGCAGAGCACTGTGAACTGTATGGGTACCTTGACTGTTATGATGACACACTAAATGAAGTCTTGAAAGCAGAGTAGGCTTCTCTTCAAATTGGAAAGCTGGGAACACCGATCTACAAAATTTACAACTGTTGCATTCAGAGCCAGGCTATGTGTTTAGTAATCGTCCGTGACTGAGTGAGAAAATTCCTTAAGTACTAAAAATGTTCAATAGCAGGAGCTTTGTTTTAAAACATCTGTAGTTTGCCAGGCAGCTTGTTTTGTTTTTATGATTGATTATCAAGAGGTAAACACACGTTTTGTTTATACATTACATAATAACTGCTCATTTACAAAAGTTTGCTTGAATCAAGTTTCTGGAGCATTAACAGATCACAGTTTTTAGTTTCACTTGGGTCTCTAGTTATCTACAACATACAGTTGGGCCCTAAAATACTTACATTTTTTAGTTCTGATTGGATGAGACCAGGCAGTTTCATCTTTCATGACCCCTGCTGTTTGATCAACAAGGATATATTTAAACCTGGAGGGGTATGCAAGATAAAGGCAATATTTTTTTAATTAACAGAAACGTAGGGGAAAGGGGGAGATCTTATACAACATAAAGGTAGTCTCCTCTCCAATATAGCTAATAGAGGCTAGGGGTTAGGATAGAACATGATCAGTAATCAGGGAAGAGAGATGGGAAGCTGCGAGATCGAAGTCTAAAACTAGACATTACAGGGAAGACCTTCATCTAAGAAAATAACCCCTTTTCTGAATAGCTGCAAAGGCGTCGTGACAACTTAGGATTTTAAGCAGGAAAGGATGGGCATCTTGTACCTTCTCAAAGAAACATATAGTAAGATCTATAAAACTTCCCTTACAGCTTGTCGCCTTCTGAATACTTAATGCCATCTCTGCTGAGGGAAGGACGGTAACAGGGAGAAAGAGGCAAAGAAGAGACTGATTCAGGGTCGTCATGCCATCCCCAGTTCTGGGAGCAATGCTTTTCAACATTTTTAATAATGATCTGGATCATGGGGTGCGGGAAATGCTAATCACGTTTGTGGATGACACAAAATCGGGTAAAATAGCTAGTATCCTGGAAGACAGAAACAAAATTACAAAGTTATCACCTGTTCCACTTTTGTATTTGCCTTTTGTGATGGCTACATGGCTCCTCAATTTGTTTTGCTCAAATTTAAAATTACAAAAGAACTAGATAGGGCTGGAAAAAAAACCAGAATGAAATTCAAGAGGGATAAATGCAAAGGACTACACATAGGAAAAAGAAAACAGACAAACAACTCCTGCGGGCCGGGCTGGTTTTTTGTTTGTTTGTTTGTTTTTTGCTAGCGCTGAGCAGCTGGCCCACAGGCAGGGTTGGCACTTCCCCCTTTTTCCCCAGCGCCGACCAGCTGGTCCACGGCAAGGTCAGTGTTTTTTTTAGTCTTATTTTTATTTTTATTTTGACAAGTGCCAAGATCAGCACTTGTCAAAATAAATAATAAACAAAAACAAAATGGAACAAAATGTAAATTTCCATTTCATTTCATTTTGTTTTTTTAAAAGGGCACTTCGTTTTTCATTTCATTCTGTAATGAAATGAAAAATGAAAAATGAAACAAAATTGTTTTGTGCCCATCTCTACTTTTTAATAGAAGTATTGTCTCCAAATCCTGCAAAGTACTAGTTCCCCTCTACTCAGCACTGTTTAGGCCTCATCTTGAGTATTATGTCCAGTTCTGGATATTGCCCTTCAAGAAGGCATTCCATAGGTATTCAGAGTTCAGAGGAGTGCAATAAGGATGATTAGGGGGCTGGAAACCAAGTCTTATGAAGAAAGGCTGAGAAAACTGGTCATGTTTAGCCTTGAGAAAAGGAGACTAAAGGGAGATAGGATAGCACTTTTCAAATCCTTGAAAGGTTGTCATACAGAGGTAGGGCAGGAAGTGCTCTTGAAACATGTGAAACATTTGGGCCAAAATAATGGGAAATAATTATTTTCAATCTATGTAACATGGCAGGAGACAAGCAATGTATTTGCTGTAATTTGTGAGGTTTAGAAAATGAAAATAAATTTTAAAAAGAAAAAGAAAAAGAAAGATCATACCTGTATGCTGTATCTTGAGAAAGAGGTGGATTACAAACTTCTAGGAAATTTGGGTCATTGAGACAGGCATCATCATCACCAACTCTGATTAAGTACTGGGTCAAGATAGTGGGTGCTTTGCCTGCATCCGTGGCATCAGCAAGCTTGGGAGGAGATGCACAATTGGGAACATTAAAAGTCGCAGCTTTGTAAGCCCCACTTTGTCCTCCATTGGTTTGTTGGAAAGTTGTGTTGAGAGGCTGACTGCTATTGTCCGTAACAGATTGTCTTGAATGATCAGCTGCAGCAGAAATTGACAGGGGTGTTCATGCAAGAAATTTTACCTGGCACTCACCAGGATGAGATGCTTTTGACTAGACATGGGACATCTGCCAGGCTTACAAACATTTTTATCCATTTTCAGTTTAGAATTTATTTTTGCAGTGTAATCTTATTTTGTTAATACTGAAATTGCTTATAGCTATTTTTATTCTTATGGTTGTATGTTTAATTTAACGTTGCTTAATTTATACTTTATTTGTTTTCATTTTTTGGTATTTTGTCATGTTGTAAACTGCCTGGAGTACCCCTTGGGCAAGGTGGGTTGTATAAAAATTAATTAATTAATTAATTAATTAAACCCCTTGCATAAGTAGAGGAAGTTTAATTCAATTTACTCACACACTGACCAAGAACACAAGCTTGGCAATTCAAGGACAGCTCAAATGTGCAAATTTGTTACAACGACCTCATTCTCTGTACTAATAATCACATCTGCAAACAAAATCCATCTCTATAGAGTCTAGAAAACCTACTTTTGAATCCTGCAGAGAGCATAGCAGAGTGGACTATGGAAGTCAAGCGTGAAAAACCAGTACATTTTCCCAGGCTCTTCTTTTAAACCAGTGGTGCTCAGCCTTGGGTCCCCAGATGTTCTTGTAATAAAACTCCCAGAAACCTTCACCACTATTTCTGGTAGCCAAGATTTATTAGCGTTTTAGTCCAAGAACACCAGGAGACCCAAGCTTGGGAATCGTTCCTCTACACCAGATTCCTCTACACACAATTCTGGAATTGTGGTCCAAAACATCTGGAGTGCCGAAGGTTCGCCATCACTGCTCTACACGGTTGAATAACATACGTGTTTATAGCAACAACAGCAACAACAGTAGCAAGAACAAGCACATTATGTATACAAAAAAACTTATAGCAAAACAACAAAATTAAGCAGTGGAAAGAACAGCCACTTACTCGAGTCAACCATGACATAGAGGTAGACTTCATAGGATGCTCCCTTTGACATCAAATCATCAAAGAGACAGAAAGGTTTCTCTAAAGCAATGGTTGTGAGGGTTGGGTTGTTTGTGGCAAATTTGGGGCTTGCAATTTGTGGTCGCGGAATCTGAGCTATTGGACAGGAGAGAGAGAAAACATTTCCGCCATAACATTAGAATAAGCAAACAAAATAGTTTCAACCTTTCAAGAAAGGTTGATGGCAATTTATACAGAGCAGTACTAGAGAAGCACCTGTACCTTCTCCATAACAAAAGTTTCACAGAGTTATATCATATATAACTAAATTCAAGATGGCGGGCGGCAGCAGCTCCCTTTTGTTTTCGCTCCTGCATCCGAGCGTTTTTACGTTTTTTGGGATTTTGCTGCCTGGATTTCTGCTTTCCTTTTAAATTTTGCTCCGCCGGAGATGCTCTGGGAGGTTAGTCGGGGGTCTATGGGGGTTTAAGGGGGCTCAGTAATTTATCATCTGTCTCGGGCGGTGGGTTGGCCGCCGGCGTGCTGCCGCTGATCATCCCCTCGGGCGGCGGGGCGGCCGCCGGTGTACTGCCGCCGGATCCAGTGCGGGCGGCAGGCTAGCCGAAAATTGTTTTGGCCGCCGGCATGCCGCCGTTGAACATCTTCATGGGCGGTGGGCCGGCCCCGGTGCGCTGCCGCCGGATCCATCGGGGGTGGCAGGCTGGCCCTGTGGATCTGCTGCCGGTTACCAACTCGGGCGGCAGGTTGGCCGCCGGCGAGTAGCCGATATGTCGCCGCCGTCCATCGATTGGCGATGGTTCACCCGCTGGCTCCCCCCACTGACCATTCGTTGGGGGGGGGGAAGGAAGGACGGTCTGATAGGGGCATTGCCATTGGTGCACCTTTTCGGGCGGCATTTCGGCCATCGGGGTGTCGTTGTTGTTCGCCACCTGGGGCGGTGGGTCGCCGGGGTGCAGCCTCTGGAGACCATCTGAGATGGCAGGCCGGCTGCCAGCACATTGCTACCTTTGTTGCCTGGGTGGCGGGCCGTGCCGTGGACTGTTGGGTGTCCCCTCTTCCCCCCTCCTTAGTCCCCTTATTTGTGCCCTTTAGCCCTTTCCTCCATTCTCCCTACCTAACCTCCCTTATGATTCCATCTTCCCTCTGGCGGTTGTATTTTTAATGGTTATTTATTGTTGTTTTGTTATCGATCACTGTATTTGGTGTATTTTGGGTGCTATTATTGAAGGCTTTAATCGTTAGATTTTATATTGTACTTTAGATCCGTTTATCCTTGTTAGCATTTTTTTTCCTTCTTTAGGGACCGCCATGTCTGCAGGGACTCACATACCAACTGTGTCGGACCGTGGGCGGTACGCTTGTAGCCATGGGGTTAGTCGGATAAGAAGAACACGGGTCAGGCAACTTGTGCCTGTCCCTCGTTCTGACCCCCCGGCTCCCTGCCACGTGTCCAGGAGTCATTCCCCCAGTGCCCCCAACCTTTCCTGTCTCCTGTTGAATGCCAGGTCAGTCCACAATAAGATCCCCGTCATATATGATGCCATCTCTGACGGGCGGGCTGACCTGGCCTTCATTACCGAGACCTGGGTGGGTGATTATGGGGGGGCTTCGCTCTCCCAGCTTTGCCCGCCTGGGTACCTGGTTCAGGGGGTGGGAAGGTTGGGGGGTCAGAAGGGAGGGGGAGTCGCCATCGTCCATCGGGACTCCTTTCATGTTAGCAGGACCTCGACATTGGTTAGCCAGGGTTTAGAATGCCTTCACTTGTCAGTGGGGCAGCGGGACAGATTTGGCATTGTGCTGGGCTACCGTGCTCCCCGCAACCCAGCTCAATCCCTACCAGAACTCGCAGAGTTCATCGCGGCTGCGCTTTTGAGGTCCCCACGCCTTTTGGTGGCGGGTGACTTCAATGTGCATGTTGGCGGTGGACTTTCTGGTGCAGCTCTGGAATTCATGGAAACCATGGCTTCCATGGGTCTGTCCCAGCATGTTGTATGTCCCACCCACAGGTCAGGCCATACCCTGGATCTGGTGTTTTCCTCCATGTCGGGGATTTCGAGTCTGGAGGTGGGTGATTTTATCTCCCTACCTGTGTCATGGTCGGACCACCACCTGCTTTCTTTTTCCCTGGCGATTGCGGCCCCCCCTCGCGGGGACCAGAGGCCTCCTGTATTGGCCCGCCCCCGTAGACTTATGGACCCTCAGCGGTTCCAGGAGGTCTTCGGGGAGTTTCCTGGTGGACTAACTGGCGCTCCGGCCGAGGTTGTGGCCAACCATTGGTTTGAAACAGCTGCCCACACCATAGACCGGATCGCCCCTAAGCGCCTTCTCCGGTGCCGAGCCCGGTCCTCACCGTGGTTCACGGGGGAGCTCCGGGCAATGAAGCAGGTGAGGAGAAGGTTAGAGCGCAGCTGGAGAAAAACCCGGACGGCAATTAGCAAGGCTGCTGTTGATTCCCAGACTAGTCGCTATTCCAACGCGATCACGGAAGCTAAGTCATCGTTTTTCTCCGTGAGAATTGGTGAGGCCTCCAACCGCCAGGCTGAGCTCTTCCGGGTGGTTCGGGACCTCACCAATCCTAGTCTGGCCAGGCCTCCTCCTACTGATTTCAGTAGTGAGAATTTCGCAGCCTTTTTTAGATCTAAGATTGAGGCCATCCGTGCCGGCTTTGGCTCCGGTTGCGGTAGCACTGCCCTGGCATCCCCGGTTGCTGGTCCGCCTTCGTCGCCTCGATTGGGAGGAGCTTGGGCCTGTTTCTGCTGTCGAGGCCTCCAGGGCTATGGCGCATTGCCGGCCGGCGTCCACCCCTTTCGACCCTTGCCCTTCCTGGCTTATTAAAGCTGCCGGTGGGACCATGGCCTAATGGGCTTCTGCCATCGCTACCGCCTCTTTCAGCGAGGGGTTTTTTCCCTCCCGTCTGAAGGAGACGGTGGTTAAGCCCATTCTTAAGAAGCCAGGCCTTGCGGCGGACGATTTAGGTAACTATCGTCCGATCGCTAATGTCCCGTTTATGGGCAAGGTTATCGAGAGGGTGGTGGCGGTCCGGCTGCAGTCATACCTTGAGGATCGGCAGTGCCTCGATCCATGCCAGTCAGGGTTCAGGCCCCGTCGGGGGACCGAAACAGCTTTGGTCACCCTGCAAGATGACCTGCTCCGGGCGGCCGACAGGGGTTGCTCTACCCTGTTGGTCCTCCTGGATCTGTCAGCGGCCTTCGATACTGTCGACCACAGTATCCTACTGGATCGGCTCTCTGAGGTTGGAATAGGGGGCACTGCTCTCAGTTGGCTCCGATCCTTCCTGGAGGGCCGTCCCCAGTACGTTCAGCATGGGGGGGGGAGCTGTCGGCCCCATGGGTTCTCCCTTGTGGAGTCCCGCAGTGGTCGTCGTTCTCTCCGTTGCTGTTTAACATCTATGTAAGGCCGTTGGCTGGGGTCATTAGGAGTTTTGGAGTGTGCTGTCATCAGTACGCTGATGACACGCAGCTCTATCTCTCCTTTTCCACCCCTGCAGTGGAAGCTGTGAGGATCCTTGATGGGTGCCTGGATGCCGTGCTGACTTGGACCGGGGCGAACAGGCTTAAGCTCAACCCCGAGAAGACGGAGGTTATGTTCTTTGGGGGCTCGCCATCTGGGTACGGTGGCCCTTTTCCCTCTCTGGGGGGAGTCTCCCTCCGGCCTGTGGAGAAGGCGCGGAATCTGGGCATGGTCCTGGACCCGGCACTGACCATGGAGGCCCAGGTGGCGTCGGTTACCAGGGCCGCGTATTACCATCTTTTGCCCAGATCCGCCCGTACCTGGATGGTGACTCTCTGAGAACAGTGGTCCAGACACTGGTGATCTCGAGGCTGGACTACTGCAACGCCCTCTACATGGGGTTGCCCTTGACTCTTCTCCGGCGTCTGCAGCGGATGCAGAATGCGGCGGCCAGGCTGGTGGCGGGTGTGTGTCGGTATGACCACATCTCCCCAGTCCTGGCCCGCTTGCACTGGCTGCCCGTTGCGGCCCAGATTAGATTCAAGGTCTTGGTTTTAGTTTATAAAACCCTCCATGGCTTGGGACCGGACTACCTAGCAGAACGTATCGCTCAGCGATCCACCTCGGCCCGACCTGTTCGGCAGGTGCGAGCGCACTCGCTGCGGGTTGCCACCCCACGAGAAGCCCGGAAGTCAGTCACCCGGAACCGGGCTTTCTTGGTGGCAGCCCCCTCCTTATGGAACTCTATCCCTAGCGAAGTGCGCTCTGCAGAGTCCCTGCTGGCCTTTCGAAAAGCTGTAAAAACTTATTTATTTCGAGAGGCCTTTGGCGAGCCCTGAATTTTTTTTTATTTTATTTTTTTAGGTCCCGCCATCTCTAATGCCCAAGTGACTATGTTTATGTGTACGGTAGGGTTATGCTGTTAGTTGGTCGCTTGGCTGATAGTCATTGTACTGCCGGGGTTTTTTTTGGATGCACCGGGTTTTAATTGTTTAGTTACTATTGTTGTATATTATATAACTGTTGTTTTGTGTCTATTGGCGCCTGTTCGCCCGTGTAAGCCGCTTAGAGTTTCGTTTGAAAGATAAGCGGGGTATAAATACAATAATAAATAAATAAATAAATAATATTGGGGGAGGCATGGGTGGCCCGCCATCAGACCTGGGGTGGGAGTCTCCCTCCCTACCATTTTGGACCAAGACAGACCGCCTCTGCTCAACCCATCAGGTGCTAAGAATGCCAGGCACACATTTGTAAAGACAGATACATGTTACAGAGAACAGGCACCCTCTGGGGAATTTTTAATCTGCAATCTGCATTTGTTTTTGTTTGTTTTTGTTTTTTTAATCCATTCCATTTTTAGGAAAAACACATAAAACAACTATGGTGCTTTCCCCATCCATTCATCATTGTCTTCTTTCTGGATGGACAGCATCCTTTCCCCAGTCGGTTCTCAAGAACTTCTGTATTCAAATGTCCTGAAAGTCTGGTGCAAAAAACAGTGTTTCAGAGGAGGGCTGCCCATTGGGAGCACACAAAACCCCTTCCTCATGCCACCTTCTCTCAAGCACCCCACAGCCAAACTGGTTGTTAACAATTAAGCAGCAGTGTAAAGGGTGGTGTGGTCAGTGAATTCTGAATGAATTCTGTTTAAGAACTGTGTTGCATGCACACTGGGGTAGCCACTTAGAATTAAAGGCAGGGCTCCTGAACCAAAAGCAGTTGTGTAGAAAACAAGTTTAAAACTCTCCATTTTCTTCTAAAACCAGCCAATGCCTGAGGGGGGAATATCTACAGTAATTGCCTTAAGCCAGCCTTTACAAAAGCACATTCCAGCAACTAGCAGCTTCTCCCACAGATTGGCATCACAGGAGCTGTTATTACCCAATAAGGGTTTCTAAAAATACAATTGCTCCTAGGGTGGTCAGCATCATCCTTTTCTGATAGAGGTGCAAATAAACATTTGGGAAGCCAGTTCTTAATTGTTTGCCAGATGAATCTACAGTGGTGAGACGAGGCTCATTGGAGCCATGTGAGATCAGTTTGCAACCCAGCTGTACATCCTGAGCCTTTCATTTGAAGGGGGTCACTCAAAGTTGTTGCATGCCTCTAGCCAGGCTTTTACAAGGACACCAGACAGAGCTAAAGCATGCAAGCAAGCATCCAAAGTCATCTTGTGCTGTTCCTGTATGAGACACTCAAAGACAAAGCTAGTCCCCGCAGGACTGGCACCTTCATCTAATTTGTACGATGATCAGAGGAATAACAAAATACATACAATGGGCTTTGAATATTTGAAAGGACTGTATAAATATTAAGACCTATTCTGTTCTTTGTCGTAGATATTTTTTTTCTGCCTCTGTCTTTGTCGCAGAGATATTTGTTTTCTGACTCTGTAGGTGTCAGAGATTTTGCCACCAACAAAACCAACTGGGGTTGATAATGGATCATTTAAGAGTTCTTGCATGCAAGCATCTATGGCTGCCTCAGTGAAGGCAGCTGCAGCAGTTTAGTTCTACACAAAAAGACATGTCAGCACAAAGTGCTTGCAATAAAAAAGGGTGAGATAACCCTCCTGCACACACACGCCAGCTCTGCTCCATAATTATTACATTTATACAAGTTTCACAGATCTTTCAGGGAAGATTAGTGCTAAGCTGAAGGACACCATTAGCACCAGAAACGATTGCAGCAACTTATGCTACTTCTGGAAATAACTCTTGCAGTACTTGGGCTTATTGTAAGCATTGAAGGCAAGTATTCAACCCGGTGGTGTTACATTGTTAGACATTGGTAGTAGCAAATGCTACTACTGCATCAAGCATCAGACAAGGCAGAACTATGACAAATGTGTCTGAAAAGAAGCATAAATTATCCAAATTTATTAAGCATCTAAATTTATAATACAGGAAGCAATTAGAAAACCAGTAATTATTTTTGGGGAGTATGTCCTATGGGCATAGCATATTAAACTTAAGTCTTCAGAAATTACAATGAAGAGAGCAAGCTTCTGCAGAAGCAGAAACAGTTAGAAGCACAGGTACATTAACATAAACAGTGGAGTACTGGGGTTATTCTAACACTGCTGCACTCCCTTGTTTTGCATATCCAAGCAAATGATATCCCTAGGTGTAGAAAATACTGCAGGAAATTCCTTATTGACTGTGGGGAAAACAGGCAGATCAGACAGACTTCCTTGAGAGCAAGCCTTCTTCAACTCAAGGAGGCTTTGCACCACAGAGGCATCACACATGACTCTTTTTTCCTGCAGGAGGGACCACCTTCCATTTTGAATTCCAGAAAAAGAAGAATCCACACAGAAGAAATCTTCCCAAGAAGGGCCTGCTAAAGCGACAGGGTAGCTCAAACAAAGGCTCTCAATGGCATTGACTTACCTAGACACAGATGCCACCAACAGCAAAACAAGAACCCAATCCAGGGGGTCCCCATAATCTCACAATATATGAAATCCCAGGGAGGCTATCCCAAACTTCAGATACCACACGGAGTAACTCCTCCTACCCTCTCCCCAGCCTATAACATCTGCTATACCCTCTCCACTAACAAGAGTTGTTTCTCCAATCCCCTAATTAACTATTGATGTTCTGCTCCCGGTCAAGCCTACCCCTGCCTGTCCCTCCTTTTCCTGGTCTCCACTTCACATGCTATCCTCTGCATCTAATTGGGGATAGGGGGAAGGCAGTGACCATCCCCACCCAGCACTAGCAGATGCCTTTCTTTCTTTATCACACGTGTGGGAAGCAATTATCATTTCTGAAAGTTGGGCAGCGGGAAGTAAGTGGAATTGATCCATGTGCAAACCTAGCTATTTTCCCTTGGGAACCAGCAGCAGCTTCTTCTGAGGTTCAGAGCCAAATCAACTTTAAAAAGAGATATTAGGCAATGAAAACATATATAAATCAGATCTCTGGATATCTCATTCTCACTCTCTCTCACACACACACCACTGTTAGAGTTCCTGTGGTAGAGGAGCTAAGTGAGGAGGAGGAATAGGGTTAGGGTTAGACCTTTGCATAGTGGGCGGCATATAAATTGTATAAATAAATAAATGTAAATAAATAAAATATCAGGGGAAAACAGAATATTTTTATTTTAGTGTTTAAAAAGAGAACCTTGTGGCACCTTAAAGATGATCATATTTTAATAGAAACTCTTGTGGAGCTTCTGAAGCCCACTTGGGGGGCGGATAGGGATTAATACTGTAAAACATTCATGCTGGACTCTTTACGAGTCAGTGGTTACATTTCATGCATGACCTATGCTTTTTAGGTCTGTAAAGGAATACAAAATATCTGTTTATTTCTAGGCAAGTTGCTTAACCTTACATACAAACATTCATTTATTGTTATGATTATTGTTGCAACTGTCATCATCATCCTTAGACTGAATAATGCCATGCTCTTTAGCGTAACACAACTCCTTGTTTTTGTTGCTACTATTGCTGTCAAGCCAATAGGCTTAATTAGAATTTGCACCACATGTACTCATCAGATCTGAGGTCGTGGCTCACATCTAGACATCTGCATTGACATAAATGAAACTTGGGTAGATTCCCAGTGGTTTGCTGGGGAGGGGGTTGTTCCCCCCCCGTTCACTAATTCTTGCAGATCCAGCTATTATTTAACATCCTCCTTAAGGGTCCTGAAAGACTGATAAATATGGTATTTGCAGGATCTCATTTCTATTTGTATTTGGACACTAGAGCTCCCAGTTTTAATTGTTGATTCCATGATGTCTAGACACTAGAGTCAGTAGGTTTGCTCAGCTAGGGCGAGGTAAAATGTGCATAGAATTAAGGATTTCCTTATCCCATGAGTCGCATATCAAAATATATAGCCAGTAAGGTCTGCAGGATATATCTTCAGTAACAACGGTCAGAATACAATGTCTACAAATTGCATCCCTCCAGCTCTTTTTCTCTCTCCTTATGACATATCCCCCCACTATGAACTTTCAGTGAACTCACATCTGCCTGATTCCATAAAAGATAGGAAGAGAAAGATGGGAGAAACGTGTTTATTGGTGTCCCCATGGAAGCTGATCTGCCCTTGAGATGAGTAGTAAACTCCATGTGGAACGCACCCTGAGGTAAAAAGTGCAGGATGGCAACTAGGAGACAGGTGCCTAAATCCTCATGATTTGAATGTCTCTTTCACTATTGAGCTTCAATAGGTAAATTATCCTCAGCTTCAGCAATATAAACTACAACTATCCTAACATGAGCCCCAGGCAACCTGGTGATGGACCATGCTGAAGCGGGATTATGGGAGATGAAAACCAGAATGTTTGGAGGACGGGGAGTTGGAAACAGATGGTAGACAAAGGCTGTTCATTCACAGCCCTCTTCCTGCAATACTGAGGGATAACCACTGGCATAACTAGGAAGGGGTGGAAGAGTGCATTTGCCCCGGGGTGCACAGCAATCTGGGGGCACCTGGAGGGGGAGCAGGAGGAAGAAGTCATGTGCCATCCTGCCAGTAGTCCTCCTTTTGCCCCGCAAAGGCTTGGTGATCCTTAGTCAGGGAAAGGAGGAAAGGGAAGCAGGCAATCCCCCCCCCCAAGCAGCACCTCCATTGACTGCTTTCCCCCACCCCCACTAAGGCTTGGCGATCATTAGCCCAGGGACAGGAGGAGAGGGAAGCGTATGACGGAGGTGCTGCTTGGAGGGGAACTATCCCATTGCTGTGCGGTTTGCACATTCCCTCTCCTCCTTTCCCTGGGTTAATGATCGCCAAGCCTTAGCCGGGGGAAATGATGGGGGGAGGAAGCGTGCTACGGAAGTGTTGCTTTGAAAAAAATTGCCTGCTTGGTGCTATAGGTACGCTGTGTGGTTTGCACAGGACAGCCTTAACTGGAAAGGAGACCTACAAAGAGGGCATGAGAAGGAGAGACCCTTCTTCCCCTCCCCCACTGTTCCCCCAGGATCTGCCCCCCCTTGCTGAGTGGGTAAGACATGTTTTTTGGGGGAGAAGACAGCGCAAAAACTCACTTTGTCCCTGGGCATTCCAAACTCTTGCTATGCCACTGGGGATGACACATTATCAGGTTTCTGAAGGAATGAAACAGTTACTGAAGAGAATTTGTAGATAACCTTTTTCTTTTGGTCAAAAGGATCCTAGGTGGTGTCCTATGGCATTTCTCTAATAGCCTGCTTTTGTTCAAATTAAAGGACTCCTTGGAGTACCAGGAAGCCTTTGTATCCACTATAAGCTCCATCTTATCACTGCTGCAGAAATATGAATTCAATGGATTTATTAAAGACTTCTGTGCCACAAAACAATTCATGGTAATAGCATAAATTTGCTTTTCTTTTTCTAATGCTCTTGTGGAAATTTTTTTAGGAGGAATCTGCTTTGGACTTCTCAGCTTCATTTATTAACCTTGGACTTCAATCTTTCCACACCCACCCACAACCCACTTGTTTCTATCTAGGCCAATAATGGCGAACCTTCTAGAGACCGAGTGCCCAAAATGCGATTCAAAACCCACTAATTTTTCACAATGAGCCAATACAGCAGTTTAACCTGAATATATGTGGCTGTGAAGGGGCGATGTCGGGTGCCCACAGAAAGGGCTTCAAGTGCCACCTTTGGCATCCGTGCCATAGGTTCGCCAACACTGATCCAGGCTGACAAAGAGTGTGGGAGAACTCAAAATTGTGGATTTTGTAGTTGAGCCTTATAAAGCTATTGCCCACTTGTGGGCAGGAAGAACAGTCATGCTATGTGGACAAATAACTTGCCTTGTTAGAATTTTGCTTCACCAAAATTCTAACAAATTCTGTGTGTGTGTGTGTGTGTGTGTGTGTGTGTGTGTGTGTGTGTGTGT
>JAHTLZ010000274.1:1827924-1908950 GCA_023846285.1 Phrynocephalus versicolor | reverse complement strand
CTACTACTACTACTACTACTACTACTACTACTACTACTACTACTACTTTTATTGAATAAGTCATAAAACCATTAAAAATATATTACGATTATTGTAAAAATGAAATCCCCCTTTAAAATTATATTATTAATTTGGAATAGAGAATTTATTGAGGAAGAAATGAGTTATTGGATTAAAAATTTGGATGGCAAATTTGGGTAATGAACTAATATTAGCAGTGATAGAATCAGAAATATGACCCTGGTTTAATCCTTTTCAATTGGAGCAATGGATTACAGATTGGATACGAAGGAACAGTAAAGTAAAGGATATTACAAAGTCTGAAGAAATGATAATAAAGAAAGAAAGAAACTAGATGAAAACTAGATAATGAAGTGGATAAAAATTCATAAGATATATAAGTCTGGAGAAGCCATTGAGTGCTAGTGAAATTAAATCATATAGATTCTAGATATTCTAATGTATATTGACGAGGATGTCAGGAAGTAGACACTTATTTCCATATTGTGGTAAGCATGTGAAATTATATTGGAATTTTGAAGGCTTTTTCTTTGAGGGAAAAATAAATAATTACACTGAACATAGAAATTTGCATGAAAATAACTCTCTTATCAATATTTTATAGGGAGCAATGGGGTTGGTCAATGAAAGAATTCATTTCCAATTTATTATCTGCAGCAAGGTTAACGATAGCAAGGAACTGGAAAGTTTAACATTATTTTATATTGGATGAATAGTGTAAAGAAGTTTGGAGTATAGTTATCAATGATGAATTAGCATCTGATATGAAAATTAAGAAGGGCTTGTTACATATAAATATATTTATAAGTATATGGGGAGATTTTATCAGATTTGTATCTTAAAAAGGAAAGGGCTTTGTATCTCACAATAATCAATTCAGTTTTGGAGGGGGCAACTAAGCTTTGTAATATAGGGATTTTTTGTTTGTTTCATCTCCAGATGGTCCTAGTGGGGGCAAACACTTTTCCATATTACTGTGTTGGTGGTTGTTGTTAAGATTTTTCCTCTAATATATACTGTATATTTGCTTTGGTTACTTTGTAACTTTTTGTTTGAAAAAATGGGCTTACTTTGCAAATCTGACTGCATGCATGCATGTTAGAAGAAATCACATCACTAGAAGAATAGGCTAATAGCAGGGAATATACATTCCACATAATGTCTGGCTTGACCAGTAGACTCCACCACCAAGTGGGACAAACACTAAGAAAAAGAAGAAGAATGTCTGGCTTGACCCCTAAGATCATGATCAACTTATATATTTTACAACAGTCTCTCACTCTATTGTACAGTAATCCCTCACCTATTGCAGGGGTTAGGGACCCGACCTGAACTGTGATAATGGAATATCCGTGATATGTGGATACTGGGTTGAGCTGGGACTGGGGGGCCCTCTCTGGGACCTCCTAGACTTACCTGAGGCCTGGTGCTGACCTGGGCTTCCCAGGCCTGTCGTAGGCCCCAGAAGTAGTTTCCGGTGATCCTAAAGGCACTTCCGGTTTACCATAAACCATTTCCAATTTGCCGGAAACCACATCTGGGGCCTCTGACAGGCCCAGGAATCCTGTAAGAGGCCCCAGAAGTAGTTTTGGGTGATCCAGAAGGCACTTCTGGTTTTCCGGAAGTGACTTCCGGTTTGCCAGAAACTACTTCTGGGGGCTCCGACAGGCCCGGGAAGCCTTTGGAGGCCTGTTTGGGGCAGTGCCAGGCTTGGGGTAAGTGCAGGAGGCCTCAGACAGTCCCAGGCAGCTTGCCCCAGGGTCCCTTGCCTTCATATACCGAGGTCCCGCAATATACTGGGACCACAGTATATGAAATGCGAAATGGCGGGGGACGACTGTATACGCCTTAATGTGGCAGTGATCGCTTTTGTTTCCTACCTTTGCTCTTCATTATACATTTCTTTCTGATGGTCTCCACCAGTCTTCCCTTGTCTGGGCTGAGGCATCTGCATCCATGTACTGATGAAGTGCATCACTGATATCATGTGTCTGTTTCTCGCCAAGCGACCTGAATTGCCGAGACTGCAGCGCCTCCCAGTTCCCACAAAAGCATTCTTCACCAAAGAGAAAGCTGTATGAGCATGAATCAGCCCACTGGCCTATCTCTCCTTTGGTTTTAGATCCTTGTTCTGTACCTTAATTGCCACAATTGAATAAGGAAGTCTTCAATCAGAACGCGTCAATCCACGTTAATTGGTGCCTGCTGCTTCCTACTGCATGACTCGGAGGTTAGGGACCATCTAGGGAATTAGATAATGACAGGGCTTGCAATCTTCCGATGCCTGAACCGCATCTTAACTGTTCTGGTGTGGAAAAAGGAAGGAAGAGCTGCCTCCCGACATGGGAAGTGGCCTACTGGAGACTTTAATGCAAACACAATGAAGAACAACAGTTTGATTAAATTGGAAAAAAAGCGGAAAACAGTATTTAATCAATAAATGACTTTAAATCAATATAAAAGAGTTGCTGCAAAGCTGAGTACAAAAGTGGAACAGGCGATACCTTTAGGCTACTATAAAAATAACAAAACATTGCTAATATTTCGAGGGCAAGCCCTCTTCCTCAAGAGCAGTACCAATAGGTGACAACATGGCAAAAGATGGATTTGCCAGGCATTATTTCTTAGGTGTTAAGTCCATGGCAAGATGGAAAAAAGCCAGCCAGAATTTCAATGGGGTTAAACTACTCTTAACTGTCACGTGGTGGAATCTTGGCCCTTTATTAGAGAGACTCAGTGGACTAAGGCTCTGAAAACTGTTGGCTGCAAAGTCAGCCGCTTGGCGGTTCAAATCCCAAGTGCCATGCAGTGAAAGGAGTGCCTGCTGTTAACCCCAGCTCCTGCCAACCTAGCAGTTTGAAAGCATGTAAATATAAATAGATATATAGGTACTGCCGTAAAAAGCGGGATGGTAAAACAGTGTTTCCCTGCAGCCATGCTGGCCACATGGCCATAGACTTGCACAACACTGGCTCTAACCCTAACCCTAACCTGGAAACCCTCAGACAAGCTTTCATTTTGATCCAATCCTTCCTTAGAAGGGTCTTAGGAAAGCCACCTCGTGTGGCCACTCTTGAGTGTCTCACACTGTGTTAATGAAAGCATTGGCAAGGCAATGACCATGAAGGGCTTGGAAATATATGTAAGTGCAATATAAAACCACCACCCTAAATAGCCATGTGCTGCAATCAGCAATGTTAATTTTCCATACAGTAAATACATTTCGACACTTCATTTTTGCAGAACAGGGAAGTCAGATGCACAAGGAGTGCTTTGGAACATATAAATCTGTCGCTTGCTTCAAAACAATCTAGTGAGAATTGAGCAAAAGACTGGGCATAAGCCCAAAGTATTTTCTATTACTGTAGAAACAATTCTGGGTATAACCCAACTCTATTGTAACACATGGGAGTTTCCCTAGAGATTTGGGGGCGGGGGCTGACTGTTCCATTTGGGTTTCTACTTCATGTCTCTTACATGTTTTGCCACTGTCTGGATATTCTGTAGGGGAGAAAATAAATAATTTTGCCAGACTGGGATAGCGGAATTAGAATGGGGACTGACATTTCACAGATTTCTGCTTTTGAAAAGTATGGTTAACAAAAATACATCCCAGTCAGCTTTAAGCTGCCAGGCCAGCTTGTGAAGTGACATTTGAAATTACACGAGTTTGAAACTGAACATCTACTGAGCTTGAACACAATATTTGCATTTGGGATCTTCTTAGTTTTTAAAACTTTTAACATTATACCTCATTATTTCTAAGATGTACTTGTTATTTTATGAAGATACATTTTGCTTACAAATAATAGATTTCTATTTTAAATAGAGGATATTTTTCTGTTGATGAATACTATGTTTCTTTTTAAATTTGGTTCACTGATTTGTTATTTAAAACTAACAGAAGTGTCTTTAAAGTACAGGAAAGCAAAGGGATTGTGGTAAATGCATATTCTCTGGCTGGCATTATATCTTTTTTACATCTGCAATACAGGCCGTCTCACAAATTTTGGTGCAATCCTGACTCACACACATACCAGCTGCCGTGCAATTATTAGTTGCTCAACAGGTAGCAACTTTCTGTCCAGACACCAAGGATACAAAATACAAGTAATAACAGGTAACATGTCTATGCATAAAATTAGTCAAGAAGGTAAACAAAACAGTTTTTATACAGAGAGGTGATGGCAAAGCATAGCACATGATGTCTTCCAAAAGAACAGGGGCTTCGATGTCACCATTAAGTG
The DNA here is from genome assembly GCA_023846285.1 of Phrynocephalus versicolor. NCBI lineage: Eukaryota > Metazoa > Chordata > Lepidosauria > Squamata > Agamidae > Phrynocephalus > Phrynocephalus versicolor. Next base: position 1,904,682 of record JAHTLZ010000274.1, on the reverse strand, counting down.
TTTGGTGGTCTTATATACAGTAACTAAATATGAATCCGCAGAAGCATGATACAGTAGCAAAGCAAGCAAATAGGATACTACATTGCTTTAGCAGAAATATCGTATCCAGATCAAGGCAAGTAACTAGTGCATACCACTCTATTCAACTTTGATGTGACTCTACCTGGAATACTTTGTCTCCAGTTTAAGAAGGATATTGACTAATTGGAATGTATCCAGAGGAGGGCAACCAAGACATAAGAAAGATTTAGAAACTAGGCCCTATGAGAAATAGTTGAGAACGCTGGGTAGATTTAGACTACAGAAGAGAAGACTGGAAAGTGATACGATAGCCTTCTTGAAATATTTGAACGGCTGTTGTGAAAGGTACAGCAAGCCTAGTTTGTGTAGTCCTAAAGGCTGAGCCCAAATTAATAGATTCAAATTACAAGACAGGAAGCTTCATCTGAATGTTAGAACTTCCTGGCAGTAAGAGCGGTTTGACAGTGGAATGGGCTGCCTCGGAAGACGGTAGACTCTTGTCCTCTGGAGATTTTAAACAGAGGTTAGATGGCACTCAGCAAGGGGTGATTTAATTGCTTTTTTCCTGTTTTGCCAGACAATTGGACTTGATGACCCATGGGGTCCCTTCCAGCTCTACAGCTCATATGATGCTACACGACTTGGGATGGTTCAGAATCAGCAGAAACCTCTCGTGCAGGCACCCGTGTGTGCCAGCAGAATCCCCCTTATGCTGGCTCCTCTCAAAGATCTGCCAGCAAAAAGAATCTGCTAGGGCAACTGCTATGTTGGCGCCAATCAGCCAACAGAAGAACCAGGAGAAGAGAGGAGTGAGGAAGAGGATGAATTATGCCGCTCTAAACTTTATCCTTCCCAGAGTACTCAGCTCCTGTGCCAGCAGAATGTTAGGCCAGGGGGAGGGTGATCCTAAGTAAATGCCAGCAGCCCTAGACCTGGCAGGGGTCTCTGGGTTTTCGATACATTCAGCTGGCTTCATATTAGGCCAGCTGCCCTCAGATATTTTCACTAGTTGGTACTGCACCCTTTTTCAAATGAGATCTGGTTGGAGAGCTTAGTGAGTTAGGTATCTGGCTGCAAAGCCAGGAATTACAGTTTAAATTCCCCATGGGGCTGCCTGCAAGTACAGCCAGCCTGTGTGACCTTGGAAACCTGCACAGTTCCAGAAGGATTTGCCGCAGAAGGAGGTCCCAAGATTCCGTGTGGGCGAGTGAGGTAAACTTATTAACACAGTACAAACTAATACAGGTACACGATGTAGATATTGTTATTGCTGTGCACCGCTAAATTGTTTCTAATTTATGACAATCCATATAGGGCCCCTGAGGTATGCAAAATATTTATTGAGTGCTTTACCACTGCCACCTCTGTTGAATTTCTGTGTCCAGTCAGGGATATGAATCCACATGTTCCTCTCATAATTTAGATGGGGCCCTAAAATGTCATTATAAGCCCCTACCTTGCATCCAGATAGCAGAACTGCATAAAGAACCTCCTGATCATGATATAATCAAGAAGCAAACCAAAATGTTGGTCTAATAATGGAACCAGGTGTGGAGCTCTGCTCCCCTCCCGCCCCCCATAAACAAAGGGATGAGCAACTAAGATAGTCCTTGAGATATTTCTGGCTTATATCAGTAAAAATAAGTGTAACTGATGTTGAAGAAATATGGAATTGCACCTATAGCCGTGGTGGTGAACCTTCAGTGCTCCAGATGTTTTGGACTACAGCTCCCAGAATTCCAAGCCTGTACTGCCAATGACAAAGGTTTGTGGGAGTTGTGGTCCAAAAAATCTGGAGTGTCAAAGGTTCACCACCACTGACATATAGAGAGTCACAATTTCTTGCTGGTAGTTTAGTGGCATTGCTTAATGCAATGGTGTCCAAACGTTGGCCCTCCAGATGTTTTGGACCACAACTCCCGCAGTCATTTCTCATTCGCAATACAGGCTTGGAATTCTGGGACTTGTGGTCCAAAACATCTAGAGGGCTGAAGTTTGGACAACCCTGGTTTAATGTATTTGTTTAAGATATACTGCTTGGTTCTCTTCTAAACGGTGGGAGTCAATATACTTTTAATTTTTTGGTGACTGGCCCGACAGGTGAAAATAAAGGTGGGGGAAGGAGGGTGAGAGCGAAAGCCCAACAGTTTCCACTCATTTTGGTAACTGCTTGACATCCTTATTAGCACTCTACAGTGCTACAATGTTTTAGTTTAGTATGGTTTAGTTGAAATTTATATACCGCCTGCTTGCACAGAGGCAACTCAAGATGGTGCACATGCTCAAGGAGATAAAAACACAACAACCATAACACAGGATAATTGGCAAGATCAGAAATGTAAAAATATGTTAAAAACATAAACATAGCCACCCAGCTAAACACTACAAGTGAATGACAACATCACTGGTCACCCAACACCCCCCTGAAGAGCTAGGTCTTCAAAGCCGTCCTGAAGGCAGGCAGGGAATGCCTCAGGCGAATCTCACTGGGGATGGAATTCCATGACAACAGACCAGGCCCAGAAAAGGCCTGGTTCCACATGACTCCTTTACCAGCCTCTCTAGGAGTGACTGCCCAAAGTGCGAGAGCCTGAGAAGCTCTGGTGGGTTGGGCCACAGCTGATCTGAGGGAGATACGCTCCACCAGATAATCAGGGCCCAAGCCGTGGAGAATTTTGTGAACCAAAACCAGCGCCTTGAACTTGATTTGGGAGGCAACTGGCAAGCAGTGCAAATGAGCCAGGATAGGGGTGATGCATGCAAATCTGCCTGCACCAACCACCAATCTAGCCACCGCACTCTGCACCTGCTACATTCAGACACAAGGGAAGCCCCACATAGAGTGTCTTGCAATAGTCCATCTTGGAGATCATCAAGGCATGCACAATCATCAGACCCACACAAGCTGGGGAGAGGGCCAGTGTAACCATTGGAAGACCCCCCCCCCACAAAGAACAGAACTTTGGTCTTCTCGGGGTTCAGCCTGGTCCTGTTAAACCTGGTTCATTCCATGACTGTGGCCAGGCAGTGCTCCAGGGTCTGAACTGCCTCCACCGCAGAGGTGGAAAAGGAGAGATAGAGTGCTGTGTGTCATCAGTGTACTGATGACAGCTAACTCTAAAACTCCAAATAACCTTAAACAGCATGGGGGAGATCACCGAGCAATGGGGCACCACACAGGAGAGGGTTCAAGGGGCTGACATCTCTCTCCTCCCCCCCCCAGCCTAACACACTGGACTTGCCCCCAAGGATGAAACGGAGTCAGCCCAGGGCTGAGCCTCCAATCCTCATCCTGGAAAGTCTGTCCAGGAGGATACCGTGGTTGATGGTATCAAAATCCGTGGAAAGATCAAGGAGGACTAACAAGGTACAGCAACTACCAGTCCCCCCCCCCCCCCAAGGTCATCCTGCAGGGCTGGAACAATGGCTGTCTGATGATACTGAGACAAATTGCCTGCAGCCAAGCTAGATATTTTGACAATGGGCTTCACCACTATCTCCTTCAAGTGGGTAGGATAAGCCCCATCCCAGAAGGAGAAGTTAATAATCAACAACGCCCATTCCAGCAAGTTTCCCCCTGAGATCTTAATCAAGCAAGAAGGCCAAGGGTCAAATGGAGAAGCCACCAGTTTACAGTGCGCCAGAGCTCTGGAGGGCTCAGCTGAGGACAGAGGCCCAAACTGAACATATCAAAGAGACCAGGTGTGTGTGTGTGTGTGTGTGTGTGTGTGTGTGTGTGTGTGTGTGTGTGTGTAGTGCTGGAGACGGCCAAGGCAAAGCAAAGCAAAATGTTCTGCTTATAAACCACCCCATACCACTTTAAGTACTCTCTGGGCGGTTTACAATTTTAATTACAGTGTGCAGGCTACACATTGCCCCCCCCCCCGCAAGCTGGGTACTCATTTTACCAACCTCGGAAGGATGGAAGGCTGAGTGAACCTTGAGCCTGCTACCTGGGATTGAACCCCAGGTCGTGAGCACAGTTTTACCTGCAGTACAGGCATTTAACCACTGCGCCACGAGGCACAGAGCACTGCAACCGGAGTCCAGATCCGATCGGATGACCTCAATATTACCTCTAAAATGGGCTGCAACAGACTCACTAGTGAAATCACCAGCATTTCCATCTACACATGTAATACAATAATTGTGTACCATCAAGTTGATTCCAAGTTATGGTGACCCTTTCCAGGGTTTTCTAGGCAGAGAAAACACAGGCATGGATTACCATTCCCTTCTTCTGTGGATACCCTGGGACTATGCAGCTTATCCAAGGGCCAGAGGCCGGCTTTCCTCACAGGAGGCACAGCGGGGAATCGAACTCCCAACCTTTGGCTTCACAACCAGATACCTAAGCCACCCAGCTCCTCAGTCAGCTGATCCAAACATATACTGCTTCTAAAAATGCAAGTATCATTGAGCTATGATGGTTAATACCGTAAAAACAAAGGTCTAAATTCCAGAAACATATCCAATTGCTTTTAAAACCTATGTAAGCTAATAGTGATGATCCAGGGGCAGCACAAGACATTTTGCTGCCTGAGGCACAAGACACAGTAAGATCTCCCCCTATCCTACCAGCAGAAACAATCTGGCAAGGAAACTGGCTTCAACAATGGCAATGGGGCAGCAATCGTGAGGACCCCAGAAGGCCGCAGCCTGATTTAAAGCCATGTGACAACATCTCTGCCATCCTCCATGAGAGAAGTATAACTTGAGGACTCAGGAACATTGGTTGGGAGTCTGCCTACTTCAGCATATACTAATGGAGGTAGTTAATAGGGCCACTTGGTCCCTCTCTACATCTTGAGGTATAATATGATGGCCAGAGTCCTAGTGCTGCTTGTGTAACAACCGCGTAACCTGCAATGGCTAATTGCATTGAATTGACGAAATTGACATGGCACATCTCAGTTGTGCAACTGGGTGCCAGACTGGGCATATCACTGAGGTGCACTCTGTCAAATAACTGCAGCAAACTGCACAAACCTTACGAGGGCACTAACAGGATCCTGGCCAAAGATCCTGGTAAAGGGTCGGTCTGCCTGCATGTTTACACAGCAGGACAGCTTGCATTATTGCCCTCATCACCATTGCCATCGTGGTGACCTTTGGGTAGTGGGTGACATATAAACTATATGAAAAAAAAACTAAAAAATATACAGCAGCGGATTATGGAAGTGCAGACTCTTCCTGAGGGTGGGATGGTCTGTGATAAACGTTGATTACAGGGATAAATATCTTTGGCTAGGGAGAGGTCTCCTCCCCATTTGCTCAAGGGCACTTTTCACCTCTTATCACTTGCCGTGTTCCAGCCCTGGAGCTGAACGGCGCAGAACCCTAGACGTGTCCCATCACATTCCCTTGTTTCCGAAAAGGGTCTGCAAGTCCCAGGGAAGCGCGTGACACAACCATAACGTTCCTTCCTTGTCGCTTTGGCTGCAACTGGTCGCCCGCCCTTGCTGCTTGCCTTCCTTCCTTTCTTCCTGCCTGCCTTCGCTCCGGGCCTGGCCATGGCCACCCAGACAGAACCTTTGTCCCCCGGCAAGCGATGGGCGCGAGGGCAGACGAGCCTCGAGGGCGGAGAGGGAGGGAAGAGGGGGGGTGTCCGTCTGGGGCGCGATGACTTCAGAAGGAGAAGCTTAAACGACCCACCCACCCACCTCTGCTCCTCCTCCTCCTCCTCCTCCGGAGACCTCGCCCCGCCTTTTCTCTTTGTAACAGCCGAGCGGCGCCTGGCGATTGGACGGGCCGAAGGCGAGCTCGGTATCCCTTTAAAACGCCTCCCGCCGCGGCCTCCTAATTGTGTTGCAGGAAGTGTCATCGGAGGAGGAGGAGGAGGAGGAGGAGCAGGGCGGCGGCGGCGGTGGTGGTGGTGGTGGAATTGGAAGTCGCGCCGGGCTGCATCTCAGCTGATCCGCTCCTGAGGGTGGGAGGCGGAAGTGCCTCCTAGCTATGGACGCCGCCGGAGTTTTCTAGGGGGGGAAATCTGCTTCTCCTGCTCAAATGTTGCTCCTGAGCCGCTCCTCCTCCGGATCACTGGGAAGAAAGTGGGATCGGATTGTTTAATTTTTTTTAAAAAAAGAAGATATTTTTAAAAGAATTCCCTCGCTTTCTGCCTCCTTTTGCTCAGCTGGGGTAGCCTGTCCAGGCAAAGCGGGGTGGTGGTGGTGGAATCGCATCGCCACCGGGCTCCCAGGTAGCCTTTTCTCACTGGCCCAGGGCACAATATTTCGGAATATTATTTTAAAAGAGCGAGCACCGTTTCTCCCGCGCCCTTCCTTTTCATGAAACCTTGGCAAGGCGGAGAGAGAGGTTAATGTTTTGCAGCCTGGAGGGAGGGGAAGGGAAAAGAGGTAGGGGGGAGCCTGGCTCGGCTTTCCCAGGCAGCCTGAGATGAAATCATTTTCGGGGGCGTCGCCATGGCATCCTTCAAGGCTTTCGGGCAGGCCGGGCAGAGAGAAGACGAGGAGCACGGAGGCGACCTGGACCGATCTCTCCAGCAGATGCTGCGGGCGATAGTGGAGGAGAGGAACCGAATTAACATCCGCCACGAGATCAGCGGGCTGGGTGAGTGGGCGAGCGAGTGGGCGGTGGCTTTGGAGCTGGGGGTGGCGAAGGTGGTGGATTGGAGACCCCTGCAGCAGCTTCGGGTACCACAAAGAGCGCTCTGCCCCGATGCACTTACCTAGCGGTGTTTCCCATTGCGATTCTCCCCGTTGTAGTATTGGCCCAGCCCTTTTGTCTTCGAACAAAGTATCCCGGGTATCTACCTAGAACTTGGCAGCTGTACACTGTCACGTCCCGATGATAAAGGGGTCGAGAAGACCAGGAACGAGACTGGTGGTTTTCCAGAAGAGGCAACCAGAGCTTTTTGGCTTGTCGGGATACTTAGCTTTTCAGGGCGGTCTGATGGAAAGGGCTTATGCTTAATTTTTAGAAAAAGAGAGTGAAAATGCCTTCCTCTGACCTGGAAACCCTTCACGTTGATGTGAGGGAGGACTCTCTGATGAACTCTGCACTTGCTTAAGGGCATGGCGATCTCTTCTAATTTCCAGCCTTTTAGTGCTGGGATTGGACCCAGTTGCTGAAGGTGAGCCCAGGAGCTCATTAAGCCCTTAAAAACCTCACCACAATTCTTGTGCTGCAACCACAATAATGCTGAGTGGAAATAATGGGAGTTCTAGTGGATATATGACCAAGCGTCACTCATTGAGGTCTATCTGTTCAAGGCACTTCCCCTGTTTACATCACCATAATATATTTGGATCTCTTGTAACACATTCCCATTGATCAGCTGTCATCTTCAGAGGGTTTTATATTCAGTGTCTTTTTGTTAGTTATTGTGAGGATCTGCACTGTGTTAATAATTGAAATAAAAAGCTTATAATTACCACAGTGGTAAGTATCTGCTAAAGACAAACTAACCCATTTCAGACACTCTGCATATATAACTCAGATTACCATGTGATAGGTGGTTTTTTGAAAACCAAGTGTGTTTAAAATTGAAGGCACCAGGCCTTGTATCTCAACAGTATGAAGTTGGTATATTTCACCCATTGTGATTCTACCCTTACTTTCCAGTTTCTTATTTTATGTATTGTAGCCACCTGTGAAGGTCTTCTAGTCTTGGGGTTGGTTTGTTTTATCTGCCTGTGGTTGTGTTGACCCAGATTGTGTTCCATGGGGAGAAAGGGAGAGCAGATTTGGAAGGCAAAGGTGCTATTATGAATTGTATGAGTCCTAATTTTAATTTTCCTTTTAAGCTGTCATTGTGCCATGAATGGCTACCATAGGTGTGTCTGAACTATTGAATGTTTTCTTAGGCTAGTAACAGGAAAGATGAAAGAAGACCAGAAGGGGTCTTCCTGATGGCTCACTGGAAACGGAAATTCACACACACTGGTTTTCAGTATTCTTTCCTACAATCTTTGATTACTCTTAATTAAGCAACTAGCCTTTCCTGTGTTCAAATTACATTTTTCATTGCCCATCTGCCTTTCCCATGACTGATGGTTGTGATAGATGGTGCATGGATCCTATTGTTTGAAACACCACCATGCAGGCATGTTTAGATGTGTGGACTGCCTAACAGCAGAAGCTCTCCTGGCACATAGGAGCCACACAGGGCCATCTGTGAAGGAATGTAATAAAGAAGCATTGGCTTCATTTCTCTGGGAAAATCTAAACAAAGCCTTATCTCTGTGCAGGGAGAATAAAGCTTTTTGTTATGTTTTGGTTCCCAAAATGCAATGCAAACAATGGAAGCTTTCTCCCATCTCATACCCTGAAAGGAATCAGGCCTTCGTTAACCAAACTGGAGTCTGTTGTTTTATCTCATGTTTGCTCAACACCTGTTGTGCATTCTGTGGATTTGTATCATTATGGGGATCTAGCCTAATCTTTGTTTAAGAGTTTAAAAACTTGTTCTGTCTTCTGTAGCTTCCAATGATCATTGAAGAAATTGGTCAAAGCCTCAAGAAGGCATGCTTTTCCAAGTTGTTGTATTTTTTAATTACCTCAGAACCTTTGGGAGTTTCCAAAGATAAAGCTTGAGGATGGCAAACAAGGTTCTCTGTTAAAGCAGCTTCTTCACTGCTAGCAAAGTAGTATAGGTTTTAGGCACCCTTAATATTTCAAAAGGCAATGCTGAGGCCCAAACATTCAACAAGACATTGAATTACTTACAAGGTTTGGGAAGACCTAGAATACTTCCAAGAATCCTTTCAGGCACAAATGGTTCTGTGGCATGACCATGGGGATTTATTGTATTTATTCCTCAGTTACCATTTGTGTCCCACCTTTCTTCCAGCGGTTGACATTCCCTCCTTTTCTCACTGTTCATTATGACAACCCTGTGAGGTGAGTGGATCTGTGTGTGACTGGCTTAAGGTCACCCAGTTAGAACGTAAGCTCATGAGAGGATTTGAACCCAGGTCTTCTGGGTCATAATTCAGCACTCTTAACTACTGCCCCATAATGGCTCTCTTGACAAAAATATGTGCTGTGAATATTCCCTCAAGGCTGAATGTTTAAAACCACACTAATGAAGAAGTTTGTAAAGCTGCTTACTACTAGTACTGCTGCTGTTACAACAACAACAACAACAATATGTGCTTGCTATCATTCCAGCAGTCTCTTATTTGAGTTGCCAACCCTTGTGTAAAATTGCTTGGGAATTTCCATTGTGCTTCCAAGGTTATTCCAATGAACTGTCTTTATGTAGAGATCTTTGCACCTTATCTTGTGCCTTGGTTTGATAGTGTAGCTAGTATAGGTTAAGACCATTTTTGCTTGCTGTGGGCAATGTCTCCTTGCGTAACTTTAAACCACATGTTGATTGCATCATTTTCTTCCTTTGTTCAGCTTTTCTTCCTAACAGACTTTTCAGACCCCTCCAGACGTTAAAACCATAACGATTGTCAATGGCCATGCAATGCTCTGTGCAACAGCTTTTGTAAATTGGTACTAAAGTTTCTTTAGCCTTCTTTATAACTGTGACTTATACCAGAAATGCCTTAAAAACTGAAAAAGCCGTTTTGAGAAAATGTATCTGTCCTAACCTAATTCTTTATGAAAATATTGTGAAATAACTAAAAGGAAATAAAGACGGGGGAACATGGGTTCTAAATGCAGTTGTGGTCTCTGGCAAAAGGACTTCTGTTATGAACTCATGTTTGCTGTGGCATAAGGATGGTGATTTCCCTGCATAAGAATGGATGAGTCAGCACATTTCTGTACAACAGATCTGGCTCCAGATCTGCCTCCAGGGAAACAGCATTTAATTGGTGGTGTGCCACTGTTAGGACACTATTGTCCTTCATTGAACCAAGTTAATATCTGAAGACATATTAACTGACTTCAAGTTAATATGTGGAGAAGGGCATTCTACCCTTAGTACCAGTCCAAACTGATGCAAAGTCTCAGGAAATTTCAGTGGGTCCAAAATGCAGCAGCCAGACTGGTGGCTGGGGTGGGCTACAGAGATCACATTACAGCCCTATCAAAACAGCTCCACTGGCTGCCAATCACCTACAGGGCACAAATCAAGGTGCTGACCTTGACCTACAAAGCACTGTATGACCTGAGTCCTAGCTACCTCAAAGATGGACTCTCACAGTAAGAAATGACTGGGGTGTTAAGGTAATCAGGAGAGGCCCTTCTCTCCATCCCGCCACCCTCACAGGCACATCTGGTGGGAACCCATGAAAGGGCCTTCTCAGCGGCTGCACCCAGACTCTGGAACTCCCTCCCACTAGAGGCCAGGACTGCCTTGTCGCTCTTGTCCTTCCAGAAACTGGCAAAGACCTTTCTCTTCAGGCAAGCTTTCCCTGAATGATGGACTACCATTATGTGTCTTTTATATGAATCTGTAAGTTCACATACTTTGTGTTTATAACTACTTATAACCTTGTAGCTTTAACGCAATGTTGTCTATTAATGCTGTAAGATGTCCCTCAATTCCTTGCTCTCAATACTTGAACATGTCTTAATTGTACTGAGCTGTATATTATCCTTCATTAAGCCACCTTTTTCAAGGAGAAAGGTGGGGTAAAAATACTCTAAAATTAGTTAGTTAGTTAGTTAGTTAATTAATTAAATAATAATATTAACAACAACAACAACAACAACAACAACAACAACAACAACAACAACAAATAGTGTACAGGTAGTTTGCAGTTAGAGGCCTTACTTGCTTGAGTGCTCTCCTGCTATGAGTGACTGGAAGGAAAACAGAAAATGTAGTCAGCATGCTATGTGAGGTACACTTAAGATGTGTATTTAGAAGCACTGCTCTCTCAAGAGGTGAAAGATGTCTGCCAAGATACACAAATGCTTTCCCTCATTTGTGTATCTTGCATTTAGCCATACAGGTACTTTATTTTCTGATAGGTTATTGGAAGGTAGACATGAGCTTATGCCCAAGTGTGATTTTTGAGACATGAAGCTCTAAAGAAAGTGTGTCACCAAAGGAAAAACATGCTAATCTCAGAAAGCACACATTCCATTGAACATCTACGATTTATCTCCCATCTCAGGTTGTCCTGCACTTTGCTCCCTGTGGAGCAGTGTTGGGGGTCTGACTGAGATAAAAGATCCCATTCAGTGGTGGCCAAACTTTGGCTCTCCAGAAGTTTTGGAGAACAACTCCCACAGTCCTTTGTCATTGGCAATACAAGCTTGGAGTTCTGCGAGTTGTGGTCCCAAACATCTAGAGGGCCAACGTTTTGCCACTGCTGCATGAAAAAGAAGTACTTTTAGGGACATCTGAACAGAAGTGCACAGATTGCTCTGCTCTTCAAAATGGCTCTTCACCACCTTTGAGAGAACTGAATTCAAAAGGCAAGAGCTGTTATTTTTACATCAAATTTGGCTTTGAGCAGCTGGAGCAAAAGTTGCTTGCTTATTGTTCAAATAGTGGTGGAGCTGATACCCAGACACCCAACTTCCTCAGTTTTTCTGACACACAGAGAGATTAATCTGGAAGGATACATCCCATCAAGTACAGGAACAACTAAAAGGGATGTTTCATTTTAAGCCTGTAGCAAATTTTATACTACAACAGTTAGCGACTCATGACTTTGATGATGGTTTTCCTGAACTAGTTGTATTACTTGCTAGGGCACTGACTGGTGCTTCTCTGATTCATCTGCATGTGCAGTGGCTTGTTGACATAAAGTAATAGAACCCAGTATGATGCATTTGTCAGGTGCCCATGTCTAAATGAGAAATAATTTTAATTAAAAGGCAGTAGGTTGGTCTAATGCCAAATAATTGCTTAGGGCTGAGCCAGCTTCCCCCAGGTCATGTGTGTTCTCCACCCGCTTCCTCTAGCTGTGAGGAAGAGACTGGAACACTTATGCCTCTCTCTTAGGGTGCTTTTACACGACCTCTAAAATCCGGAGGCAACTTAAATTCGGACCAGAGATCGTGGGGGTTTGTCGCTCTTCCTGTGTTCCCACCCCTCCGCACTCCATTGTTCCTGTCTGCGTGAGGGGAGGGAGAAAAAAAGGGAGAAAAAATGCAGGCTCACCTCTGTCTGCTGGTGGAAGCAGCCCGAGCAGCCCCATAGGGATTCCTGTCTCTTAAAGGGGCAGCGGGGACAAAAAAACAAACAGAAGGCGAGGGAGCCCGGCATTCACAACTTTACAATTCACATCGGACAATTTTTTACCTCCTGGAGGCCAGGTACTTGAAAAGTGCGCTGGGATGCGCTTAGGTGGGCGTGGTCGTATGTAATTTTTTTTAAAGTCCGGAGCTGGTGGGAAAACATTTTTAAGCTCTGGATCTGGGAGCCCTTTGCCTCGGATTTTAGGGGTTGTGTAAAAGCGCTCCTAGATTAACTACTGAGCAACAGCGTTCTCTCTTCATTGAGAAAGAGCCTTCTTGGGGGTTACTCCAGGGCAGAAGAGCTTCCTTCCAAGGGAGGTGAGGATGATTCTTTCCCTGTCATCCTTTTGTTGGCAGGAAAGAGGATGTTTTCATTTTAAATAAACATTTTAACTAGCCAACCTTTGGCAACTGACTAGCTGTTGACGAAGGGGCTTTTAGGGAGAGGTACTTCGTTTCTCTCTCTCTGCTTTTAAATGTTTTTTTTGTTGTTGCTAATTTTCATTAGGTGATTATTTTAAAACAATCAGTTTGTGTTTCAATATCATAAAATAATCATTTCAACAGTTTTTCAACTTAGATGGTGAACCACCTTAACTGCCAGAATTGGGAGAAAAGCAGGGTAAAAATAATATATATTTTAAACTACAAAATAGTATTATGTCTGCATTGTAAAGTGTGGTTAATCTTAACTATGGTCAGTGATGCTTCATCAACAGTGATTTTAAGGGCTCCCCCCCCCCCATTAACCATGATGAAGATTATCTGGCTATGTGCTGCTGCTGATTTTAAAAAAAACAAACCTGCATTTCCGAGCTTCTTGCAGCTGTGCTAGTAAGAGGATGCCTCTTTTTAAAACCTGTTTCAGTGACTTTCAGTAAAATGACAAAGTAGTACTTGGATGTTCAGAGAAAATAGTGACTATGTGTATATACACTTGATTTGACACCAGTGGAACCTTGAGGGGTTTCACATCCCCTTTTGTGATAGGTCAAGGTCCTTTTTCTTTTAGCTCTTTTCCCCTTTGTAAGAATGTGTAACGTCTAGATTACATTTGGTAGAACTATCCTCTGATATTCCTAAGATTAGATATCTCAATAAATCAAGTGTTTGCCAGTTCGGTTTTTAGAGAGTTGCACACTTGCTCAGAATAATATCCTACTTGTCTATAGCAAAATTGAAGACACATTTGTGGGGCTCCAATCAGCGGTGCACTGGTGGGAACATCACATTAGACTATGGAGTGTGGACATAGTGACTTGAGGTTGATGTAATGTGTACCATTTCTGTTTGCCAACTTTGTTGCATTCTGCTGCCTCCTACTTATTCTGCTGAATGGGGCCTAAGACTTGTATTGCAAAATGCTGTCCGGAGAGTACCATTCATTTCTAAGGGAAATGTTCCATTCAAGCCACTCTTTTTTTGCGAATACATTTTATTCCTCAATTCCCTTCCCAAAAACTCCAAGCATCTTCATAATGCCTTCTGAAATAGTTTGGGTTTTTCCGAGAGCTCTTTAATTTATTTCAAGTTCTGCTTAACTCCAGGTTTATCATTTCCTTTCAACAGCAATGGAAGGGAATAGAAATTGGAGGTGTGGAGAAGGATAAGGTGCATGGTCAAAAAGTGGTAAAACATGGTGACCCCTATGGGGTGGTCTCCTCCAGATGGTCATGCTGGCTGAAGCTTGTGGTTACAGTCCAAAATGTGCCTGGGGTGCTATGGTGCCAACCCTGCAGTGGCTTTATGCTTTATCTTGGATGGATTCATTCACAGCAGTACATGATACATCCAAGTCATGTGCAAATGTGCAGCGACCCACATTTCATGCTGTGTGTCAGATTCTCCAGGAGTCCTTGGCCTTGCTGTGTAGACGAAACCCTGCATGTCCCTTTCCCTTAAGCTAGAGCCAACATTTAAAGCAAATAGATTATTTTGTGGAAGTTGAATCGTGGCGGCTGGACGTATTTTCTTGTGGGACTGAAACATTCCGCTACTCATGCAAGTAGCTTCATCAGTCAGAGAAAAAGAAAAAGTTAGTGGAAGTTATGGGATCAAAATGTTTTGATCCTGCTAGAAAAACAGTCCAGTTGCCATGACTCAACTCTCAGAGAACTTCACCTGGATGACTGAGAATCTCCACAGACAAATAGATTCTTGTTTCGCCTTGTGTCACCTTACAAACACCAGTTTCTGCTCTCATTTATTGCCTGTTTCTTGACGCTGCTGAAGTAGCTCACTTCATGGCAAAATTATGTAACACTTGTGTATATAGAAACCTTGGAGGCCCACAAGTTGCGCCAGGACAGCTTTTCACACCTGGTGCTCTCCAGACAATGTTGGGTTGCAGCTCCCAGCATCCTCAACGAGCATGCTCAGTGGTCAGGGGATGGGTGATGTGGACTTAAATGCAACAACACAACCTCTTGGGATCTAGTGTAGGGCAAGGCTGCTTTAAATCTCAGATGGTATTATTAATTAGGTCAGTCTTAGCTTGGCAGTTAGCAAGTCATTCTTTGAAACATGACAGAATTCAACAGAAAGGATTGTAACCTCAAGTTTATCTCTGTCTCATGTTGTGTGTCAATCTGCTTTTAAAGATTTAGGAGCAAGGCAAGGGGGGAAAGTTATATAGATAGATTCACAGGATGCGCATATGTAAGAGCTGTGCTGGTGAAGGGTTACACAACTCCCGGGGCTTACCTCATAGACACATGCAGCCTTCCTTCCAGAAGAACACTCATCCTGTCTTTTCACAGGTGTCCTGTAGATCAGGCCTGCCCAACAGGTAGACAGGGGGCTACCAGTAGCCCATGAAGGGTTCAAAAGTAGCCCGCCAGCCATCAAAAAAAAATGTGAGGGGATAAGTTCTCTACCTCTACGCCCCCCAACTCAAGGACCACCACTGCCCCAGCAAAGCTCTGGGTCTGCCTCAGCCGAGCAGGGCAGTTCAAGGGCCGTGGCACTGTCCCCTGCTCTCCCTACCAGCTCAAGCAGGTGTAAGGGAAGTGTGTGCATGGTCAGCCTTACCAAAGGAATGCATTGAAATCTGTTCCCTCCAGACAGGGTTAATTGATTTTCAATGTGTTCCTATGGGAAACCACTTGGAACAGATAAGATTCATAAGTAGAGGTTTTAGTGTAGTAGCCCTCGGGCACTTTCATCCAGAAAAACTAGACCTCGGCCTGTTCAAAGTTGGACAGCCCTGCTGTAGATGGAGAGCCCTGCTTTTAGTGTTGTACTTGTGGTCCTTAGGTAGGATTGTGTGATTTTTCTTCTACCAGTACTGTGTCTCTTCTGCTTAAAGCACTCAGTATAGTTACAAATGTCAGAAACTTACAAAAATAAAGCATAGTGTATTTCAGCCATGTCTCAAGTTACTCTTAAAAGAACTAAAGTGGAACACCAGATCCATACCTGGGATTGGAGCTTCAGTGTTCCACATTGCTGAGGGACATCGTGATTCACTTTATTATTCATGTATAAAACTTTAGTCCACCAATTCCTATAGATTTTGATTATTTCAACTTTTGTTTATATGCCAGTCTTATTCTGCCTGGCTCCATGAAAAATACGATGCTTCTAATTCCCATAAATATTTAAAAGATCTAAAATAATTACTGCTGGCAACAGGAGAAGTTTATGTTAAGTAATCAGCTTAGATTTAGTTACACTTTCCCCCCTAATGGAAGTGATTTTTGATACAAGTTTACCAAATATGCAAAAGATGAATAATGTCAACATTGTAACTATAGCAGATGTTATCTGTTTAAAGCATTAGATTGTTGTTATGTGTTCTTAAGTGAGAGCTGACTTACAGCATCCTTAATAGGGCTTTCAAAGTAAGTGAGATATTTAAGGTAGGCTTTTACCAGTTCTTCTCCCTCAGTGGTTTTCTGGGAGATTCAAACCATGGCCTTCTGAGTTCTCGTCCATCAGTCTGGCTACTACACAACACTCAGAAACCCTATTTATAGCGTTTCTAGCCCATCCTGCACCACAAGGCTCTCATGACAGGTTAGAGAGACATACAAAAATACTGTAAAACATATGATATTTTAAACAATTTAACGTCCAATCCAATAGCGTAAAGCACAAAATTAAAACATGAAAATAGTAAAAACACTGTTAAATGTTTGCAGCTTCTGATCCTCAACCCCAGAGGTTCTAATAAATAAGAATCTTTTGATTTGGCACCAAAATGATGCCAGTTTGGGCACCAATTAAGGTTCACTTAAGAAAGCTATTAGGTTATACTTAGCGTGTCAGAGATTTTAAAGCCGTGTCTTACATTCACACAGATTAGAACACAAGGTCCTGTGGTTTTACATAATACTGTTTTTTGAAGAAATCTTTAGATGTTTTCCCCTTCTGAGTTTAGCTTTAGTTATTCCCAAATTTATCTTCTTTTTAAAATAACCTATTGGTTAGCAGGATCAACCCCAAATACTTTGTTTCATGTTTTGAAGAACGAGATGGCATCATTCCTGCCCCCCGCCATCATCCCACCAATAGATGCTCACTGGAAATGGCTGAAATTTGTTGTCATGTGGGCAATAAGATAACTTCCTTCACTGCACCTGAAGTCAGCCGTCTGAAGGGTGTGGGATAAGCAGACTGGCCACTCTGTACTTCTTACTCGTACCTGTGCTACATTTTTGTCTTCCCAATATCGTGGCACTAATCCTTGTCCACTTACACCCATCTGGTGCTTCGCAGTGCCTAATGGGAGGGCCAGCTGTACCCTGTACATTCACTGTTCGGCTTATGTTGGTTTTGGAATTTGTACCGCAGGGGGTCATTTCTAAATGTCCTTTGAACTGGCAGAAGACATCTCCATTCCAAATGGCTACTGCAGGATAGAGAGGTCTGTCTTGTTCTATACAGGTGTTACTGCTGCTGTGTGGAACAATATGGAACAATATGGGAGCAGGGAGGTCCACTGAGTACCTCCCCCTCCCCACAGTGTCATGTGACCAAGCAGCTCTTCTCCTTCATGGCTGTGTGTTTACTTTTAACAAGTGCAGTAAGGAAGTGCCTTTGGCACAGGGGGCTGGTTAGGTGAAATAGTGTGCACAAGGGCTTCCATGCCACCTGAAAACCAGCACCAGGTAAACATTCCTTCTGTAGGTATGGGTGTTGAGGGAAGGGGCTACATATTCTGCATAGTATCACAATGGACCAATGCATCTTGTGTTGTCCACTGCCTCTGTATTTTGCTCTGAACAGAAGCAGTCACATTTGTTTCATGTTATATAAAATAAATGTGCATGTTTATGTACTACAAGAGTAATCCCAAGCATTATTGAGGAGTAGGTTGAGTGTGACTTATGTATTTCAGTAAGTGGACTTAGTTGTTAGCATGTTTTAAAGTCACACAACCTGACAAAGCTCTTCTCATGCTATTAGGCAGAATCTTCAGTTCTTTAGATCAGATACAGTATACGGTTTGAAAACAGAGATTGGAGGATATTGGTAGATGAACCAATAAACTTTGGACAAATCAAATTGTTTATTGTTGTTTATAAATAAGTGCCCCTATGCCTTGAAGAGTTTAAATAGGCAGAAATTTCCTCTACTTCGTGAATAGTTTGGTCACAGACCTGTTGTGCAAAATGTCGGTGATAGGGAGGTGCTTCCACTTTCAGAAATCTTGCACAGGAGCATTTATACTGTACTTAAAATTCTTTATCCCATTCTGTTTCTCTATGATTTAATCTCAAGAGCTTGCAAATACATCCACAACAACTCAAATATTCTCAAATACTCTGAGCATTCTCATCACAGAAAGTAACTTTCCTGATCTGTGTTTAATCAATTGAAACAAATTATATCATAAGGGGGCGGGCAGATATTGTATGATTTGCTGCATTGAGCCGAAGGTTGCTTCACAGGCTCCTTCTAACATCATGATTCTGTTGCTGAGCTGAAAAGGACCCCATGGGCAGGGCTGGCGCATCCATTAAGGTGAACTAGGCAGTTGCCTAGGGCGCCAAAATGGACAGGGGGTGCCAAAATGGAGAGGGGGCGCCACCCCCCACCGCCACCGCTGGCGAGCCTGCTGCCCCCCGCCGCCACCCGCCCACCCACACCTCCCCCCGCTACCTCCCACCCCCGCCTCCCCCTGCCGCCGCCGCTGCCGCTCCCACCTGCCCGCCCGCCTGCGCCCCCTGCCCCCCCAGCCGCCCCGCCTGCCGCCTAGGGTGCAAAAGAACCTAGTGCCGGCCCTGCCCATGGGTCATCGTTTGCATCTTGGTAGAGGCCATCTCTGTTGTGTTCCCGCTTGGGAGGCTTGCTTGCTGTTTTCCAAAGACAGCTTGCTACTTTCCCTCTTTGTAGAATAGAACATAGTTTTATTGTCATTATGCATAAGCAAGATATGCACAAGGAAATTAGAGTGCTGTTCCCCTACACACTCAAAACAAGAAACCATACAAAACACATAAAACACCATGCAAGATATTAAAAAAACTCTTAAACCCGCTTACAAAATTTAAAACACTACTTAAAAACTGCTTAGGATGATGCTAAAACTTGCACATTTAACTGGGATAAAAACTGTTATTTAGTCTATTTGTCCTTGACCTGAGAGTCCTATATCTCCTGCCAGATGGCAACAGTTCAACAAATTGGTGGCCAGGATGCGAAGGGTCTCTCAAAATTCTAGATGTCTTCCTTAAGCATCTGGAGTTGTATAATTCTTCCAAAGGAGAAAGAGGAGAGCCCACTATCCTCTGGGCAGTGTATGTAACCCTCTGGAGTGCCCTTCTATCTACCACTGTGCAACTGGCGAGCCAAACACAGAGGCAGTAAGTGATAGTGCTTTCTATAAAGCCCCGGTAGAAGGTTACCAACAGTTTCTTAGACAGTTGTTCCCTCCTGAGAAGTCTCAGAAGATAAAATCTCTGTTGGGCCTTCTTAACCAGTGCTTCGGTGTTGGCACTCCAGGTCAAATCCTCCTGTAGAATGACTCCTAAGAACCTACTGTCTGTCACCCGCTCTACACAAACTCCATCAATAATTAAGGGCTGAGTGTGCACAATGTTGTACGAGAGCAGGGATTTTTTAAGATACATGCCACAGAAATCTTGATGTACTGTATTGGTTAAAAGAAAAAAATCCTGCAGTTTCCCACTTTTTACTTTAATACATTTTTTTTCAATTGCAAATGCTAATAAACCAGTTGGACAAACATGCTCTAGGTAAAACACAACAATTGCAGTTAGTGCTGCTCTAGTATGTAGGTCGTGCAGCAGTATGCTACCCATATGTCCTCCTAGGAATATCAGAGGAATTGAACAGAATCACACAGTGGTTGAGGGAGCACTTAGTCTAGATTAATGCTTTCTACAGTGGCTCACCAGATGTTTCTTGGACTTTCAGAAAACATTCACTGTTTCTATTCATTCTCAGCGCAGTACCTGGTGTTTAGAGGGCTCTTGCTGCCTCTGAATACAGAGGTGATATTTAATGGCAACTGTTAATCAAAGCTGTTAGTAGGCTGGTTTTATTTCATTTTTAAAAGGTTAAAGCTTAAAGGTATTAAGACCTGTGATTACCACTGTATCTTGTCTGAATTCTACAAGTGAATTATCTTGTGTTAGCTAGCCAGCTACTCTGAATATACTGTTTTGTTCAAGGTTCGGTGTGAGAATAATAAGGCAGAGGGGGCAAGTACCACCTGGGAGCCCTGAAGGAAGGCCTACTTAAGGAGTGGCTCTCCCTTTGGGAAGCTGCCTGAGCAGCAGAGGTCTTCACCTGTGCTGTGGTCTTTCCTTTGCTCCTTTCCCTGACTTTGGACTCATGTTTCTGTTTAGCTTCTTGCACCCTGGATCCTGTGTGCCAGTCGCCTGCTCTAACGGAGCGCCCCTCTGCTGGTGGTCTGATTCCTGTCCTGGTGCTCTGGCTTTGGCTGGGTGCTGGTACCCCTTCTTTGTTACTACTGGCTGCTGTGTACCACCTGCACTCTGAGTGCTCTAGTGCTCCTTGGGAGGGAAGATAAGATAGGACACCTGAACACTGAAGCTGCAACACTCAGTGAAATGAAACTTGGCTCATTTCCAGCATTACTCTTTTGCTTCACTGCCTGGAAATCTGGGGAAGAAGAGCAGTTCCCCGGGATTTCATGTGGTTCCTGTGGTGTTTACCTAGAATCATAGAATCATAGAATTATAGAGTTGGAAGAGACCTCATGGGCCATCGAGTCCAACCCCCTGCCAAGCAGGAACCCCATCACAATATTTCTGACAGATGGCCATCCAGCCTCTGCTTAAATACCGTCAAAGAAGGAGACTCTACCACCCTCCGTGGCAGCATATTCCACTGCCGAATAGCTCTAACTGTCATGAAGTTCTTCCGAATGTTCAAATGGAATCTCTTTTCCTGTAGTTTGAAACCATTGCCCCGAGTCCTAGTCTCTGAAGCCATGGAGAACAAACCTGTTCCCTCTTCAATATGACATCCTTTCAAATATTTAAACATAGCTATCATATCCCCTCTCAGTCTTCTTTTTGATAGGCTAAACATTCCCAGTTCCCTAAGCCGTTCTTCATAAGACATCTCTTCCAGGCCTTCAACCATCCTAGTCGCTCTCCTCTGCACCCGCTCGAGGTTGTCAACATCCTTTTTAAACTGAGGCGCACAGAACTGGACACAGTACTCCAGGTGGGGTCTGACCAGAGCAGAATAGAGTGGCACTATCACCTCCCTTGATCTAGACACTATGGTTCTGTTGATGCAACCAAGAATCGCATTGGCTTTCTTGACCTGTTATAATGAATAATGCATGAGAGTTGTCCGTGCTGATTGGTGGGTTTGTAAACCAATGTGAGAGTCTGGGGAGTGGCCTGAGAGAATTTAAGGCACTGCTCAGCATTGTTTTAGTCAGATAAGGCTAAAAGACAGATAAGGAGATAGGGTATGGTACATAAGAGAAAGACAGGGCTAGAGAAGAGATAGGATTCTTAGAGTGTCTATGAAGAAAACTAAGTGTTTAGAGTTAATAAACTTAGGAACTGGGTGTGCATGTATTCAGCTTTATTAGCGATCAAACTTAAGGGGATTTGAATTCTATTCTTTTTGCTTATACTTCGGCATGGTACCTTTGATGATTTTGATTCTACTTTGTAATCAATAAACTTTTATTTTTATTCAACTTAAAATGGTCTGAAGGCTTTAATTTACTTGCTAAGCTACTTGGTGGCAGCAATATAGGAAAACGTGAAGCGGTGTTTGTCAATAGCCTGTGAAAGGGCCAGGGACAAGCACGTTAAGGCTACAGTCTCCTCAAACCTGGCAGCCTTACCCTCCTTGATCCAAGGTCAGTGGACAGACAAGCAATCAAGTGGCCCTGGGCCTGGGCTTACTGTGGTTCCTGTCTACAAACATTTCTACTCCAGAAATCTTACATCTACAGTGGTAGCTGCAGCGAGGTTTGAGTTTTTGTCTCCCCCTTCTTCACCTGTTATGGGGAGTAGAAACTTCCTCTTGCCAGATAGGCCTATCTCCAAAGCCCATCAGATCTTTTCTTGACACTGAGTCATTCTGTAGACAGGAACCACATGGATGATGGTGGTTTAATTCTCATCTGCACATCTTAGTGTGAAAGAATTATCATTGTTTGCAAGGGAACAATTTTGCATCACTAAAAGCCACATTCTTTTTTTTTTTGGCAGGGAAGGCAGGAGGAAGCACTTTCCTCACATATATCAAGAAGTTGGTCATTATTGAAATGGGATAGGTTTTGATAGATTAAAGAAGAAATGAGTAAAATTGTTTATTTGCACCTGCCCATACTCTAAGATCAGGCCAGGAGGCCCTGCTTGAAGGTACCATCCCTCAAATAGGTGAGGGGGTGGCATGTCGAAGCAGGGCCTTCTTGGCGGTTGCCCCCCAACTCTGGAATGCCCTCCCTACAGAGATCCACCTGGTGCCAACACTTTTGGTTTTTTGGCGCCACGCAAAGACCTTCCTGTTTGGCCAGCATTTTAATTAGATTTTTTTGGTTGGACACATGAGCAGCAGGGTTTTATAATTTATAATTTGCATTGTATGTTGTTTTAAATGTCTTGTATTTTATAGTTTAATAATTTTATTGTTTTATAGTTTTAAATACATTGTTGACATGTTGTATGCTGCCCAGAGACCTCTTGGTAGTGGGGCGGCTGATTTTTGTAAACAAACAAACAAACAAACAAACAAACAAATAAATAAATTTACATACCAACTGAATGTATACAATGTGTGGCAAAACTGCTGCTTCATTTAGTGGAGCAGCATTTGAAGTTTTCTGACCCTCCTAGAGATGCAGGGCTACTTGGCATCCTACCTGAAGAGTGAGAATGGATCAAAAGCATGTGTACAGTAATTGAAAGAAGGCAACTTAGGAAGGGGCAGGGAGGGGAAAAACAAATTGCCTCACCTGCTTTGTCTCTAGAGGCTGCAGTCTGCTTTCCTTTGAAAAGGCAGGTGAGCAGGAAGTCAATCATGGTTTCTCTTGGCATGGTGAGAGATGCCTGTCCAGGAAAGCCCGGCTGACCGAATTGTGGCACAAAAGTGTCGCAAGTCTCCTTCCAGGGCCTTGAATGACAGGGGTGGAAATCACGCTGCTCTCAGTCGGCCAGATGATGTCATCGTAGGTCTTGGCTGCACATCCAGACACTGGCTTTGCAGCATGCATTGTTCTTTTTCTACAAATTTATAATTAGACATTTCCAGAGATCAGGCACACACACACCCTGCTGCTTATGTGGTTGCTTGGATAAGGTCATTTGTGTTAGTTTCTCCATTTTCATCTTTGATTTGAAGTAAACCTTAGGAAGAGGAACAAAGAGGTTTTTATCATTTCTGTCCTGTCAAAAAAGAACCTGCCAAGTACACTTTTTGTTCATAGCATGATTAATATTCAGAACATTATCCAGTAGAGATGGGCACAAACTGAAAAAATGGGAATTCGTTTTGGTTCAGTTTGTTTTAGGGTTTGGTTCAGTTTGTTTTGTTTTTAATGATTTTTTTTTTTGAAAAATTCATTTCGTTGATTTTGGCTGGTGGGAAAACATTTTTAAGCTCTGGATCTGGGAGCCCTTTGCCTCGGATTTTAGGGGTCGTGTAAAAGCACCCATAGCCATTTGAATCAACAGAGGAGTTGATTCATCACATACTCACTGATTCCATGGGACTTGCTCTAATTATGATTTGCTTTGCTAGGCAATGGAATTTCAACCATTTTCCCGAATTTGGGCCATGCTTTACAACCGTGTTGAAAGACTTTTGTGAAAGTGCTGTGCCACGCTGCCTTTGTATGATTTTTTTCATGGCAAGAATGCCATCTGTTTCAGAGCTGATTCCGCTCAAATTCTCTTTTCAAATGAAAATTAATTTAAATACTGTACAATGTTTAACTGAGGTCTGTGGCTGTGGCCCTTATAGGGCTAGTGACTTCATCTGTGTTCCCCTTCTTCTCTGTAAACACAGGCCATTTAGGACAGTGGTGTCCAAACTTTGGCCCTCCAGATGTTTTGGACCACAGCTCCCACAGTCCTTTGTCATTGGCAATATAAGCTTGGAGTTCTGGGAGTTGTGGTCCAAAACAGCTGGAGGGCCAAAGTTTGGACACCACTGATTTAGGATGTATATACTCCCTCCCCTCCAATTGTTAGGCAGGCACACTAAGAATTTATGTGAGAAGCCATTAACAGTGGAAAATCTTGCTCAAAATAACACAGTGAGCCCCGAGTGGGATTTGAATCCAGGTTCCCTCAGTTCTGCTTTGATCTCCCAGCTGCTGTATCAAATATTTAAGCCAAAATGCCTCTGAGCTACTAGAATATAGGGAGGGAGGGAGGGAGGGGAGGGGCGAGGCAAGCAGGCAGGTTAAATATGAGGGAACTGGACTTCTACATCAGATTACACTTGATTCAGAGCACTGGAAAATTTTCCAGTTTACATTTTTCTGGAAAACACTTACCACTGTCTACACCCCTGCTGTAATAGTTTCCTCAGCAATACCGTTTGCTGTACAGACTGAAATATCCTACCAGCAATTCCTACATTGTAAATGACACTGATAGAAAAAAAAAACCTTGAAAAGCAAGCTCTTGAAAAGAAGCAGCGGGGTGGGGGATTGAGTGAGGAGGTAAATCTCTATTCATGAGGCGCTTTTCTTTTTCTGTGCTCATAAGCCATTTTTGTTTCCTCCATTGGATGGATGCAAAGCCCGCTTCACAGTAAATTTGTCAGCTTGTCGTCTAGTTTGGAGGCAGATACAAAAATGTGTATAACCTGTCTAGGGACTTTCACACTTAGCAAGGGGGAGGGGAAGAGACTGCTTTACCTTAGTGGGAATAAAGGGCCCTCCATGCTCATTTCTCATATGAGTAAAATATTCTTCATGAATGCTTCTGGTTTTTGGAAAACTTTTTGGGGTGATTTTTTGGGGATGGGTGGCCATGTATATGAGGGTGCACACTAGAAACCAGTAAGTTGAGTCTCGCATGCGGCACTATTTGCCTTGTGGATGGGAATGGCAAAAGGAGAATGTTTATTCCCATACCATGCAAAAACTGGTGGTGCTCTTTATATGTGTGGGAACTACACTTGTGTAACATGATACGTAGTTCGATGCAATAGTCTATGTGTGCTGACATTCTGACGCAGGCAAATGAAATAATATATTGTTACTGGCTGTTGAATTCAGGATCCTGATTACTAAAATGAGTTCTAAGGTGGTAGAATTTTGGGCTGGGGCTCTGGAAACCTGGGTACAACCCCTTGCTCAGCCATGGAAACCTCTTAGGAGCTGGCAATGATCAACTGCTGTTTGAACATTTCACATACCTCGAAAACCTGATTAAGGCTGCTCTTCAGTCAAAAGCCCCTTAATGGCACTTATTATCATCATTGCTTAAACTTGGGCCTACATCCGTCAGTGATACCATGGATTTATGTTTATTTTGGCTCCAAAGGCAAGATTACGTACACTTGGTGTATTTTTGTGTAGTTTGAGCCACAGCCGTTCAAAACTTTCTCACAGGTGAATGGCTGTCACTTACTCTTGTTGAAGAAAGTCCATGTAGTGTACACAACTGGTGATCAGATACCTATCCTCATGGATTATGTAAATAATCTGGTACCTCTTGCCTATTACATTAAGAGGAAATTTGCCAGTCTCTCTGTGTTGAAGGTGTATAAGTCTACCAAAGACCACAGTCATCATTTAAAACAACACCCCCCCCCAATAAATTAAATGTGTAGGTCTTATAAAATTAGCATTAGAGTTCACTCTGGATTTTCTTTGTGCTTGCTTCAGGAATGTGTGTGTGTAAACTTACTGTCAACTCACAGAAATCCACAGAAGCTGATTGACTTTGTGTTTTATTTTTTAGCCTTTAATATTGCTGTTCTAATAAGGAAAATTTGTAGCTTGCTTATCCTGCATGCATTAATCCAGCTTTGGAAGCAAAAATGAATATCAGGGTGGGTCTATTGAAATGATTATAGGCTTCCATTTAGATGTAATCCGATGGCTTTGTGTAAGCTCTCTCCAGAATTTAGAATACTTAAACAAAGAGCAGCTTTAAAACTACCTGAAGGACCGCCTCCTTCCATACAAACCTACCCGAGGGGGGGGGGCTTTTGAAAGAGCCATCCCTCAAGGAGGTGAGAGGGATGGCCTGTAGACATAGGGCCTTCTCGGCCGCTGCTCCCAAGCTATGGAATGCCCTCCCGATCGAGATCCGCCTGGTGCCAACACTGATTACATTCCGGCGCCAGGTAAAAACCTTCCTGTTCCAGAAGGTTTTTAATTGATATAATATAGACTGTGGGTCCGCTGATGACAATTTTAGAATAATGATTTTACTGTAAGGTTTTATTGATGATTTATTGATATTTTACTTTTAACTATTTATTGATATTTTACTTTTAACTATTTTAAATTGTTTTATTTTTTGGATTGTAAGCCGCCCAGAGACCTTTGGGTAGTGGGCGGCATATAAGTTAAATAAATAAATAAATAAATAAATAAATAAAACAAAGAGTTCTATCTTAATACTGAGACCTTTGATCTGTCTAGCCCAGAACTCTTCTCTATTCCTACTGGCTCTCTAAAGTCTGAGGCAACAGCATTTCCTAATGCTACTGAGTATGTGCCATATACCGCCAATTCACATCAAATAGTGACACAAATAGGGGATTCAGTGGAAGTGATGTGTTTCATAGAGTGGTTTTACCAGTGTCACCCTACCCTCAATATGTTGAGTGTGGATTTGAACCCGGGTTCCTGAGCCCTAGTCTGGCACTCCATCCATTACACCACACTG
Source organism: Phrynocephalus versicolor (assembly GCA_023846285.1). Lineage (NCBI taxonomy): Eukaryota > Metazoa > Chordata > Lepidosauria > Squamata > Agamidae > Phrynocephalus > Phrynocephalus versicolor. The sequence continues at coordinate 1,878,232 of JAHTLZ010000274.1, read as the reverse complement.
AGTACTTTAATGGGAGATGCGCGAAGTGGAATCTCTAGAGTTCTGCATGCTGATGACGTGCTGGGCTTACATTTTCTATTTTGTGAAACCCTTCGTGACAGTACCATTTAGTTTTTCAGTAAGAGGGCTAAAATATTTTCCTGACAGTAGATGGCATTTCCACTCCCATTAATGCAGGGTGCTGTTGGTCCAGAGAAAATCCCATGTACAGTAACTGCTTGGCTGCCGTTTTTAATTTTAATTTTTTAAAAAAGCCAACACTTGGCTATGTAGAAGAACTCTCCTGGTTGCTTTGGAACAACTCCAGAATTAAAATGATTATTTACATTCAGTTTCTATTATTAGTAATAGAAAAGTGCTGAGGTACCTTGTCAAGCAATTAGTAAGCATCCGTTGAGCTGGCAGCGTTTACAGCCAGGTCAGCTTTAAAGGGATTCATTTAAGAGGGAGCAATGCACATCATTTGCAGGTCTTGTTGAGGGGAATGGTGGCGATGGGGTTTCAGCAGCTCTCGGAAACTAGGAAGAAGCAGCAGAAACCGAAAGGCACGGGGCCAGCTATTAAAAGAACAATATTGTTGTAGATACTTGGTAATAATATGTTGTTACATAAAAGTAGCTGCTTCCTTACTCTGTGCATCCCCACTTTCTCAATCCCCCCCCCCCCAAGCTCTGCTTTTCTCGTGGTATAAGAAACAAGTGCTTGTGTGAAGGGCATAAAACAGAAGAGGCAGCCAGGTGGGCTGTAAAAACAATTTCTGAAAGCCATAACCGGGTAGTACTGTATGTTTGGTAGGCCAAGGGGGAAAAAGGTCTAAGGTGGTGGTGTGCTGGTTGTTGAGTTCTCCAGATCTTTTCATCAAGCACTGAGGACCGCAAGAGTGGGGAGAGACAAGGAACTTGGGAAGAAGGAATGGACCAGTTTGGATGATCTTTCCTTGGCTTATAAGTCATGTTACAGATGAGCCTTAAGGTTGTTTGCTCAGCTCCTAGGGACATACGTTCAGTGCATCTGGATTAAGCCAGGGCATGAAGTCAACTTCAAACTGTGCTTTTTCTTCCCTAGCTTGTTCTGAAGTGGTTAACCATGGTCTCTTGATTTCAGACGAATGGCAAATTGACATTCATGCAATACATTCTGAATTGCTTGTTTTGCTTGTGAAGGGAAGAGTGCAGAGGTCTTCAGAGCTTATGGGGCTTCACATTGTTCTCTACTCTTAGTCGTACTCCCGATGGTTTTGACTCATTTCTGTAAATTATTTTTACTTGTGTTGGCTTTTATTGAAATTGTTTTCGTCTTCTCCCACAACATTGGATTTTGCTTGCTGCAGCACTTTCATGTTCATCTCTGCTTATGCTTGATTTTCCCAGTTGCTTTAAAATGGATGCCCATCCTGCTGTCCTAACAGTGAGTAATCCTTTAGTACTGACATAGTATTCTTCTTTTTCATAGTGTTTTGATCATCTTGGTGGTGGTGGTCTGTTGATCCATTGTTTGATGAAACTTTGACTAAATCAGGTGACCGATCTCAGGGGCCTGTCGCCTATTTGGTCCAAGTTCAGCTCACCCTGTTTGGGTCAGGGAGTTTCCAGTAGCACCACAAGGAGGGTCACAACTTGCCACCAATCCGTTAGTACTACTGACATAGCTGAGGAAAAGCTATCACCCCTTGCTTGACTCAGAAATTCACCAAGAGAGTTCCTGTGACTGAAAGTCCACATCTGCAGGTTTCTTCTTGGCAAAGGGAGGATACGGTTGGAGATGGCAGTCTGCCTGTGTTGGTGTTGTGGTTGTGACCATGGCCTGCCCAAATCTGTTTTTTTCTTCAAAGTGGCCCTTCACTAAACCTAGTACTGATGAGGGGTTCATAGTCTGGAAACCCCCCCCCCCCGTGGGGATGGGGTTGTAAAGGAGCAGTGGCAACGTTTTGTGCCGGCAGTGTTATTTCTGTAGACTTTCTCACTCCACTTGGCAAACCCTGTCAAAGAGGCAGGGCACTGCAGAAGGACAGCTAATATTTAGATTTGGTGTGGAAAGTAAAGCAAGAATGTACAAATTGTTTTGTATTATGTCCTGCTGCCCCATATCTTTTACATCATAATAGCTTTGCTTTTATGGTGCTGAAAACACTGCCATCCCTCAAAGCCCTCAAACTGTTTAAAATGTAGGAAATTCATTGTGGTGTTGTGTGAATTACTGTAGGTACCCGATAATTCTCTTTGCTGCAGTCCTGTGCCTACAGGCTGAATCTGAAACATGTTCCTCTTTCTCATCTGTGTTGGCTGGGAGGATTCTGACCCGTTGAAGGAGCTGCTTCACTTTTCAGTCTGCCTGCGGTTTATCGAAGCAGGAAATGTGCTTTAGATTGTGCACTCAAATGGGAAAAAAACTAAACTGAATCTCCCACTTTTTGTTTAACAGCAGAAACTCAGTCATTTGAATCTCTACAGGGAAACTTTTGATGCCTTTTCATCTGGCCTCCAGCAATTTTTTTTTTCTAGAATGAATTTGTAAGGACAGCCATGATGTCGGAAATATTGTTCATGACCCCGCCCCCACCTCCCTTTACTTCAAGTCACAGAAACTTTCAGCCGGTTTGACTGGGAAATTCTGAGATCTATAACCCACAAGGTAATGTTCTCAGGTACTGCTTCACTCCGATCAAGATTTCCACTCTAGGACGGTGATCCTAGGAGATGTCCAAAGTCCTAAAATATGTTTTGTATTTTTACTCGTAAGGAGAAGGATGAATGCATATCAGCATCCTCACTAGGGAGATCTTAATTGTCTTTTTAAAGCCAGACTTCTCATAGAAAGTTGGCTTCCATGGCAAAAGATGCTTTCAACCCCTGGACTGCAGCCTGGAGAATAAAATAGCTCTTGGCACTAGAGAATCTGGCTTTCTAGGATTAAAATAGACACCAGCAAATGAGACATCGCAGAGGTATGCCATAAAAAGTGGTGTGTATGCAGAAACAGAATATACCTCCTTTGGGTTCAAAGCAAGGGCAGCAAGATGTAAACAGACCTGTGGCTTCTGGTAAGTAGAGTGAAGAGGGGTTGGCTGGTCCAAACACTGAGAGGTATACCATCTAGCAGGAAATACAGGATATGAAAAGTGAACAAGGCTCCATGCAGTGATGATGGTAGAAGAACCATTATGCCAAGGATTTCCCAGGCTCACATTGGTTCTCCATCATCATTACCTTTGAGAACCAAGACATACATCCCAGTCCCTCCCTTCAAACAGGTGGCATCCCTGTCATAACAACTGGACATTCTTGCTATCTAGGTTGACATTTCTGGGAATGGTAGGACAGAAAAGGGGAATTGTGAACATTTTAGCCTTTGTTCCTGGTTGGAAAGAAGGCTCTTAAAATGCTCTTTGATTTTATTGTTGGTTCCTTAAGAGCTAGAAGACAAAGCCTGTTGCAGGTGTCTCTGTAATTGGTTGCAGTGGAAGACCTGTTTATATATGACCTGAGATTAGCAGGGCACAACCTGCCTTGCTCTCTAGACCAGTGTTGGTGAACCTATGGCACGGGTGCCCTTTCAGTAGGCCCCCAACATTGCTCCTTCACAGCCCCCTGTATTCAGGTTAAATGGCTGTATTGGCATTTTGCAAAAAAATAGTGGGTTTTGAATTGCAATTTGGGCAGTCGGTCTCTAAAAGGTTCGCCATCACTGCTCTAGACATTAGAGTCTAGTGAGTCTATTCAGCAATTGAGTCTCTTGACACCTGTGAGATCTGTGAAATGTTCTTGTTGGAGAATGGCATAGATGCTGGACCTGAACAGTTGGGAAAATTTGGCCAAAAGAGGGTTCCCATTCCCATTGCAATGTGAGAATGTGTGCTTGGTGGTGCCAGAGTTCAGTTGGAAATAAAGGGAGGAGGGAGAAGTTGCCTGTGAATTCAGCAAGAGCATCTACAGTAGGAATAGGAGTCGGAATCGGAATCTTTATTGTCATTGCCCGCTTGCAGGAACAACGAAATTTCACGGTTGCTATATTCAACTCATATAAAACATTCCACATAGATTTAAAAACAGCTACAACATATAAAAGATGACATATAAAATAAGCTGACTTCAAAGTCCAGAATCTCAATTTAAGGCCAATATTGCTCTAAAAAAGAAGCTATTTTGAGACGGTTTGTTCTAGCCCTCAGTACACTATATCTCTGTCCCGATGGCAGCAACTCAAAGAGGCAATGACCAGGATGTGATGGATCTTTTAATATATCTAATGCTTTACAGCGACACCTGGTAGTATAAATTTGTTGTAGTGTGGGGAGTGAATAACCCACAATACTCTCTGCAATTCTTATGACTCTGTGCAACACTGTCCTATCCCGATGGGTACAACTTCCATACCATACACATAACCCGTAAGTAAGCACACTCTCAATTGCACAATGATAGAAGGCCAGCAGCAGCTTTTGCCAAAGATGGTTTTTCCTTAAAGTTCTCATGAAAAATAGTCTCTGCTGAGCCTTCTTTGCAAGCCCCCTTATTGGTATGTTATCTGTTTAACCCAAGGCCAAAGCCAGCTCTTCCTATGGTACCTTAAACTGAAATAACCTGTGTAAACCAAATCCAGGAGTGGGGAAATGAGAAACGTTACTTTGAAGAAAGTTACTTCCTGCGAGGAAGGTCCATAAGCAACTGAGGAAGTGATTGGTGGTGAGCATCAAATGATCTATAAGGGTTGAATGGACAAGCTTTTACTATAGATTGCTTAGCTTCATCTCTTAGGAAAATGCAATGCCTGCTCATTATTCTACTATGCCAGTGGTGGCAAACCTACAGCACTCCAGATGCTTTGGACCACAACTCCCACAGTCCTTTGCCGCATTGGCAATGTGGCTCACTAGTTAGAGCGTTCCCTCTGTCATGGTCAGTATCTTGACAATGGAGGACACTGAGTAATGGTGTGGGCAAGCAAAGGTATTTAGACTGAAATGGAAAAAGAGGGGTCTAAAATAAGAAAAAGGGTTTCAGTTTTATTTGCTAAACAGCATTGTAGGATAAATTTTTGCCAGTATTTTCATAACATAAGCCTTATGACAGATAAATAGTCATATCTCAGAGAAAAAAATCATATAAAAGGAAAGAAAGACATTTATTAATTCATTCACTCTTTGGAGTTCCAACTCTGTTTTAATCCTTTCCCAGTTTTTTTTTTTTTTTTGCCTTTTTTGCTAGTGTGTTTTGGGGCACTTAGAAGCTCGCATGTTTTGTCAATGCACAGCTAATCCTAGTTGCTTAACAGTGAGTTTTATTTAACACCCCCAAAAGACCATTGCACACCTTGTATAGATGCAGAAAATGGCAACAAAAATGTGAATAAGGTGCTTGTGTACATTATGAGGGGAAAAATAGATCAGAAGGGACTTCTTTTGATTCTTCTCTATGAGGGATTCAGTGACATCAAGGCTATAGGGACTTTAGTTCTGAACAGTGGCGTGTTGCATCCAGACACGTCCTTCGCTAACAGACTTGGCTCCATCCTACACTTCTTCTCTGAATTTCTGGTTTAGGAAAAAAAAACTAAATAAAGGGGAAATAATGGGAGTTTATACATTGAGGGTGTTGAGAAAGGCAATATGGATACATTTGTCTCCTTCATAATATTAGAATGCCTTTTCACCCAGTTAATCTGAAGATCAGGAAATTGAAAACAGACAAAAGCCTGTTGTGCATTCAGTCTGAAAGGTCAGAGCAGAGCTTGGCAAGTTACTGTTTTTGCTGCCCTTTCCCCCCTGTTAAAGATATGCTTGAAGGTAACTCACTGTTGCTCATTCCTGGCTTTCCTAATTACATCTGCCTGCCCATTGTGGACCTACATTTAATGGTTGTCATAAGGCAGTGTTGGCGAATCTATGGCATAGGTGCCAAAAGTGGCACTCAGAGCCCTTTCTGTGGGCACCCATCATCCCCCCTTCACGGGCACCTGTATTCAGGTGAAATTGCTACATTGGCACTTTGTGAAAAAAATTAGTGGGTTTTGAATTGCAGTTTTTGGCACTCAGTCCCTAAAAGGTTCCCCATACCTGGCCAAAGGCAGGGGTGGGGAACCTTTGGCCCACAACTTCCAGAAATCCAAGCCTATGTTGCCAATGATCAAGGTCTGTGGAACTTGTAGTTGAAAACATTTGGAGGGCTGAAGCTTCCCCACCTCTGCTGTAAGGATCATATTGCAAACATTCCAGGGAGAGCACATGCACCTCACAGAGTAAAAGAAAGGGAGAGGAAGTGGCTAACCATCTGCTTTCCATTTTTATTTGTAGAGTTGTGAGGTTATACCCAGACCTCACAATGCATGGAGGTTTTGACAAACAGGAAATCGGCTTTTGGTTCCTTTTCCCCCCACTAGGGGGATTTTGGGAAGTAGAGTTGGGGTTAAAAACAACCCCGGTAGAAATGGGCACGACTCAGGAAAAATGGTTTTTCGTTTTTCGTTTAGGGGTCCGTTTCGGCTCGTTTCCGTTTTCGTGAGCTAATTTTCAAAATTTTTCGTTTTCGTTTCGTTACGTAATGAAAACGAAAAACGAAAACGAATTTTTTTCGTTTCTCCCTATTTAGCGCTATTAGATGCTTTTCCCGTAACGAAAAACGAAAATTGGCTCAAAATTAGTCGTTTCGTTTCCGTTTTCGTTCCATTTTTGAACCGATTTTCATTTTTCGTTTCATTCCGTAACGAAGATGAAAAACGAAAACGAAAATTTCGCTGAGTCATGCCCATCTCTAAACCCCGGAAAAGCATTTTGCCCACTTCAAAGTGCCGCTTCAGTGCCAGATATTGTTATACAGCTGCAGCACCTATCAAATTCAAAACACGGAGGGCTCCCTTGTGAATGTACTGTTGGAGTTTGTTAGCTTTACCTCTTATATATACCACCACCCCCTTTTAAGTGCAGTGATATTCAATCTTCTCCAGCCACCTTTTGAAACTTGCGTATCTTGCTGAGGGGCCCTGAGTATTACAGAGCAACATTATAGGGTACAGCCGTGATTAATGCAGAGGTCTGCTCGAACGGATAGTGAACTTGGCACACTTCTTTGCCACTATGGTCTGCTGAGGCTGGTCGCTGGGGTCCTTATGAGCCTTCAGGTGAAGAAACTCCAACTAAGGTAGCACAGAGCCTTCGGTTTCCTAGTTCAGTGGTGGTGAACCTTCAACACTCCAGATGTTGTGGGCCATAACTCGAAGAAAATCCGAGTCTAGACTGCTAGTGACAAAGGACTGTGGGAATTGTGGTCTAAATATCTGGAGTGCTGAAGGTTCACCACCACTGTCCTAGTCTGTAAACCACTACTAAATCCTAGGGCTTTATAAGGCTGTGCTTATGCTGTGTAGTAGTTGCTATTCAACACCCTTGTATACCGTGGTATACGTTTGTTACATGTAGAATTCTTGTTTGGAAAACTCATGCCCTCTTCTGTGCCTGCAGCAGAGAATTTTAAGTTTCCCATCAAACTACACTTTTAGGTTTCTGTAAGGGTTCGTTGTTTTCATTCTCAGATTCTTGACTGTCGCTGCATGAATCAGACACTGACCTTGTTTTTTCTTGCGAAAATAAAGAACTTTTATTGAACATCTTTGTAGTAAGCTTGTTCTTTTCTCTTTCATTACAAACAGTTTCAACAGGAGACAATATAGCTATTTCAAAACTTGGACTAAACGGGTTGGTTAACAAAATATTTTTACTTTTATTGCTTTCATCCTCTATTTGGGATGGGTTCTTTGATACCTCAACGGGATATTTTGATTTGTACTCTCGTGGTACTGGGGGTCGTCCCTGGAGCCACACTCCATCCCCAACCTGGGATCCATCCGATTGGGTTTGGATCGGATTTCCTGCCCTTTTCCTCTCCTTCGAGATATTCCTTACTTGGAGGGAATCGCAGTGTATAATCTGGGGTGGGGAGAGGCAATCCGGTCTCCACTTTTCTCCATATGTCTGTCTTCCTTGGGACCCCCGTTCTAACGTCCCTAACCGTCGTTTCTACTCTTCTAAAATCCCCCCCTTCGCTATCTCGCGCTGCGTCTCGTGCCTTTCCGTCTGCACGCTCACCTCCTTATAGAGTACTCTCTTGATTCTATCTTCCGTTTGCACAGCCACTCTCCTTATCTCCTTTTCTAAATCTCTGTTGACCTGAACTGCCGTATTCCAATATCTAACCGGCAGATCTCCATATATTCCTCCAACTTGTATTTTCTTCTCCTTGGTCATTACTCTCCCACCTTCTGTCTGCACTCCTCTTTCTCTCAATAATTTCCCATCCCATCTACTCTCCTCAATCTGAGTGCTTGCCTCTTTCGCCTCTATTGATAATCCTTCCATTTCCTCCTTTAACATCTCCCATGTAACTGCCTTTCTGATAACAGCCATAAACCCTTTAGTTATTTCAGACGGTTTCAATTTTCTTCCTATCATGCCTTCTGACTCTACATCAACATCTGTTGTGTTGCTGCCTTGTCCTACAAATCTTTGTTCTTCCCTGTCCACACATTCTCTGTGTGTTTCGGGTGCGGACGATCCCACATCAGTTGCCTTCTTCTCCCTGTCACAGTTTCATATCAGACTAGTTCCTCTAAGATGGAGCCACAGCTTAACCTGATATAACTAGGTAGCGTATGGCGGCTGCAGCAGCTGAAAGCAAAATCCAGTGTGTATAACACACATGTCTAGATCAGGATATTCAAAACAGGAGAGCAGAAAGCTAATTTGCCATCACAGGGTTTTAAAAATGATGGCCTGGATCAAGCTGTCCTAGTGTAGATGGAAGTGATGGTCTGTGTACTGCAGGAGTGTCTGTTGTTCAGTGTGATGGCAGTATTTTGTCCCATCTTTGAAAAGTAAACCATGTGCTGTAAATGTCAGCTAGTTTGGAGATGTCTTGCACTTTTTTTTTTACTCCCCCCCCCCCCCATGGCTGTCCTGGACTGTGTTATTTTCAGCCTTGTCAGATAGTATACCAGGCGCTAAAGGGGATTTTGAAAGCTGCCTTGAACGCAGCTGCATCAGCACCTCTTTAGAGGAGGAGGAGGAGGAGCGGAGGGAGCAAAGTCTGGGTATTTGAAGTGGTGTGTTGCTGGGGGCAATAATGGATAGCGCATCATACTTGGGTAAGGGAAGCCTGGAGACCAATCAGTCATCTGTATCCATCATCTGTGAAGCTCACTGTCAAGGCTGTTTCTCCCTTCCTTCCATCCTTTTTTAGTCAACCCCCAGAGGCTGCGGTGAAATCTGAAATGCTGGTAATCTGGAAATGTTTTGAAGGGTGTTCGGAGTGGAGGGAATTGTAATGTCACAGGGTGGGTCCTTGATGTGATGTCATCAGGGTGGGGCCTTTGTGATGTCACATGGCGCACAACAGAATAACTGCCCATGACAGTTCAGTACCCTGCCTTCCTCCAAATGATCGGACTTAGCAGCTTTCCCCCTCTTCCCCTTGACCTTCGTTTTTTGGGGTGGCAGAAATAGAACACACATGAAACCTCTTTGCTCAGAACTAGTGAGCCGTGGTGCCAGACAAGAATGCAAGAAGGTAGGTGCCTAGATTTGAAAGCTGCATCCTCACATAAATATGAAGCTTTCTCTTCAGGCAAGCTTTCCCTGAATGATGGACTACCATGTGTATTTTACATGAATCTATGGGTTCACATAGACTTTGTGTTTATGACTGCTTATAACTGATGTTGTCTATTAATGCTGTAAGATGTCCCTCAATTCCTTGTTCTCAAATACTTGAACATGTCGTAATTGGTGGGCGTGGTCGCACTTAATTTTCTGTAAACTCCGGAGCTGGTGGGAAAACAATTTTAAGCTCCGGAGCTGGGAGCCACTTGCCACGGAGTTTAGGGGTCATGTGAAAAGGCTTTTAATTTCCCCAGTTTTAAAATATTATGCAGACAGACTCAATAAATTTTACATCTCTTTTCTCCTCTCTGATTCCTTGTGTGAAATTACAGCTAAGGTTGCAAAATTCTGTGCCAGCGATTTTTATAATGAGAATACAGTACAGGCAATTAAATCACTGCAGAAATCAGATTGGACTCCTACACTTAACTGCAGTTAGAATTTCAGTCTGTTTTGAATTGCTTGTACATAGTATATAATTTGTAATTGTATTTCAGTTTTGTACCCAGTATCTGGCATGTCTGACCTATGGGAGTAATAAAAATATAGTTAAAGTGTTTCTACTAGGAGATCTACCAGGATCCCCCATGGCTGTTGTCATGTTGGCTGGGGGATTCTGAGCATTGTAGTCAAAGCAATTAAATTTCCCAAGCGTTGGCTCTGACGATGTTTCGTGAAAGAGGAAACTTGGTGTTGTTTTACTCAAAAGAGGGAGTATGGAACTGAAACAAACTCCATATGTTAAATCATAAACCCTGTAAGGCAGCATGTAATGAATTACAAGCAACCTTTTACAATATTGGCCAAATGTAAACACATATATTATAACTCACAAACAAACCAGATATCACAACATTTGCTGCTGCCGCTAGTAGGCCTGCTGGTTGGTAAGGGTCTGATCTAGTTGAATCAAGATATATATTAAATTTAAATATATCTCTTGTAGCTCTTGAACAAGAATTATGTAATATTACTGTTTTAATGTATTATATACATTAGTAACCGGGGCATGGTGGCTCAGTGGACTAAGGCCTCCAAAAACTGTCAGCTGCAAAGTTGGCAGCTCGGTGGTTCGAATGCTGAGTGCCACACAGCGGAGTGAGCTCCCGCTGATAACCCCAGCTTCTGCCAACCTAGCAGTTCGAAAGCATGTCAATGCAAGTAGCTAAATAGGTACCGCCGTAAAAAGCGGGAAGGTAAATCAGTGTTTCCTTGCAGCCATGCCGGCCACGTGGCCATGGACTTGCACAACACTGGCTCTTTGGCTTGAATACGGAGATGAGCACCGCCCCTAGAGTCGGACACGACTAGCACGCATGTGCGGGGGGGAACCTTTACCTTTTTTTATACTTATTAGTACTTGGATGTGTGTGTGTTTATCTTGTGGCTTTGAAGTGGTCTAATCGACTTATTCAATAAAGATTGATTGATTGATTGATTGAATAAAACATTCAGGTAATAGGTCTGGGTGAAGTCCCACAAGAAATCCAGTTGAAAAGCTTATACTGTATGTAGCTTTGTCTGGTGTAGTGTCAGTCTCCCTACTGGGCAGATCTATCAGCAAGGTCTTCAGAGGACCCTGGGTACTTTATGCCGAAGTGTCGCTGTCAAAAGAGTTAGTTGCTGAGTCCTCCACCAATAATCTTTGCTATCCCACTTTCCGCCTGACACCTTCTTAGTGGATGAGTAACAAGCCGAGAGGGAGAGGTGTAGGAATGTGTTTGCTAGTGACTCACTTGCTACAGCTGGGTGCAAATTGGGTTGGCATGGCTAAGCAGTGGAGAAATAGAGCAGGTCAGTCAATTAAAGGGTGTTGGAATAATGAGTTGGCATGTTGTCAAATGGGCAAGCCTGGTGGAAATGAAACCGGAGAGCTTCTTCTGCCTCCCAGGGCCCCAACAGAGCCCTCTCTGGAACACAGTCTATCCATGGCCTTCACAAAGGTTGCTTAACCAGTTCAAACAGAGTTTCTTGAATACCGTCTCATCCTTTTGCAAGGGTAGTAGGACTGCAGGGCATTTTAAGCAGAGTTTTACAGTCATTTACACCTTTTCTTTGCTGGATTTTTTTAAAAATGCTGCTTTTGGGAGAGCGATGCTGTTCAGATCACATCCCGTATATGGGAGATCTAGGGAATATTCTCCGAGTTAAAATGTGGTGTGAATGAAGGGGAATAAAGAATATGCCAATGAGGGTCATGAGTGAATAGTAACCCTTTTTCAGTGTAGTAGGACCTACTAGGATCTACCACATTTTACTCCATTTTCCTTTTCTAGTTTGTGGTGTTTCTTTTCTCTTCTATTTTTAATGGATCCCAGCTAGTCAGGGAATGATATTACATTGCATTTCCAATCTGATGGGCCATATAAAATAATTGGCTAAGGTTTTGCAGGCCTTGTTAAACATTGTTGGAAAAATGGGGTTGACTTTTGTTTGCAAACCTCTGTAATTGCTTTCAGCTCAGCTTTGTTGCTAATAGGAGGCTCAAGATTAAACTCAGCAGTACTGAAGTTGCTAATCTAATATTATAGTTACAATAATCTTTTAAATAGCTTTTTTTATTTCAGCTGTCTGTAAATATGGAGGAGAGTAGCAAGCAGAGAGGTATGTTTCCTTCGGAAACATTTGACACATGCAAAGCTCAGAAACAGGTAGTTGGTAACGGGCTTCAAAACCAGTGTTTAGCTGAACAGCCCGATGAGAGGAAAAGAAAAAGCCTTAGGCTTGTTGTACAAACCCTCAAAACAAGGATGGGTGATACTTTATTAAACCACCAACACCCCCCAAAAATGAGCAGAGTCTGGTATGTGACCCCAGGAGGACTGTTTCTCAAGTTGCCCACCGTGGAACTGGAACAGAGGGGAGAAGAAACCAAAGAAATATTGATGTTAAGTGGAAATCAATGAGAGCTATGCAGTCCTTACACAATGCAATGCAAGAGCAGGTGGTATTTTTATAAGACCTATTTTAAAAAAAATCATATAATTTGCTAGTTTTTGTGGATCAACACTTATGCCCTTCCATGTGGTCTTCCTTTGAAACTACACCTGAACAAGAAGGCTTGTGGTCTCATAACATCAGCTGAGCATGACTACAGACTGAAAGGAACAGCTCCTTCTAACCCCTAGGTAAGAGCCCATTGGAGACATCTAGTGGGTTTACTGAAATTCCCAGTATGGTATACAGTGGGTGGACCCTCGTATAACAAACAGTTTGTGTAACAGAAAACCAGCTTAAAGGAGAAAAAATTCCAGAGATACAGTAGGGGGAAATCGCTTAACAGAATCGCCTATGTGGTGAATCCGTACAACAGAACAATGGTCGCGATTAGGGATTAATCCATTTCAATGCATTCCTATGGGAAATTTGTACAAAGGAAAGCTTGCTTAACAGAATTTCATTTGGAACAAATTAATTCCTTTACACAAGGTACCACTGTAATGATTTGAATGATGGGTGGAGGGAAGAGGGTTTGAATCTCGAGTTGGCCATGGAAACTGATTGGGGGAATGGAACTGGCAAAACTATTCCTAAAATCTCTGTCTCTCTGTCTGTCTGTCTGTCTGTCTGTCTGTCTCTCTCTCTCTCTCTCTCTCTCTCTCTCTCTCTCTCACACACACACACACACACACACACACACACACACACACACACACATGGTAGGTTTACTAAATCTTCACCCCAATTCCCCGATGGAGAACTCTACAGTTTTTGTGTTCCCCTGTTCCCCAGCCAAGCAGAAAATTGCAATTTCAAAGGAAGCTGAAAAGGGTATATGTTTAATACCAGAGCCTCATCCTTTGCTTAAAGAGCTGGAATATGGTATCCAATCAACAGCATCCTCCCACTGGACTTGGAAAGGCTATCGTATATAGGAAGGTGGTAGACAGTATGTGTAATATCAGTGGCCCAGATCATTTTCAGGTAATGGTGTTCTATGTACCCCTTTCCATTTCTTCATTGGAGGCCATCTCCATTTTATGGCGCATACCTCTGCGTTGCTCCTGGTTCTAGAATGCTCATCTGTTGGAGTCAGGTTCCCAGGCTTGCTGCCAATGGAAAGCCGGGGGGGGGGGGAGAGAACATATAGTATGACTTTTTGATTTGGCCTCTTAAACTGTTCTGGTATGACAGTTCTACTATGGATTTGCACACACTTTGCCCCTTGAGAATCAGAATCAGAATTCTTTTATTGGCCAAGTGTGGTTGGACACACCGGGAATTTATTTTGGTAAAAAATGCTCTCCATACATAAGAAGGAAATATAAGAATCATATATTCAACAATAAAAACACAGTACAACAACACAATATAACCTATTTTTTTAAAAAAGAAGAAAAGATGAAAAAATTAATTATTCAACAGTTTGATAGCCCTTGGAAAGAAGCTATCTTTGTATCTAGTTGTTCTAGTATGCAATGCCCTAAAACGTCGTCCTGAGGGTAACAGTTGAAACATATTATGTTCAGGATGTGTGGAATCTGCATATATCTTCATCACCCTCTTTTTAGCTTGTGGAACAGGGAAGTTCAAAATCATTCCTCTTTCCCTTTAACAGGCGGGGGGGGCATTCTGCAGCACACAGAGCAGAAAAGAGGGCAGGAACTAATTTGGGTACATAGTAAGGCAAAGTTTGCAAATAATGCTGCAATGTTGAGGGGGGGGGAAACAAATTGCATAAAATGAAAGTTGTTGCTTTATTGCGTAGATAATGGAAACTTGACACGTGTGCTTTGCTGCTCCAAGGTACCGGGCAACAATTTTATATGCAGAGAGAGTTTACCTCTACAAGCAATGAGAACAATAGTACTCCTTTTCTATTCCTTGCCTGGATATGAATAATGTAGCATGACTTGAAAAGTGTACCTTGAAGCATCTCAACAAATCAAATAACATAAATTGAGAAAAATATATAATTTAATAAGCATTCTTGACATTTCTGCTCTACTGTTTTAAACTGTTTGTTAGCCATCTGAGAACTATATATATTTTTGTGTGGACTGGCAGCAAGGAAATAAAATTTTAACAACTAAATGGAACAGCTTCTAACACTGCGATGAATGGGAGGGGGTAAGACTTGTCTGGCACAGGGTCCATCTGTCTCACTGCTAGGGGACATTTTCACAGGCCTGCTCATTGCATTTTTAATATCTTTCTATCCTACTTTGTCAAGATCAGTTGCCAACAGTGTGTTTGTTTGGTGGGGAAATCAGAACTTCCTTAAATTTTCAGAAACCTTATGTTTCATGGAAAGACCTCCATGCAGTTATAAAAAGAACTTTAACAGCTATGTAGCAATCATTGTAGAACACGATCTTTTCCATAGGGGCATTAGCATTCTTTGTTGTCCAGTATAGATGATACAGATTTTTTTCAGTTCATTTTGAATTTTAAATTGCTAAATTTTCAGTTTTCTCTGCAGATTTAATTTTTTTTAAAAAAACTTGAGTGCTTTTTTTTAACAGATGCTAAATCCAGTTGCTTGTCCCCAAAAGAATAGACCCACTGAAGCAGTGGGATTTAGCAGATGTAGGCAGTTTCAAAAAAGCAGATATGTTAGACTTGGTGTATATAATAAAAATAAAAACACAAGATTTGTGTGACAGGTTTGTGAGACATCCTCAGAGTCTCCAGGAGAACAAATACAGATAAGGAGGGAAGACTGGGTCCCCCCTCCCAATGACAAGCACTGTTTGCTAAAAACTTCTCATCTAAGTTTATAAAAGTTACTGTTTTTGACTCTGACTCTCAAAAACTCTCAAGAGTAGCAAGAGCTGCCCAAATACTGAATAAATGGGCTGCTTTGGGGTGATATGGCTGTGCTTATACTGGCCTGGGGAGAGATGTTGCTTGGTGTTACTCTTCTGGACTGAACCATTGGATTGGCCCTGTACCCAACATAGAGCAGAAAAGAGCAGTTTGTTGAAGTGGATGTGTGTATATGTTCAGATAGGTATATTTGATGATATACAAGAGTATACAAATGCTACTCTGCCTTTCATATGCTATACTGTTTGTTGGAAGGCACACTAGAAAGTGAATGGTATTCAGTCAATGGTGACTGTCCATTGCAGTTCATGAGCAGGGAAGCATAGGGGCCAGTAGTGCGTAGAGCTAAGAAGAGCAATTTGCTGCTATGTGTTACCTCTCTCTCTCTCTCTCTCTCTCTCTCTCACACACACACACACACACACACACACACACAGACACACACACAGGGCCGGCACGTCCATTAAGGCGAACTAGGTAGTAGCCTAGGGTGCCAAAATGGACAGGGGGTGCTGGCCAGCCTCCTGCCCCCTCCCCCCGCTGGCCACCGCCGGCCGTTCCCCCACCCGTTGCCATCCGCCCATCGCCCGCCCCCAGTGCCCCACCCCCCACCGACTAGGGCGTAAAAAAACCTAGCGTCGGCCCTGCACGCGCGCGTGCGCACGCACGCACACACACCTGCTTTCCTAAATTGGCATATCAGAAGTGCTGCTTGATCAGCCCATAAGTTGGTTAGCATCAGCAGAACAACTGCTTACCACAATTACCATGATTTAACCATGGGTTAAACTCGTGATCAGAGCAGATGTTAAACCCAAATTCACAACAGCCATCAATTCGTTAAATGCCTGCATCTGCCTGTTCACAGCATTTCCCTGCCTTCCTTTAACCTGGCCTGGGAAGCTGGGCAAATAAACTGTCTACTTTTCTAAAAGCACACTTTTCTTACAACTGGAAAGGACTGTTTTATTCAGAAAGATCTAGATTTAATTTCCTTGAACAAGGAAAGGCTTTAGAAAGGTTGTTCTTTCCAAATAGAAGGGGAAATTCTGTGCCAAACAACTCAGTGACTGTGTGGGTTATAGGTGTATCCCCTCTCTCGGAACATACATATATACTCCACATACTTCCTCCTGGGTTTTCCTTTGGCTTCCTCCAAACTTGATTTGTACCTGGCCTGATTTTTCTCTCTTCCCTAGTAAAATAATCCCAATACTGTAGTTCTTTGAGATAAGTAACTGGAGAAGACAGGTGAGAGAATGAGAGATTAGCACAGTTTCCTGGAAGTAGCCTAGATGAGCATTGTGTTGTTGTTGTTTTTCTAAAAGTGTCCTCATCTAAGTCCAGTGCCCTGTTATTTATATGACATAGGTCACACAACTGGAGTTATTTTCCACTGGCCTCTCTCCAAAGGCACAGGCTATGACTCAGCACGTGTGTTACAATGGTGGGAGGAAGGTGGAAAATGCAGCAGGACAGCTGAGAAGTTGTCAGCTGTTTTCATTTGCATCTGTAACTGGCCTGGTTGAATAGTAAAGCTGACCCATGTTGTAATTTGGCTTTGTGAGGAAAAGAGCGGGCAAGCTTTGTGCCATTTACTCCCCTTACATGTCCTTTCTTTTTACTCATGAGAGGGGAGAAGGAGATCACCAGCTTTTACCTGTGGTGTTAAATAAGTTGTCCATAATGTCTGCACTGGATGCAATTAGAGTTTATTATGGCAAGCTGTGGTTGAAGATTGTGATTTGTTAACACATAATTTGTTTTCCTAATCTAAACTAGACCAGGCCTCATCTTGAAATATGGCCGTGATTCATACTCCACACAGGTATTGGCCCTGTCATAGATTTATTAAACAGGTTATCACAGACAAAACTGGCATTTTCAAAAACCTCGCCATAGCATTAATACTGGGTATAAGGCATGAGGTTTTGTAGATTGAGAATGTTTTGGGAAAACGCGAATAAATGGAACGAAATTTCCCGACTGTTTGTTTACCTCAGAAAACCTCCGTCAAAAGATATTAAAAGCTGCATCCTGTTTGCCTCATCTGGCAGACAGTCCTCTCTGTGGATGTAGAATTAGTCTGTCCAGTTTGTCAGTTTCTGTACAGGAGAGTATAGATTTGGATTTCCAACCTATTCAGCAATTATCTTACGGGAATTTCTGTAATATGTATATACTGTATGTGGTATAGTGGAGAGAGTGAACTCAGGAGGCCTCGGTTCGAATCTCCACTCAGTCATGGAAGCTCCCTTGGGGTGTGGAACTGATAAAAACCACTGATTAAATATCTTGCTAACCTGGAAAGCCTGAGTAGGGTCAGTGTAAGTTAGTTCTGACTTGACAGCACCTTATAACAAGAAGACTAAAGGGCACTTTAAAAGTATCCCACTCAAAAAGGGTGAATTCTGTGCTAGGAACGGTGGAATCCAGAACGTCAACTTAGGTATTTAATTGAGCTTTGCCAAACAGCTAAAATATGCCTACAGTCCCAATTGATATTCACGAAGGCAGCTGCTCTTGAAAGAAAAGGAAAATAATTGTTTACAAGGACAGACAAAGCTTTTAAAAAGTCAGATGTGACTGCTGACACAGTTTCCTCTTACCCTGTGAAATTTATCAGTGCCTGCTGACACTTGTTACTGATCTCTTTTAATAAGATGTGGAAGGCTGTGGTTTCAGCCTCTGTGCCATATGACTTGTACCGTGGTACCTTGGTATAAAGGAATTAATTCATTCCAAATGAAATTCTTTTAAGCAAAATTTCCTTTGTACCAATTTCCCATAGGAAGGCATTAGAAACTGATTAATCCCTAATTGCGACCATTTTTCTGTTGTACGGATTTGCCACATAGGCGATTCTGTTAAGTGATTTTCCTCATCTCTGGATCCCCCCCCAACCCTTTAAGCGTATTTTCGTTTAAACAAACCACTTGCTTCTTGCTTCTTACAGTGGACCATACAGGGTCCACTGTATGTATAAATTGCATAAGACTTCAGAAGAAGGGCGTAACATCTGATAGAAGAAGCATCTTCTGGACTTGGGTGATAAACACAGAATCTCTAGGATATGAACAGTGCTTATTTCATATAGCCTTCAGCCATGTGAAGTTTTATTTTCCAAAGTGCTTCCTTGAAGCCCACCTTACTGGTGGGTACAGATAATTGCATAGCATTGTAGAATGCTTGGATTCCACTGTACACATGGCCTTGTATTCTTAGAACAACCCACAAAAACAGTTCAGTATTTTTATCTTCTGTGTTACTGAGGAGTGTGCACAGATGCACACCTCTTGAACTCTTGGCAGGAGTGTGGCTTGAACCAGTTTCTTCTTGATTTGTAATCTCTAAACCAGGATTATGCAATGACTGAGGTTAAGAGTGGATCTAGCTTGGGGCTTGTATTGCTATCCAGCCCTCAGCTGCGGCTCCTAAACCAGGGGCCCTTTTGTACCTGCTTCACAGGTATGCCTACAGTCTGGTCCACAGCTCCTCCTTCCTGCCCCTTCGTGAATGTGCCCCCCCTTCTGGCTGGTGTGTGTGGGGGGGAGAGGCAGGCAAGGCAGCACAAGCTTGGAGATCTAGCCATAAGTACAAATCTAGAGGATCGGGCCCACAACTAGGTTAGAGAGAGAAGATGTAGGAATACAATGCCTTTCCAAGACCTGCTTCCTGTCTGTAATACATGGTTTGTAGGAAACTAAGGACTATGTTTGTCCACACATACACACACTGGTGTTTATAGAGGATACATTTTAATTTGTGTCGATAGCACCTTCAGTAAGGTTTCTGACAGCCACATCTCTCTAAAGAGAGCAACTGAGACCATAAAGTAGCATGACTATTTTTCCTTCTTAAGAACATAAGAACATAAGAACATAAGAAAAGCCATGATGGATCAGGCCAAAGACCCATCTAGTCCAGCTTCCTGTATTTCACATTGGCCCTGCCAAATATCTGTCGCCTGATATCACTCCCCTGAAGTACCCCGGTTTTAAGCCTGGAGATTACACATCTCCATCATGGTTTGTAAACTGCTGTGGTGGATTTTCCTCCAGGAATCTGTCCAATCCCTTTTTGAAGGCATCCAGGCAAGATGTCATCACCACATGCTGTGGCAGGGAGTTCCAAAGACTAACAACATGCTGGGTAAAATTCTTTTTCTTTTGTCTGTCTCCTAGTTCTGGTATTTTGTGAGAGGGAGAAGAGCGTCCCTCTATCAACTTTACTCATGCTTAGACAGTTTTGACAGCTGGTGTGCTTCAGGGAGCGTTGTGTCTGAATACTGAAGTAATGAGTATGACACAAGCTTGGATGTCTACATCAATCCAGAAAAAAAGAAAGCAAGTAGCCATGAGCGAGGCTAGAAAGGTAGAAGGCTACTAGTAGATTTTGAAGTGTAAGGAAATAAAGTAGAATTTTGCAGCCCTGATCACAGTTCCTGTGAAGGAAGTCTTGTTGAACTCGGGGGATTTTCTGTTTCTCTTTCAAGCAAAAGGAGGTTAAGTACGCTGTTTTTCTATGGGAAAGTGCCATATGGTAGTTCTTACATCCGCAAAAAATACTACAAGTTCAAGTCTATCCACGTCTGCTGAGAAGCAAGTTCCAAATTTAATGGAAGGCAAGTCTTGTA
This sequence comes from Phrynocephalus versicolor, assembly GCA_023846285.1. Taxonomy (NCBI): domain Eukaryota; kingdom Metazoa; phylum Chordata; class Lepidosauria; order Squamata; family Agamidae; genus Phrynocephalus; species Phrynocephalus versicolor. The sequence continues at coordinate 1,858,181 of JAHTLZ010000274.1, read as the reverse complement.
GTCTCAATGAGATAGAGCAGAACTTGGAAGCAGTCGAAAGGTTATTTTTTTTGGGGGGGGGATAATGTTTCAAATCTAATTTATTTATATGTAGTTATTCAACCATTGAGAAACAAATATAGAGTGCAGCAAACAAACAGCAGCCAAAATTTTAGATCTAAATTCCCAGGAGAGCATTGTAGTTCTATCTTTTAAATGCTCCCCCCCCCATGGCAATAGACAGAAACAAAAATGGAGCTGTTTTTGCAGCCATGGTCTTATCAAGTGCTTTTAGTAAATAAATCACTACCTAATAGGGGTGAGACTACTACGTGGCAAGTTCTGTGGTCACATGGTCATCCATCAGTCCTCTTCTTTTCCATATGAAAGGAACTCAAGAAGCTTCCGCATAAAGTTTTAATCCCCATTTGGAAATTAGTTCATTCTATCTAACCATGGCATTGGCCTGTGGTTTGTTAATACTTGTTTCCGGTGCTCCCCGTGGCTAATTCTTCCACTGCCCCTGATCAAGGAATGCTCTCGATGTAAAACTCTGAATGGCAATGAATTAGGCTTGTGGGGGGGGGGAGCTTAATGCATAATTATGTGCGAGAAGGGAGTGTCATCAGCTCAGATAGTTTAGAAAGGCAGCTAGGAAAATTCCATAGAATGTGGGTCTACCAATTACTTTAAAAGATGCACCATGTCCTGCAGTGCATATCTGGGCATATCCGGGGCTAGGGACAAATATGTTTGGTTTTCTTCCTTATTTGTAACATTTGCAAAAATCCATCTTGGATCGTGGTTCTTGGAAGCTGTAGGCTTGGGTTTCATCTACAACAACATTCTTGGGTTGAACTGGGGTAGGGGAAATTCACTGCCAGGTCTGGCCAGTTGGCTGTCACTCCCAGTAGCTTGAGTGGTTCTGCCTGTACCTCTCACTCCCAGTACTCCCAGTAGCACAGTTGGAAAGGCAAGGCTGCTTCTCAGGCAGGAAATGTTGAATAACATGAAAAAGTGATGATTGTTATTGCATTTTTAGTGCCCAAGAAATAAAAAAGGCACTTTGCTCCCCCTCCCCCTCATTGCCAAAATGACTTTTCTGGCCTTGGGTACCATGTATAGTGACCCAAAGGTGTTGGGGTGGCATTTGGTATTTGGCTACAGGCAATGCACTATCTTGGACCAGCCCTACCCAACAGCATAAGACAGAGGTGCTCTTTTCACAATACAGTGACTGAGCCACCCATATTCTAAAACTTGTGGAAGGGGAGGAGGATCATTGTAGTTTTGCAGAAGTAGGAGAAGAGGGCAGAAAATGTTTGTATGTCGTGTTATACACTGGAACGGTATGAGTTAAACCCAAGGGCCTGATGATCCTAAGGCTACCATTTTGTGATTTCTCTTTTATTTTGTTTTGTTTTTCATTTCCCATGTCTAATAAATAGTGCCTTTTCAATACTGTGTCCGCTTTTTTCTGCCATAGGAATGGTGCATTTGTTGTGATATTAATAGCCACATTGCAGTGTTGTGGCAATGAGCCATCTCAAAACTGATGAGTGGTTATGCTTAGAATTAATACAGGAGAAGGTGAAACAAAAGGCTGATAAATCAGTTGATTGGGTGGGTGGGGGAACCCTCCACCTCAAACCTTGTTTTCATGACAATATGGGGAAAGGGAAGCAAGGCAGAGATGAAGACAGTGTGGAGCAAGCCCAAGTGTTTGCATACGCTAAAATGTTGATTAGTGTACAATGGGATCAATATTCATTGATTCACTTGTCCATAGTCTGGAAATATTTTAGAAATTAAAAGAAAAATCCCCTATTATATTGAGGATCTATCTATCTATCTATCTATCTATCTATCTATCTATCTATCTATCTATCTATCTATCATCTATCTATCTATCTATCTATAGCAGATTTTTAAAATACTACTTTATGTAATCTATAATATTTGCTATTACACAAGAGGGAGCCAGACCATGCTATATATACAATTATCTGTTATAATATTGTTTGCTGTAATCAGCATTTTTCAGCATCTGCAGGGGCTTGGAGCAGATTCCCCACAGATATGGGGGCCCTTCTGTATTTCAAGATCTTTAATACTTAAGAAGTAGTATTTCTCTTCTGCTCTTTAAAGCTGCCTTTATTGGCTATAAGCTTTTGTATTTTAAGAATGTCAACAATGTTTCTGATATTTTATTATACTAATGTGCCTATTTTTTATTTGTATTTAGTTCCTGTGTTTTAATAGTCCTATATTTTGCACTCAAGTACAACCTAAATTAAATTTTCATATGTCTAAGCATTTCTACTTGTACAGTACCTTTGACCATAGATATAGGATATTTTTAAGCAAAACACCTTTGAAAATGTTACATGTTTCCAATGATTTTTAAACATAGAAGCAATGTAGGAATAATGTGTGTAGCCATAGACAAGCAGATAGATAAGATAAGATAAGATAAGATAAGATGGGTGCCATGTGGGAATCTTCATGGGTAAGTGGCTGCTCACCAGGCAAACTTGGTTGTTGTTGTTCAGTTGTTCAGTCATGTCCGACTCTTCGTGACCCCCATGGACCAGAGCTTGTCAGGCTTTCCTGTCTTCCACTGCCTCCCGGAGTTTGGTCAAATCCATGTTGGTTGCATTGATGACGCCATCCAACCATCTCATTCTCTGCAGTCCTCTTTTCTTTTTGCCTCCAATCTTTCCCAACATCAGGGACTTTTCCAAGGACTCCTCTCTCCACACGAGGTGGCCAAAATATTGGAGCCTCAGCTTCAAAATCTGTCCTTCCAATGAATTCCTGGGTTGATTTCTTTTAGGATGGATAGGTTTGATCTCCTTGCAGTCCAAGGGACTCTCAAGACTGTCCTCCAGCACCACAGCTCAAAAGCATCAATTCTGCAGCGATCAGCCTTCTTTATAGTCCAGCTCTCACTTCCATACATCACTACTGGAAAAATCATAGCTTTGACTATCCGGACCTTTGTTGGCAAAGCCATGTACAGTATCTGCTCTTTAAGATGCTGCCTAGGTTTGCCATTGCTTTTCTCCCAAGAAGCAGACATCTTTTAATATTGTTGCTGCAGTCACCATCTGCAATGATCAAGGAGCCCAAGAAAATAAACTCTGTCAATGCCTCCATTTCTTCCCCTTCTATTTGTCAGGATATTAGGGTTTTTTTATGTTGAGCTTCAGCCCATTTTTTTCACTCTCCTCTTTCACCCTCATTAAGAGGTTCTTTAATTCCTCCATAATTTTTGCTATCGGAATAGTATCATCTGCGTACCTGCGGTTGTTGACATTTCTTCCGGCAATCTTAATTCTGGCTTGTGATTCATCCAGACCTGCCTTTCTCATGATGTACTCTGCATATAAGTTAAATAGGCAAGATGACAATATACAACTTTGTCGTACTCCTTTCCCAATTTTAAACCAGTCAGTTGTTCCATATCCAGTTCTGACTGTTGCTGCTTGTCCCACACATAGATTTCTTAGGAGACAGATCAGGTGGTCAGGCACTCCCATTTCTTTAAGAACTTGCCATAGTTTGTTATGGTCTACACAGTCAACGGGTTTGGCATAGTCAATGAAGCAGAAGAAGATGCTTTTCAGGAACTCTCTAGCTTTCTCCACAATCCAACAAACTTGGTAGCAGCAGCTAATCTTCTTACATACAAATGTCTAACAACATCAGATTCTCAATTAATTCAAAGCACTAACAAATCAATAGTGATATGGTATGTTCAGGGTGCACTTTATATCAAGGTGCTGTGATTTTATGGGGAGGGGCATAAAAGCTTTACTCCTTGTGTCTGATTTTCCCAGGGCATCTGCTCTTCAGTGAATTAGTAGAGGGAATACAGTATAGTCATCAAGGGACTGGACTATGTATCAGGAGGCTTCTGCCTGAGCCATAAGTGAATGAGACGAGTTACTCTTGTTTTAGCCCTGGCTCTCCATCTTAAGAGTAAAAGGATGGGGTGGGGTGGGGAGAATATATCACACACTTCAAGCTTTCTGAATGACTATGCAAGTGGTTTTATATTGCAATGATTTAGTTCATAGAGTATGCAATGGAAGAAGCTGCTTTGTATTGTATATAGAAAATGCGTCTTGGGGAAAATACTGTATCTCCTGCCTCAAGGGAAGAGCACTCAAGTATGCTCTCCACCCTACTGCGTTTCTCCAATTATTGTCACTGAAGAAAAAGACACTTCTTTACTTCATCCTGCAGACTGTGGTTTTCTTGCCAGGGTGGTTGCCATTGTTTTGCTTTGGAGGTTATCCTCTTGCAAAAGAGCTTGTTTTCTATTCTGCTTTAGCGTGGCTTACTTGGAAAAAAGGGGACTTGAGTTTAGACCATTTCCCACCTTTTGGCTGTACCATGTTTGACCCGTGTAGGGTGGATGAGAAAGATCTCTTCTCTCCACTGAAGAAGTGTCTTTCAAGCACACTGAGCAATGATGAAATCATTTGCTTTGGGAAGGCTCCTGCCAAACTCCTTTGACATCAAGTCCCAAGTCTATCACCTGAGAGGGACAAATCTAAGCCTCACACCGGAGCCAACAGTGGGCGAAGCTACATTTCAAATGATCTTAATAAAGTCCCCTTCTACTGACATCCGGTTTCTCCTCTCCTGCCCCCCCCCCCCCCACTTTTATGGCAACAGGACAAGAACATCTGAACAGAGACAGATAACACTTACTGGCAAAGTTGTCCATCTGGTGGGGCTGGAGAATCTTTCATTAATTTTACAGCAGTGGGGAATCTGGCCTCTGTCGTGAACACAACAGCTGCTCCAATTAAGCCTTCATAATTTTTCAAAGACCTAGATTAGGAAACACCTCGCCCTCTGTTCTGCTCAACAGTAAAGAAGCAGCTATATACTCTTCTGTGCCTTCCCTAACTCATCAAACCAGCAGGCTGGTTCCATTTAAAGCCAATTAAAGGATAGGAAGTACAGGGAAGCTGCCTACTTACACCGACTACACCGTTTGCATTTTTACTTCAAGAGGAGGCTGAAAACAAGCAACTATCAATCGCAGATTCTTATATTTTCATGCTGATGGTCAGGAGCACTGGTCTCAAATGTGTTCTTAAGATGCCATTAGCTACTGTATTTCTTTCTGCTTCTTTGGATGCGTATTTCTAACTGACTGTTCTCTTCAGTCTGGCTTTTTCTTAGTGACTGGCTGTTGAAGGCTCTGGTCAGGCTGGCAAGGAGAACTGTATTTAAGCATAATTTAAATTGATTTCAATGTTATTGTAAACACCACACAAGGGTGAAATTGATTTACTGTATACAGTGGTACCTTGTATAAAGGAATTAATTTATTCCAAATGAAATTATGTTAAGCAAATTTTCCTTTATACAAATTTCCCATCGTAATGCATTGAAAACGGAATAATCCCTAATCGCGACCATTTTTATGTTGTACGGATTTGCCCCATAGGTGATTTTGTTAAGCAAATTTCACCTATCTCCAGAATTTTTTTATGTTGTACAGATTTTATGTTATACAAACCATTTGTTATACAAGGGTCTACTGTATATAGGGGCTGCAAAGTGAGGGTTTTTTTCTACTATCTGGCAGCTGTTTTTAAAAATGCTTCACTGCCAAAATTGATTCAATTCAATGAGGTTTTGTGGTTCTCAACACTGGTGTCATTTTAATTTGTGCCTATGGGGATTTGGGGTGGAAGGGGCACCACCAAGTTTCCTCTCATCATCGTCATCACCATCATCTCCTTTAAAATTGTTTATCTCTGCATCAGTACGTGTATACATTTAGCATTACAATCACCTTGTTCTCTCCATTTGGCTGATGAGGAGGAATCTGGCAGAAAATCAGTAGACACAGAGCAGGTGTACTTGGACATGGAGGTTGGTTTGAATCACCAAAAATGAACTGATTGCCCTTCAGTGCATGTGAAGATGATTGTGTGTGTGAACATCTTGTACTGCAGCTCCCTGAAACCCCAACCAGCACAGCTGATGATGAAGTCTTCTGGGAACTGCAGTCCAAGAACACCCTGGTTACCCAAGGTTGGGGACCAATGCTGTAGACAAAGGGTTGTCAGTAACTTGGTATGTTGCCTTTGGCTGTATCTCTGGGAGCAGAGATACACCGAAACATGGCAGGGCTGGACTGGAAAATGTGATGTTGTACCTGCATTGGTTAAACTGGTCCCAATGTGGAGGTTCTATCCTCATTTCTGCCAATGTGCTGAACTATTTGTCATGCCAGGATCGTGTGACTGACTGCTCAGTTCCATAGCACAATGCCTTGCTGCTGGGTGTAACACCCAGCGCGTTTACACTGGCATCACTTTACATTATGGTGGTGTGAACAGGACCCGGACCAAGGAATTCCAATATTTTGCTAGGGTTATTGAGAAGACTTTTACATATGTTTTAAATAACGGAAGCTGAACTTTTTAGAAACAACTGCATGGGGTGGGTCAGTTCATGTGTGATGGCGGAGAGAGGTGTAACTCGAAGTTCACAATTCATATCTGTTCAGGGCATGCTCTGACTTCACCTTCATAGTGTGGAAAACATTGGGATAATACTGGTATAAACCCGGCTGCCTCAAACTATGAGATACACCTTGGCTGAAAATGATCTCATTAGAAAAGAATTGTGCAACCACTGCACTTTGTTATTAAGCAAATGTTGGTCTTTAAATAAATATATTTTAATCTAATTTTTAAAAAAAACTCTAGCTGATTCGTTTTTAAAATCCTAAAGCATTTCAACAAATCTGAATGTTTACTTCTGTCTTCTTTTAGGATGTTTCAAAGATGACCGCATTGTATTTTGGACATGGATGTTTTCCACTTACTTCATGGAGAAATTGGCCTCCCGGCAGGATGACATGCTCTTCTACGTCCGCAGAAAATTGTCCTGCATTGGTGGAGATAATATGGATGGGAAAAAGGTAGGTGGGCTGTCATCATATTATACCCAGTGGGCAACTGTTCCTTCCATAAATTGGTGAGATGTGTGTGTGTGTACTGGTGTTGACAGTACGCTATGAAGAGAGAGAGCAAATCACCCTATGCACCATGGGGCTGTATATCTATGAAAGTTAAATATGCTTTCAAAGTAAGCTTTCATTCCTCACACATTTTGGGAGGAAAAGACGGCACCACAATCTATGGGTCCTTTCGCACATCATACCGTTTAGAAGCCTGGTGCCATTTTTAAGGCACTTCCTTTTTGCAATCACTTGCCACCACAGCCAGATAGCTTGTGACTGACTCACATTCCCAAATTCCAAAGCCGCTTGAAAACTCCTGGACTGGAAACATGGGGCTTATGGATTGGATACTGACCTGGAATTGGACTTCTCTCAGCCTTAATTCCCGAGGTTTGCTACTTGAGGTGGAAGCCATGACCTTGGAGTTAGCAGCACAGCAGGAAGTAGACTCTCCAGAGCAGACACGACCGGGTTGTCTATTAGGCAGACGGAGTCCAGGTAATGGAAAACGCGGGGATGATAGAGCTCTGCTGCTTTTGTTGAGCACTACTCCTATCTTTCTCCATACCTTTGAGGGCTCTTTAACTGTCCCTGTGAATAACGTTTTGGACCTGAGGACTTCCTGTGTAGGTGGGTGATGGTGGTGGGGAGAAACGGTGATCTGCTGATGTTGCCTCAGCACCTTTTCTTTCTGGCCCTTCCCCTTCCTGGTGAGTGCTGTGGAGTGGCATGCGTTGGCTTATGATGATTCTCTTCTAGCCTCAGGCTGTGAGAATGACTGCCACTGGCACAGGGCAAGACAGAAAGACTAGGGATTTAATACAAATACCAGGTCTGTGTTAAGGGCTTCACTCTGTTTGCCAGTTCCAGTGCCCGCTGTTGGTCATACCTCTTTGAACTCTGAGGCCTCAATGCATATTTTTCAACAGCTAAGTAAGGTAAAAAAAAAAAGTCATCAGATCCAGAAAGTTAAGATTGGAAACAGAATTGCCAAAATTCCTGATACTTTCCTGCTACGTCTAGAACTTGGTCAGTCAATTCAGTCTTTAAGCTAAATAGCATTTCATTGAAAAAGACCATTCAAGGAAAAAATCAGGAAAGTCCAGAACTTTAGAGATGCTCTAAATCAGTGGCTCTCAACCTGTGGGTCCCCAGATGTTCCTGGACTGCCACTCCCAGAAATCCTGGCCAGCTCAGCTAGTTATGAAGACTTCTGGGAGTTGCAGTCCAGGAACGTCCAGGGACCCACAGGTTGAGAAACCAGTTATCTAAATATTACAGTTCAGCTAATGTCATTGGGAGGCATGGCCCTGGTACAGGTGATGGAAATTGCAACCCAGTATTCTCTACAAGGGCCCACATTTCCCACCCCTGCCATGTTTTGATACAACTGTGCACATCTGACCTGCTTTATGTGCAATGGAGGGTTTCTAGTTTTAAAGGGGGAGGCAGGCATGGGGAGATAACTCACCTTCTGCCTGCTCACAGTTTTCCTGTCCTCAGTGTCATCTCTTAGGGAACTTTTCAAGCTCATTTCCATTAGAGTGCCTCAACTAGGTCAGAGTGTCTGGAGGAGCCACCTGCATGTTAGTAACAGCAAATGGGCAGCACATCCCTCCCCATGTGCCCCTTTAGATCTCAGCTGACTCCTGCTTCTCACATCCTGTAATGGGGGCTAAAAGAGCCTCGTGGCGCAGTGGTTAAATGCCTGTACTGCAGGTAAAACTGTGCTCACGACCTGGGTTCAATCCCCGGTAGCAGGCTCAAGGTTCACTCAGCCTTCCATCCTTCCGAGGTCGGTAAAATGAGTATCCAGCTTGCTGGGGGGGGCAATGTGTAGCCTGCACACTGTAATTAAAATTGTAAACCGCCCAGAGACCACTTGTAGTGGTATGGGGCGGTATATAAGCAGAACACACACAGGTGTTTGCCTTTCCAAAGTGTCAGCTTTGACATCCACACCTATATTTTATTTTAGAAATAAAATCTGCAGCTATATCAATGGTCCTGTAAGCTTCAAAAGAAAAAAAAACTGGGCCTCCAAATTTTGAAAACATTTACATTTTGATTCATGAGATAGGAAGTATGGATTTGAATGTTTTACTTTAGATGTACCGTAGTTTGGTTTATGTGCACTTGATAGAATGAACTGGAAACAAAAGGAGGGATGACTTCACTTTTAAACTAAATTTGAAAGGAACAGCCATGATATCTTTGTATTATATGGAAATAACAATTTCTGTTTTATCGATGAAAGGTGAAAAAAAAGATAGTTTCCATTTCAATCTAGTAGAAGCTTAAATACCTTTTGTAGTTTTCCTAGTTAAGATGGGAATTCCTATTAAACTTGCAGTTCAGTCTTTCTCATATTTATTCATTAGGATCGATAGGACTATGGACTTAGTCATATGTAAACAATATTATGCACATACCTGAAAGATTCCAAGTGTTTTCAGTTTTCCTGCCAATTCTGAATGTAGATCTTTTGTCATGACTCATCTCAAAATAAAAAATAGTGTATCAAAAGAATATTTTATACACATTAGGAAGTCAATTTTATTTAGACCACTTAAGGGTCCTCTGCACTGTGGCTTGTGGAGAAAAGAGATTTATAATAAAGTTGCAGATGAGTGTTTGCAGATCTTGATTACTGTGCTGCCTCGAGTCCCTCTGCAAGAAGTCAGGTCAGAAATGAAATGAACAAAATTAAAATAAAACTATCTTGTTTATAAAGTATTGCACAAAGAAGGCTCGTGAGTTGCGTCTCTAGTGTTCTCCTGCATGTTTTGCTCAGGTGCCATGATGACTGTAGCATTAGAATGCCAACAAGCCAAGAGCAAAGGGGTGAGACTGGCAAGAGAGGGTGAGAGCGGAGAGGTACACTTAGAGCCCTTGTGCCATTTGCAAGCAACCCCTGACGCCATCTGAAAAATGCAGTTTTCTTCTCCGTTGCAGCCTGCTCTGAGATTTTTTTTCCTCCCTGGAGACTTGGATGTGCATTGCAGTTCCCTCAGATTTGCCTTGAACATGGCAAATCTGCTTCTACTCCCTGTTGACTTCCCCCTTTCCCTAAGCTGAACTGCCACATACTGTCTAATTTGCCTTCTCACTGGAGTTGTGCCAGTTCCTTGGTCATTTCAGTGGTTCTTTTCTGCGCCTTTTCCAGTTCAATAATATCCTTTTCTGTGCAGGGTGACTAGAATTGTGCACAGTATTCTAAGCATGGTTGCTGCCTAGATTTGTATAAAAGCCATACCATTGTGCAATTTTATATCAATTTTTGTTGTTAATGGTGCCACACAGTGGTCTCAATAACACTGTCTGCAAACGCATGCCGCAGAGGCTCTGCTATATCATTTAGCTGGAACAACTTACTCTGTATTCATTTAAAAGCAAAGGAGGTACCTATATTCTAATTAAATACAGTATGTATTTGAAATACCTAGGTATTTAAAACCTAGATATTCAATCTACTGGGTCTAGAAATGCCCATATCCAGTATGCAGCTAACCAGAGTGAAAGAACAGCAAATGCCATCTTAAGGTTCTACCACTCCAAAGGGGGTCGTTATATCCCAGCAGTCCTAAAACTCTTTCAGGCAAAGGTGGTCAGCCAGATGCTCTATGGCACCTTCATTGGGCCTGCATTTTGTAGTTTTGACCCTATAGAGCGGGTCCAATCTAAATTCCTTAGAGCAATTCTTGAAGTCCCAAGATGTGTAACAAATGCATACATTCGTTTAGAGACAGGTATGCTATCAATGATAGCTAAAATCACATTAACTTCTCTACAGTATTGGCTTAAGATAAACTTCCAACCGCAGGGATTAACCCATCCACTTTTAGTGGACAACTTCCAATCTAAGTGGTTAAAATCAGTCCTAAATAAATTGCAAACTATGGGTCTTTCTTCCCAAGCAATCTTGAGCATGCAATGGGATGAAGCAAAATCAGCCCTTAAACAGAGAATAATGGATATGGAGAGACAGGCAGATCTCAGTAGTTGCCCCAATTTTAGAGTCCTAGATACACATAAATATCGCTCACTCCCCATGGCCTATCTGTCACAGCTGGAGATGTACAAGTTTAGGAAAGCCTTTACTCTGGCCAGGTGTGAGGCTTTCCCTTCTGCAGTGCTGGAAGGCAGATTTAAGAGCATCCTGAGGGAACAGAGACTCTGCCCTTGTGGCTCTAATGAGATAGAATCCATTGAGCATATGATGCTCAGATGCAGTAGGCATAAAAAGACCCGGACAAAATACATCACACCACCCTTAAAAGATATGGCAGGCCAATCGGACTCGGATTATTGTAATCAATTGCTAATTGACCAAAGTCAGACTACTACTGAACTGGTGGCCAAATTCTGGGTGGCATGTCACAGCAACAGATAGATAGCTGAGCTTTTAAACCTTGTTTTATATTTTATATCTGTTGTCTTAAAGGCTTTTAAAAATAACTTTTTGTTCTATATATTGATCACTGTAATGTTTGCCAGTTTTAAAACTTTCTAGCTAATGTTTTTATATTGTATCTTATTCTGCTCTATTCTATTCTATTTTATCTTATGTCTGGCTTGATGCTGTAACAATAAACTTTACCTTTACCTTTACCTTTACTTGAAATACCTCTCTGTCCTATAATGAGCTATTGACTGAATGAAGTAATTGTTTGCACACACACACTGCCTTGTGCATTAATGTGTAAGTCTACAAGCATATATATTTGACTGTATTATAAATCTCACTTCCATCTTGGGGTGGTGATGGTAGAGGTAGTAATATATTCCATTCTGGACACAAAAGAGATATGACAACCTTAAAAGAGTGATGACTCCGGGGCAGAAAAAGGCATGATTAGATCTGAAAGCACATTGGAAAGACATGATTCTGGCAGGTTTTCATGTTTGGAAAATTATACTTAAGAATAATCCAGTCAGGAAATAAGACAAGCTTATTTCCAAATTATTTATGGTGGGAAGAGCTCCTTGCATGCACTCAACCACTTTCAGTATGTAAGGAATTCCCTCTTCAAATGACAGAGCATCTATGATGTTTCCTTCTGCTCCAGGACATTTCCTCCTGATAGATGTGAGCAAATTGAAACTGTCTCGAGTAAATCTGTTGGAGCAGATGGATGTGTTTATTTACAGTAGAGACCCTTGTCATTATGAAGTTAAAATCAACTTGACTTCCCATGAAAAACCAATACATTCTGATGAATGATTCAGCATTGCATCCATGAGTCATGCTGGGACTAGCTATAGAGGACAGCTGCCAGTATTGTATAGGAGAGCTCCTGTCAGTCTGTTCCCCAGATTAGTGGGTCAGAAGGAAGGAAAATTGTTCTAGGTGTTAGCTGGTTGCACTTGTGGCTGTCCTTTACATGCAGGTTTGTAAACAGCTACTTGCCCAGGTTACTTATGAAGTGCCTCTTAGTAATTAGGCATGTTAAACATTGGAAGAGCAAATTTATTTACTGTTTGACCGGTTAACATGGCCCATACTGTATGTTAGGCAAATGATGATTTCTTAAGATATCAATTGCTTACTCAATAGTCAGACCAGGACTGCCCATCTCTAAAGGAAGAAGTATTTGGGATGTGGAATGCTTGGGGGTGTTTTGTGCTGTCAAGTCGGAACCCACTTAGAGCAGCACTAACAGGGCTGTCCAGGTAAGTGGGATATTTAAGGAGTGGTTTTACCACTTCCATTCCCCCAGTGAGTTCCCATGGCCGAGCAGGGAGTCCAACACTCTTCTCCAGAGTCCTAGTCCATCATTCTCTTCACCACATTGGGAATCTAAGTGGACCACTTAGTGAAATTTAATGATGTTAAGTATTACAAAGTATTTAGAAAATACAAGTATTTTCTGATGGAAACTGGACTTGGTTGTAACATTTTCTGTGGACACTTAATAAATAATTTAGTAGTTATTCGAAGTGGATGCACTGCCTTTTCACTCTAAGGATTTTTTTTTTTAAAAAAGCCTTCTGACACTGAATATCTGACCCTCATAGGAATAAAAGATGGTTCAATAACAGATCCTCGCAACAATCTTTCCTTATTGCAGTAGAGGGAAATGTTTAGCAATTGCTCCCATTTTTAATCCATTTGATCATACAATGTTTTTTCTCCCTCCCTCTTCCTCCCTCCATGAATCCATTTAAGAAATAAAGATATGCTACAGGTATAGTGTGTCAAACATCTTGTGACAGCCTCTGTGCCTGCAGCAGGCTCTATTCACCCGCTAAAAGTATCAACCCCCCCCCCCCAATCATGGCTGAAATGATGATGCATGGCTTAGTAAGTTGTGACTAAAGTAGGCCCTCTGAATCAGTGGACCCTAACAGAAGGGTTGACTCACAAAATTCCCTCAGTGAACCTCTTCCAGTTGTGACTTTGTTAAGCAGCAGAATTTTAGCCAATTTGTCTGGATGCTGTGTCGTCATTACTCTTACTTAGCAAAACAGCACCTTGCAAGCAGAAAGAAAGGAGATATTGGAGATTTGGAGGTATTAAGATTTGCAGAAATAAAAAAAATCTAGACGGGAGATCTCTCTCTTACTCCCCTCTCCCCTGTCAATACTTGACAACAGAAGAAATCTGAGTTACATTCAATCATTGATCTCAATCTTTCAGGCAAAGTTACATTTGAGTGGGAGGAGACACTGGACAACAATCACAACAAGCAAGGAAGGGGAATAAATAAAATAGCTACCTTGGGTTCTTTTAAGGAAAAAAGTGGGGTGAAAATATTTTAAATAAATAAATAGTAAATAAATTTGTCTGTGGGTTAAGGGGTAGATGGAAAACAGTACCTGAGCAACAGTGGTGCTTATGCATGTGCAAGGATATGCTCAGAGGAAACTCCTATCAGCTTAGCAATATGACTGCCCTGCTTGCACAGATGTGGTCATCGGACAAGTGTTGCTGTCGAGATCGCAGCAAGCTAGCCCCACTGCAAGATGCTGGATTTCACAAGACCCAATGAGGAAACCCAACACAGAGAGATCCAGGCAAAATTACCAGTTTATTAGGCCTAATAAAGATGGTAAGGCGAACAGATCACCCAAGGCAGAAGTGAGGCGTTCAGCAACCCAAAACAGGAAACCCACAATCTTTATTTCCTCCCTTTCCCGCCTCACAGAGTGGCGCCTCCTCTGGGTTGGGCTAGGGGTGGTGTTCCAGGGACAACCAATGGGGGTCGGCTCAGGAGTCTCTTAGGGGAGGTCCTGGGCGTTCCTGATACTCTGGAACAGGACCCCTGCATGGGTGCGATTAGGCCAAAACTAATCCTTTAATGGGTAACTAGAGGGTTAACAATGAGGGGGAAAGAGTCAGCATTGTCCAAAAGCCTGGGTGATCACAAAACAATTAACAAGTCGATGGGGAGACGGAACAATCACAATGGGGAGCTGAGAAGTCACAATGGGGGATGGACAAGCCGATCAGAAGAGTCTTTGGCTGCCAGACGGATCCTGGGTGAATGTGGACTCAAGACAACGAAGTGCCTTGGGCTGTGATTTAATCTTTGGTACATCCGCAGGTGAGACGTGCTGGAGTTGTCTTGAAGGAATGGAGGCTGCTAGAAGATTCTTCCTCTTTGCCATGCGGTCACCACCTTGCCCAAAGATGGCTCAGGTCCAAAGAACAGGAGAGTGTAGGCACACAGTTTAAGCACGCCCAGGGTCACTGGGGTGGGTGGAGAGAGAGAGAGAGAGAGAGAGAGAAATGGAGAAAAGGAGAGAGAGGAAAAGAAAGAGAGAGAGAGAGGGAGGGAGGGGGAGGGGGGAAGAACCCTTGGAGTCAGGAGTCTGGGGGTCCAAGCTAGGTAGAGACAGCGGGGTCAGGTTTTAGATGCTAGGGGAATTCCTAATTCCTGAGAATGATGGTTGAAAATCATTCTCCTTGCCAGCCAGAGCAGGGAGGGGAATAATCCCTCGATTCAGGATTGACTTGCCTGAATTGTGTCTCTGGCTGAAACATTTTAAACGCTGGGAATGGGGAAGAGGAGCTGGAGATGAGGTAAAGAAAGTGGGCACGAAAGGGTTAAGAAAATGACAGGAAGGGGTTAAATGAACTTCAGTTAGGGGCATCTTTGACTCCTTGGCTGGAACCTCTGGAATTGGCGAATTAGGATTTCCAGGGGTTTCCGCAAAGGGGAAGCCCTGTTTGAACTATTCGAAAAAGAGCACCGGTCTACCCCCCATAGGAAAGCATTGAGACAGAAAGGTTTCCAACGGAAGGGGGGGTTGGTCTACCGGCATAGAGAAACCTGACCGGGAAGAGGCACACATCTTATGGAACGGTACCTCGGGTAGGGAACGGTGAAAGGAGTCGGTCCTTCAACCAGCCTTCCCCGGAAAGGGGTTGGTCTACCGCTGCAGAGGAACCCAACCGGGGGAGAGGCATAAATCTTGTGGAGCTGTATAGCGGGAGGGAATGGTGAGTCGATCCCTTCGGGTGGCCTTCCCTGGAAAGGGGTTGGTCTACCGCTATAGAGGAACCGGACTGGGAAAAGGCATAAATTGTATGGAACTGTATAGCGGGTAAGGAGGGTGGATTTGTCCCGCTGGCACTGTCAGAAGACTAGCCGTCCTCTTGGTTCTCGAAACGGCTAGAGAATTTGAATTCGCCCAGGGAAAGCGTCTCGGTTCTTTTTGGGGGGCGGGGTGGTCTACTAAGCCAATTCAACGGATTAGGGTTCCCCCGCTGCGCCCCCGTCTGGCCATAATTAATTTGACAGTGATTGATTAGACGGGGGTGCTGGTTGGACAAAGCACGCAGGAGAGCTTATCTTCGCTCCCCTGCTGTTTAATGGAGTCTCTGTGGAAATTAACTGCCGCAAGAGACTTGATACAAAGTAAACTTTTAAACGAGGTGCGAATTTGTGGCTTCCGCGGCCAAAACTCGACTCGCAAAGCCTCTCAGCCGGCAGGAAGGGGCGGCTTACATTTCTCCCGATATCTCGGGAACGGTTTGGAGTTTTTGAACGGGGAAAAAAGTGTTGTGCTTATGATGGTGTGAGGGCCATGCGGACAGTTCCGATGGATCTTGGAACCACTCCAATTATTTATAAATTTTATTTTTCCATCGTGACTTCACATTGCTATGGAACAAAGATGTGGCAGGCTTTCATTATGGAAATCAGTACCTGAGCAATGGTAATGCTTGTGCTGACTTTCAATAAGGTACCAGTCACTTAATTAAATTGAAAGGGCCCTAGCCTGGGGTAAGTGCTACAGATGTAAATCTTCACTTACTTTGTTGTCATGTGTGTGTTGTGTTGTTAGAGTCGTTACCGACTCTTCGTGACTCCATGTCAATGGCGTTTTCTTGGCAGGAATACTGGAGTGGTTTGCCAGTTCCTACTCCAGGCACCTACAGCACCTGGTATTCCTTGGAGGTCTCCCATCCAAGTACTAACCAGCGCCGACTCTGCTTAGCTTCCGAAATCAGGCGAGAGCGGATGTGCTTAGGGCATCTAGGCAGCTAACTTTGTTGTTATAATAGAGGACAAATATTCACCCCCACCCCAGGAGATGTTGAGAGTTTCTGTGTGTTAAAAAGGGGGCTTTTGTGAAGAAAGGTTGGGATAAGTTTCAGTGCAGAAAGATGTGCTTTGTGCGCAGAACCATCAGTCTAAGCATGCCTATTCTTTTGGACTGGATTTTTTTAAAATTAGTTTTTGTGAGTTTGAAGGGTACTGTATGTAGTGGAGGTGAGACGGCTTCCACGCTGTCCCCTCTTTCTAATGCCTGGAACTGTTGAAACCATTCCTTTTCTTTTTGTGTTGTGGTATTTAATAGCATGGGTGGAATGAACAGAAAAGGTCAGGAGCAGCATCCCTCTGATGCTTTCAAAGACAGGAGGAGCAGCGTCTCTGAGCAAGCCTGACAGCTGAGCCAGAGGTGGCCCATGAGTCTCATTTCAGTTGTGAAGCTCATCTTTTGCTATACCTGGGGGTCGTCTTTTATATTTATCACTGCCCCGAAGGAATAGTGGCTTGCTGTAGATCCTAGGGAGGAATTAAAATAGGGACCTTGTAGTTCACCTGCTAAACCCTACCAGAGGTCTTACATAATAAACAGTGGTCCCATAAAAGGGGAGGGAAATAATATTTTAGATGTTAAGTAACAGGTAATTGGGGGGGTGTGGGGTTTCTCTCCTGATATGCCCTTCTTCCAAAATCTGTTCAGTTATTTTCTCAGTTTGACACCAAGATGCCAATATATATATTTTAAAAAAGCTCTGGACAGCTTCCATGTTGCGAATGTTTTGCTTGTAAAAACGTTTTGCTTTTCCTCCCCCACATCCTTCCCCATTTAACCTGAAACTATGACTATCATTTTATGTGTCTTCCAATATTGAGGCTAATAGCAATAGCAAACTTGGGCTTTTTTTTTTTAGCAGTGTAACTGCCAATGGGATTATAAATCACCAAATGCTTCCAGGGCACATAAATAAAGATCTGTTGTTTTGTTGTTTTGTTTTGTTTTTGTTTTTGTCAGTAGCAGGCCCTGGAAAATTTACCTAGATCCAGTAGGGATTGCCAAACCATATTCCAGAAAACATTTCTGGTTCTTTGTAAGTTTTTGTAAAGTTTTTAGATGGCCGACCATGGGAGTTCTGCACAACCAATGTTCATTTTCCTCCACAACCAATAGAGAACATTTGTTGCATAAGTCATACTTTACATCCATGGGGGCTACAGTGAGGACATATAGTGACCTTTGGTCAGATGGTGCAGTATATAAATCAAATAAATATATAAATATATAAAGGCCATATGCACCAAAATACTTTGATGTCCATGGGGAGGTGCCCCTCACTAGAGGCTTCTGTGTGAAGACAATTTTCTGAAGGTACAATGTCAAGGAAATAGCGACAGTATATGGGATTATATGTTCTAGGCCTCAATCTTTCTTCACTGTTATGCTCAAATGTCTGCACTGGAGAGCTTCCCCCCCTCTAGAACTAGAAGAAAGAAAGCAACCATTATAGATATCCAGGGCTGTCGCTGTGTCTTCTGCAGGTCTGAGTTTAGCAGAGTTGCACTTCCGAATCACAACTATTAGAAATTCCCCAGCCTTTGGCAGATGAATTTTGGACGTCTTCATACAGAAAAAGTAAGATTGCTAGGCTCTGCTCTAGGTGACCGAGAGGGTCGGTGGCAGATCTACCATGGCCATTCTCAGTCTTGCACAGCTAATAGAATGACAGTGGGTAAAACAAGCAAGAGGGCAAGATGATGGGATGCAGCAAGGAGCTATAATGAGCCTGAGAAAGTGAACTGTTGGAATGAAGAAGGATGGGATAACATGTAAGAGCTGCTCCTTCTTTTTATTGTGCTACCACTACTCCCGTGTCTTACGGCACAGCCTTCCACTTCTCTTTTAAAAGCTTGGCTGGGTGATGGATTGCAGCTTGATGAAATGTTTCTTCTGTTTTATGGGTGCAAGTGCAGCCAGATGTTTATTGATTTGACCTGAATGTCACCCTCAAGCTAGAAGCACGGGGTGGGTTGGATTTTTTTCCCTCTTCTGCAGGAGTGGCTGCCTGAAAGGGTGGGTCCAGTATTTCCTTACTGGATGAATTACTTTTGGTTGTGCCGAAAAGAGAAATCGGAAAAGGTGGATCGGTGGCTGTTCACCTATTTGGGTCTACATCACCCTTGCCCTGTTGTTTGCAAAGAGTGGGAGGAATGTGTAATGTGATGTCAATAGATGCTTCTGAAGGCAGGCCATGGAGGAGACAAGAAAGGGAGGAGAGTCCTCACAGAGGAAGAAGTTATTAAGAACATCTGCTCCCAAATAGATTAGGAATGGACAGTTTATAAAAAGATGCTCCTGGCCTCTTAATTTTTCCCCATTAAAAAAAATTAAATCAAAAGGAAAAAAACCATTAAAAAGGGCTTAATAAGCACAAAATCCAAAACAACATAAGCTAGACAATTACATGTGCGGTGTTCCCCTCCACTGCCACCATTGGAGAGACAGTTAATCTGTTTCCCTCCATTTACAGAGCCTTATTCCCCTTCTAAAACTGCACTGAATCTTGTGAAAGGTGCACAAACCATTCATTTTTATTAATAAACTCAATAAAAGCTCCCCAGATGTCAGTGAAGATGCTCCTGTTGATCAAACCTCTTTTCTCTAATGTTCCATGATAAGCTAATCATTAATAACAATATCCCTGACTTCTTTATTCTGCATAATTGAAAATCGTATGTTACTTCCCAGTTCTTTGCTACCATTAATCTTGCCACTGTTAATAAGTTTGTGATTAGTCATTTCACTATTGAGTCCCATTGTTCCCTATCAAATATTGATAAATGTATCTACATTTAACTTCAATATTTCATTCATTTTCTTAAAAAACAACATCCAGAATTTTAATATATTCTCATATTCCCACCACACATGAAAATAAGTACCAACATCCTGACCACAAGTCCAACATAAATTAGAATCTTGATTATCCATATATTTCACCAGTGATAAAACCCACCTGCAAGTTAATAGAGGCTTCCATTTATCCTTACAGACACTTCCATATTCTTTTTTTTCAAATGTTCTTCCACACCTCAGTTCTTATTTGTCCTCCCAAATCTGATTCCCACAACATTTTGAAAGGAACATGTTGGTTCTCCACTTCTATCAGTATTTTATAAATTCTGTTTGTCATTCTTCTCAGTTTTTTGTTGTCTTTTTTCCTTTTTTACTGCCATTTCTTCAAACTGTGTAAGATCCCTACATTTGACCATTTCTTTTTGCCTATTATTTACTTTGAATATGAATCCAGTGGTTTTTTGAGAAGTGCCACCCTCTCTTTCTTCCTCTGCTCCTCCCGCATTCTCTGAAGTGTTTTTTTCAGAGAGATATCTGTGCTTGTTTGTTTCTGCATAATAAAATAAGGAAGGGGATCTTGCAGGTACGTTTATCACTAGCATGAGCATTTTTGGATTAGAGATGTATGGAAACGAATTCAGGCTTTTAGCATCTGTAAAGCCTCCACTGTAGTAGCAGCTGCAGCAATCCAACAAACTGGATGTCGGGCACAGCCTCGCCACACAACCAACAATTTGTCACAACATCAGGGCACCTTCTTCCACTGATGCTCCCTGTGCCTTAACGTTGAACAAGATAGTGGCCGATATGTCGGCGGAAGTGGAAACTCGTGCAGAAATAGATCTGTCACAAGACTCTCTTTCCTTTTGTTTTGTTTGTTTGCTGTCTAAAGCCTCTTTGGCTGCCACCTTCAATTCATCCCTCTTACAAGCTGTTGGAGTGTTTGCCTTGATCTCCCAACATCAGAGAGCTCTGGAATGTGTGGCCTCCTCAGATGTTGGTTGTAATTTAACCTCTGGTTTCCTTCAGCGTTGACTTTGCTGGCTAGGGTTGATGGCAACTGCAGTTGAGTAACATCTGAAGCAGCACATTCCACATTATCTGTGAAGATTCTTAGTCATCCAGGTGAGTTTATTTGGAATTTGAGTCATGGCAACTGGACTTCTTTTCTTGAGAGATTGAAGCGTTTCGTTGCTCATCCAAAGACCTCCGTTGTCACATTCCACATTGGCTACCTAGTCCCTCCTCTTATCATCCCTTCTACAAGCTCACTTCTTCCATCTTTGCTTATGACCATATTAACTGTTCCTGTTAATCTTCTGTCTTTGTTTTAGTACCTTAAACTCATGTCTATTATTTGAATAATACCAATTGTATGTTTACCCATGTGTTTGTGCAGGAGGATGTAAAGAGTTAATGCTGATGACCAATGAGTCAATGACCAATGAGGGAGCGTGGAGGCAGAGCCCACATGTGTAAAAGGCTCAGCCTGAGGGTTGTGAAGTTAGAAGAGATTAGAAGAGAAAGAGAAGAGATACAGATAAGGTTGAGATGAGGATATAAAGTTAAGATAAAGGTATGAGACAGGTGGCTGCCTAGATGCCCTCAGCACATTCGATCTCGCTTGATTTCGGAAGCTAAGCAGGGTCGGCCCTGGTTAGTACTTGGATGGGCAACCACCAGGGAATACCAGGTGCTGTAGGCGCCTGGTATTCCAGGTGCTGTAGGCCACTCCAGTACTTCCTGGGCGACCACCAGGGAATACCAGGTGCTGTAGGCCACTCCAGTACTACTGCCAAGAAAACTCCATGGACATGGAGTCACATGTCCAAGAAAACTCCATGGACATGGAGTCGGTCATGACTGTAATGACACAACACACACACACACATGAGACAGGTGAGAGAGGATTGAGAATAGTAAAGAACAGAATTTGAGCATATCTGCTTAGAGGAACTTTCAAATAAGGGCGTGCAAGAAAACCTGAAACTGAAGCAGCTTGTTGTATTCAATAAACATTATTTTACTTTATTAACATTACAACTGGATGAAGACTCACTTATTTCAACTGGGTAACCCTGAATGGTGGCAGCGAGAATAAAAAGGCATGTACAGGCCAAAGGTCTGTAAAACGACTGGGGGCTTTGTATGGTAATGCCACACCAATCTTCCAAATAATAGGAAAAAAATTACATAGTGTAGTCAGCTGTATTAGAGAAGACCTGTTTGAACCGATGTAACTTATGGAGGAGTTGACTTGCTATTGATTCCGTTGGCTTGCCCTAATTCTAACTTGAGCATGGCAAGTTGCATTTAGTGTCGGCCTATCTGAGTTAATGGACTTTATAGTGGAATTGACTCACTGAACCACTGTTTTGATTCAGTGGGTTTACTCTTTGTGATTTGCTGTGCTAACCAATAGGATTTTGGAAACAAAGCTGGAGTGTTCATCGTCACAAGAATCAGTGGAGTTTTCAAGGGAGTAGACTACTCTGTATGGGGAAGAAAGACGATTGTATCTCCTGGGGAAACATATTGTGATACATTGATCAAGTTGATTTATGTTGTTCTGTTAATTAAGTAATTTTTCTTTATAGTTTTGGTTGTTATGTTTGGTTTTGTTTGTTTGTTGTTTGTTATTTATTATGTTGACTAACATTAAAACAGTCTTGGTTTACAAGCATAATCTGTTCTGGAAATATGCTTGTAAACCATAATACTTTTATATCAAAGCTAATTTGATATGCTGTATACACAAAATGCCAAACTCGCAAAAGAAGTTGGCTAGAACATGTCCACACCATTGTTTAGGGTACATGGCTGTGGAATCTGCTCTGCTTGGGGCTAATATCTGGATTTTACTCTGTGTTTTTAATGTGACAATGATAAAATACAATTTGTAGCCATATAAACTTGACTAGAAATGGTTTGAAAAATAAGAAAGGATGTTGAAAACAAATTAAAGAAAAATATAAAGAAAATTTAAACCCTAGCCTGCTCTCCCTTTTGAAAACGTTCCTTGCTGGTGCAAGGAAGACCTTCCTTCCTCTACCCTCCCTCTGCTTTTGAGGCTTGCCTGAGATGGAACATTCCAGATAATCGCCCACAATCCAGCAGGGAGAGAGTAGGAGATCCACCATTGGCTTATTTGTGATTATGTGACCAGCTCCAGTGCCTGTATTGCAAGACATTGCTTGTTGTTCAAGACAAAATTAGAAGCAATGTTTGCTTATCTTGCAAAAACACTTTTAAACCAAGGTACTTGTAAACCAAGGACTTACTGTATATTGCTTTAGATGCCCAAATCTCTGTCCATATAGTAATCCTCCACAACACCCTTCTAAAGTAACTCAGATTTATAATATATTTATTTTGGATGGGAGGAGAAGGCTGAAAGAATGGTTTGCCCAAGGCTATCTCAGCCATTATTATCACAGATGGAGAGCTTACTGCTTCATGTTCCAGACAATCACACCATTGCCCTCCTCATTCATTGGGTTTTCCTGAAATTTAGTTCAGCACAATTAGGCTTGACTGGATTGGCTCTTGCGTGCCTTCATTTGTCTCTGCAAAATTCTGCAAAAACGAACATACAAAAACCATGAGAAGGAACAAAATAGCACTCTGTGTGGAACACCAAGACCCACTGGTGCTACACCAGCTTTTTAGATCAAATTAGCAGAGTGTGCCTGAAGCTCTAGTCTAGCCTTTCATTCATGGCTGTCTGCAGGGAAAGGGCTGGGGTGGGCTAGGCAGGAAGAGTTATTTCACTTTAAATGCTAGATGGACCTATTATGTTAAGGTCCATAGAAATATGTCCATGGCCTAATAGCACATGCTGTTTGACCGGGGAGTATGGCAGTGATGTCCTCTTTTCCAAGACAGCCATGTGTCCCCTCTTTCAAAGTTGGTGATCTATATTTGAAAAATTCATCCACAACTTGCTGTTGAAATGTATCATCTTCTAGATAAAGGGGGAAGATGTATGGCTTTCTGGATGTTGGTGGATTCCAGGTCCCATCAACCCCTGTCAGTAATGTCAGTGGTGATGGTGATGAGAGCTGCAGCCAGCCCGTCAGCAGCTGGAGGGCACATCACTCCCTCTCCCCATTGTAGTTTGTCAGTCCCTTGTAGCGGCAACCTGATGTTTCAGGCATATTGGTATAACTATGGAAAGGGTCATCATTTCCCCACTCTTATCTGTCTTTCTTCTCCACTGGCTGGTTTCGGTGACAGTGCTGCAAGAATGACCACAATCAAGTCTTTGGTTCCCTGTGGACCAAAGGTACCTAAGAGGAATAGGTGGCTGATTCCCTCTGGTACCTTGCAAACAAAAAATGCAAGAAGATTATGAGACTATTAGATTGTATGTTGAGGTTACAGTACAGACACCCCCAGATGTTTTGGGCTACACCTTGCTTCAACCTAATAATCCCAGGCATGGTCATTTTTAGGAATGATTTCAGCTGAGTCCACAACATCTGTTGGGTGTTGGGTGTCAGTAAGGCTAATACAGATCCCAAGAAGAGCTGTGCTGGTCAGATGCAAGGCCTATTTGGTCCATGATTCTCCTCCCATTGTGGCCAACCAGATGCTTTGGGATGAGCACAGCAGCTCCATCTTGCTCACTGTAGCCTGGGCGCTGGGAGGTGTGCTACGTGTGGTATTTGACCCTGCAGAGCTTTCATTCCTAATACTTGTGTGAATTTGCAAAACCCTCTTTTGAAAACAATTCGTATGAGTGGCCATCATCTACTGCTAGCAAATTCTACAGTACTGTATAAATCTCTGCAATGGGAAGAGAACCTTCCTTTCACCCACCCCAGGTCTTGCACCATTCAGCTCTCTTGGATGATCCCAGCTGCTAGCATTTTTTTGCAATTTGTGTACATTTCTACTACAATATTTCCACTGTTAATTTGCTTGTTTGCTACCTAAACAACCTTCGACATGGCACTTGTGGGATTTTCTGACTCTTGGTACCAATATATGCCTTGCCTTGGTGTTGGGGCCTGCCTTAGGCAGTAAAATCTCTTGACCCTGCCCTCTTCATGGTCATAACATTTTCCTTGGTGCTTGAAAGGAAACCTACAGAGCCAGCGATCTTGGTAGTGGTAGAAGCTTTGGAAAGGTATCTTATGTTAATTTTGAAATATATAAAGTGTTCTTCCATCTAGCATTAGGCAAAAAACTCCCAACAGCTTTGAAAGGGTGCTGGACGTATGAGAACCCCAGCAGTTTTCATGTGAGAAGCCATTGCTATTTCACCTTGGGTTCTACATTGAAACAGTCAGACTACATGTGGCCTTGCCATCTGTTGGAAGCTTTGACCATATGCCCTAAAGATCTGATATTGATTCAACTTGAAGGACAGGCATCTGTAAACTCGTAAATAGCTTGAATGAGAAGTAAGGGGGGTTGAGAAGTTGGAAAACATCTGATCTGATTTTTAAAGACATAATTGTGCTAGTCTATTTCAATGTAGCAGAAAAGAAAGAGTCTTGTGACATCGTTATGACCAACAGATTTATTTTAGCATGAGTCTTGGGGGATTGTGTTCTATTTCTTCAGATGCTCATTGTTCAACTTCTTTTTCATTTTTGTTTTCTCCCTCCCCCATTCATTTAAGATCACCAGTGTGTTTTAACAGTAGTTGAACAGAGGTTTCTTCCTTCCTTCCCTCCTTTCTATCCCTGTCAATTTATCCAATATAAGATAACATCTCTTTAGAAAACGGAATGGCTTAAGTGGTGAAAGATGGCTAACTGGCACAGCCAATGTTTTGTAAACGTGTTTGCATGTTAGCGTGTTTTTATTTTATGATTGGACAACTCCCCCCCCCCCGGAAAGACAACAAAGGCTTCATTTGCATATACTGTATGAGTGGTTAGATTTGAATATTATATCTCTTGAAAACTGATTTGATTTCAGCTACTCATGATACATGATAGAACA
This sequence comes from Phrynocephalus versicolor, assembly GCA_023846285.1. NCBI lineage: Eukaryota > Metazoa > Chordata > Lepidosauria > Squamata > Agamidae > Phrynocephalus > Phrynocephalus versicolor. The sequence continues at coordinate 1,832,896 of JAHTLZ010000274.1, read as the reverse complement.
AAGGGCATGGCAGCACCCTAAGACAGGTTGAAGTAGTCCAGGAAGTCTAATTTTTATTTATTTTTAAATAAAAAATATTCTATTGTTGAACTATTGTACTATTCCCTATTCTGGGCAGTTAACAGTGTAAGTCATTTGTAGCTCACACAACTTTCCTCATACTCAGCAGCATGACTACACCAGATTACAATTCCTCTCAATCAAAAGGAGTGTCTGTGGAAGATTAGTTTGTTTCCCCTCAACTTAATGTTTTGGAAGCCTTGGCTGTGAGCATGCTGGTGAGGGGCTGTGTGGCCTCTCACGTTAAGAAACAGAGAGACCATCAAATGATAGCTCTCCTGTTACTGCTTGGCATTTACTCTGAAGGCCTTGATTTTATCTCAGCAGGTTGAAGTTGAAGTGTACCGCAGGGATTCTAAGAAGCTGCCTGGCCTGGGCGATCCAGATATCGACTGGGAGGAGAGTGTCTGCTTGAACTTAATTCTGCAAAAGGTAACAACACAAAGCTCTACGTTCTTCAGATGCTTACTCATATTAGTGCAGGAAATTAAGTTGGCCTTTAGTCAAGAAAGGGACAATAACTAGCCTTTGTATGGTATTTAAAAAAATAAGAATCTTGTATCCCTTTCTTTGTATGTTATAAATGTTCCATATGCCCTGTATGTCTTGTCTATAGGGCAGGCCTGCCCAAAGTCCGACTGGGGGCCAAATCCGGCCCATCAGGCCATTCTGAGTGGCCCGCGGCTGGCTGGCCCACCCATCCCTCCCCCTCCTTCACCCCATTTTTTTTAAATCTTCTGCCAACGCTGACACCGCTGGGAAGCTTGGACGGCTGAGCGGACGGGCGGTCTGCCGCCACCGGCACCACAGGGGATTGTGTGGGGGTGGGCAGGCCAGCGGGCCTCTGCCACCACCAAGGAGCTTTGGGGTGCGCTGGCGGGCGAACCGTTGCCACCGCTGGGGAGCTTGGGGGGGTGCAAGGTCGCACAGATCACCTCTTCCAAGGGGTGACCTGTGGCCACGGCTCCCTGTGCTTCCTTTGGTCCCCACCTTCCTCCCTCCCTCCCTCCCTTGGTCCCTGCCTTCCTTCAACAGGCTAAAGAGAGAAGAGGATTATCCCAAACGTTCTAGGCTTATCTACACCACGGCTTTTTACGCATCCATCTTCTTTCAAATGGGGTCCCCATACCTTAACCGCTTACAAACTTGTCAGACAGGGACTGGAGAAACTGTTTTGCCCCTTTGCCAACCACCTAGGCCCGCCTATAGGTTCCCTTCTAAGAACCACAGGCTCAGAAATTGGGGAGGGGGTGTATGGAATCCTTCCCTCCAACATTTTAATACCCAGTTTGGCTTTTGCATTGCAAGTCAGCTAAACTGGGGAGAAACACACCTGCTAATGATAGAACAAGGGAAGCAAAGGCAAAGCAAGGGAAGAGCAAACATAGGCAACCGGCCCCTGACACATTCTCAGCCACCAAATCTGTCCCTCCTTACAAAAAGTTTGGGCACCCCTGATATAGGGCATATGGAACATTTATAACATATAAGAAAGGGATACAAGATAGCTGGAGCAAAAATACACTTGAGACAAAGCTACAGCAATGAAAGAATACACCAAAAAATAACAAATCTAACTTAAACTATATAACATTCACAAATTAGCATAGAGTCAGCACAGTTCTGAAACATGCACAACTTGCATCCTTCCAAGTACAGCATAACAGCTCAGCCACTGAACGTAACTCCTGAGACATAAGCTGAGCCAATGAAACCTGCTTCTGAACCCCTTTTTATATATTAGAAACCCCATTCTAGACTCTTCTAGATAGTCCACCAACGAGGCGTTGATTTCTCTTGAATGCTCAAGAAAATCAAAGCAGTGTCTGCCCCGCTCCGTTCAGACAGCTGCAGTCATCTCCCAGTAAGTGGGAGATACCAGGCAGCCAAGCCAGCTTGTCTTTGAAGGCCTTTCTCACAGGAGAAAAAGCTGAAGATGTTGCTGCTATGTCAGTCTAGCAGTCCCTGCCCATAGACATCAGAGGCATAGCTAGGGCTTCCAGAGCCCGGAGCAACAGTCAGTTTATGTGGGGCCCCCATTGCAAAATATAATCTGGATGGCGGGTGGGGGACAGTGGAGGGGAGGTTGGTAGGCAATTTGGCACACCCAATTGCTGAGCCCAGGGCACCCCGCCCCCTTGCTCTCCCCAAGCTACGCCCCTGGTAGACATAGTCCTTAAATTGGTGTGAGTTATGCCCCAGTAAAACAGGATTCTTCTTTCCTTCCCTCTGCCTGTTTAACTGTTAGTCTCTAGACTTATCTGCAGTCTGAATCATTTAAGGAGCCAGCCGTCACTGTGTTTTTAGGAGATTCTGCCCACTTCACCCAAAAAGTATTGACTTTTTCAAAAAGATGATGTCTGTATGGGGTGGTTTTGTTCTTTGAATGTCATTTCAACAGTACAGTGCTGTTTGTTTGTTGCTGGAAGTTATAACAGGGTGTTAAGCAGCAAACACTTAAAGCTGACATTTCCATCAATGAATAAAAGGCAATTTAGGATTTAGTTGAAAGACACTCTCTCATCCTTCTATCACTATCTCAAAAAGGCATGCGTGTTGAGAGTTTGGTAGAAGGCCAGGTAATCTCCTGGAAAAAAAAACGGTGACTTAATTAAGGCAGCCTAAGTCTTCAATTTGTCTTTGTTTATTCTTAATTCTTTTTTTTCTGTTTATATTCATGGATGCACTTTTCTAGTTCCTTGGTTTTTGCATCCCTGAAAAAGGAAGCATGTTCGGCTGCCTGTGTTGTAATACACGGGTGTTGTGGTTGTGGCATAATACGTGGTCGTGAAAAAAGGACTGGTTGAGTGTGTCTGGATAGATCTACTGCTCTCTGGCTGCCATTAGCTGACCAGTTGTGCATGGATGGGAGAGGCCAAAGGAGTGAAAAGCTTTTTTTTAAAAACAGACAGAAGAGGTAAGAGAGGATATACAGGAGGAAGTTGAGGCAAGGGCAGGAGAGGGCTGTGTGTGCGTGTGCGTGTTGTGTCATGACTGACTCCTTGTGACCCCATGCCCATGGAGTTTTCTTGGCAGGAATACTGGAGTGGTTTGCCAGTTCCTACTCCAGGTACCCACAGCACCTGGTATTCCCTGCTGGTCTCCCCTCCAAGTAGTAACCAGGGCTGACTCTGCTTAGCTTCCGAAATTTATTTATTTATTCATTTATTATTGAATTTATACCCCGCCCATCTTCCCAATGGAACTCTGGGTGGCTTACAATAGGCTGATCAAATCAGCAAAATATCATACAATAAAGGAACAGATAAAACAACATTAAGATAAAAATAGTGGCACCTTTGGCAGAAAGCAAATGTGGCTCAATTAAGAGATCAGGCGAGATCTGATGTCCCTAGGGCAGAAAGTGGAGTTTAAATGGGGTGTGAGGAGGTATTTGGGAGAAGAAAAGGCCAGGGGGTTAAAAAGTGCAGGAACAGCTGCAGAGAAAATAAGCCAAAGTCCGTGACCACAAGCTTCATGTGTGGGAAGTGGCCTATGACTTTGAGGTCTTAGGATACCTAAGGGCTGCCAGTAAGAACTGCTGTGTCAGCACCACGGCAAGCCTAGGGACTAGTGTTAATATATGAGCATTAAGTCCTTGAAGAGAATTAAATTGTTCATGTTCAATTGCCAAGAAAAAAGTATGGAATTGTATCTTGAATTCTAGTTAACACACTAGGATTAGATTTTAGATACTGGTTAAACCAAAAATGAGCAACTCTCTCAAAAGTAATGAATTCAATTAATGTGAAATGTTAATTATCGTTGAGAAAAATCAATACCATGGGCATTTAATAATTTGGATCATAGCTTTTATAATTCTCAGAATGTTAATGACTTGGAGATACAATGTAATGACTTTCTGGCATCAACTTTGCACTTTAAGGGTATCTGCATAGCTGTTAAGTGTTGGAAAGTGAAGAGAATAGTCATAGCATGAGGTTTTTTTTTTTTTAAAAAAAATACCTTCAAGATAATGGCAGAACTTGTAGATCACCTTTTCCCTTGGTGGACAGGAGAGAAAAAGCTTGCTTGAAAAAAACTTTTTAACTTGGCTTCATTTCTGCACAGCAATGATTAATGCACCTTTCCTGTTATGGTGGTTTTGTTTCAGCTGGATTACATAGTGACATGTGCCGTATGCACTCGTTCAGATGGAGGGGATATCCACATCCATAAGAAGAAGTCTCAGGTGAGAAGTGTTTCTCGTGGTGAAAGTTGAAGGACAGCTTCTTTGACTTCGGCCCTTTCATTCTCTTTTCACTCTTGGTACAAAGAGTGCCTCTCTTTGTTACGGTAATTCCATTTCAACTTGAAAGTATCTTATGGTCCCTTAGTTGTTTTTGGTCCAGCTGGGAAATGTAAGTCTTGAGCCAGTTCTCACCAGTGACGGTTCCGAATATCATTCATGAGTGCTGGAGCAAAGGTTCGGGTGGCTGCTTCACAACAAAGCCCATGTGACATCCCTCAGAGTTCAGGCTGGTTTAAAAATTGGAGTCAGAGAAGAAAGGAAAGCTTCTAAATTGCCTCCCAGAAATTCATCTTTTTCCAAGCTCAAATCTTTTTTTCCCCCTATGGGGAAAGGAGGGGGAATGTCACCCCTTCCCCTTCCTGACAGGTTGCCAGTCATCTTATATTTTCTCTGCCTCCTGGTACTCTCAGTTGTCCAAGCAGCGAGTTATAGAACGGCTTTAAATGTTGTCTTCCAGCAAGTCTTTGCATCTCCGAGTAAGCATCCTATGGACAGCAAGGGGGAGGAATCGAAAATCAGCTATCCCAACATATTTTTCATGATTGACAACTTTGAAGAGGTAGGCCCTTCACTGCAATGGATCCCATTTCTTTTGCTTGTCTTCACGTCCAGTTGTATGTATGTATGTATGTATGTATGTATGTATGTATGTATGTATGT
>JAHTLZ010000274.1:1779061-1827914 GCA_023846285.1 Phrynocephalus versicolor | reverse complement strand
CTGCATAGCTAAATTCTTCTGTGTGATATCAAATAGCATTAGAGATTTGGAAGGTTGTTGCTCAGTGATATGTTATGTCCCCCCCCTCCTTACTACTTTTAAAAGCTGCTGTAGGATCCAGTCCTCCAAGGCCAGTGTTACCAATTGGCTTTTAAAAGACAACTCTGTGCACCAGCTGCCTTGAAAATTTGATTTATACCTGCTCATTTGCTGGTCACTGACCGTAATAAAGTTTGATTGATTGATTGATTGATTGATACCTGCTCATAGGTGTCTCACTGTAGCCAGCACTTTGTGTGGCTTTTTTTCTTCTTCAAAGCATTTGATTTCTTTGGATGTTGCATTAGGTGTTCAGTGACATGACGGTAGGGGAAGGCGAGATGGTCTGTGTGGAGCTAGTGGCCAGTGACAAAAGCAATACCTTCCAAGGAGTCATCTTCCAGGGGTCCATCCGCTATGAAGCCCTCAAGAAGGTCTATGACAATAGGGTAAGTCCTGCCTGGGTTCTCCAGTCCCTTGTCAGCCTCTGGGCTACGCGAGATTGGATAGTTCTAGTAGTTCCACATACACAGCAGAAGGTGGGGTGGGATATATAATTGTATAGCAAAATGGATGCATAGGCAAGAGGAGCCTATGTTTGCTCTTCCCTTGCTTTGCCTTTGCTTCCCTTGTTCTATCATTAGCAGGTGTGTTTCTCCCCAGTTTAGCTGACTTGCAATGCAAAAGCCAAACTGGGTATTAAAATGTTGGAGGGAAGGATTCCATACACCCCCTCCCCAATTTCTGAGCCTGTGGTTCTTAGAAGGGAACCTATAGGCGGGCCTGGGTGGTTAGCAAAGGGGCAAAACAGTTTCTCCAGTCCCTGTCTGACAGGTTTGTAAGCGGTTAAGGTATGGGGACCCCATTTGAAAGAAGATGGATGCATAGGGTTTATGTAAAAAGCCGTGGTGTAGATAAGCCTAGAACATTTGGGATAATCCTATTCTCTCTTTAGCCTGTTTCGTAAAATAGGTTTGTAGCAAAAAAAAAAAAAATCATTTTTGTCACATTGTTGTCGACAGTATTTCTGTGAAACTAATTAAACAGAGGGAGTGTGCATCTTACTCAGGGTCCCACATGGAAAGTCTCATCGCCTCATCTGTTAACTCAGAGGTCTAGATAATAGCTCATCCTCTCTGCCTGCACTTAAAGCATGCAGTTTTGTTTTTAAAGGCCACATCGTCTTAGTTGTGGGGCCAGCATATAGCATGTAACATATCTCAACTGTGACTTTACATATACAGTACCTGCTATCCATTGTTTTTAAAAATATGTCAGCTGCTTTTTTTTACTACAAGCGCTTCTTCTTGAATGAGAAAGGATGGGTGTTCTTTTGACCATTAAAGTTTTTCTCTTTATTTATTATTTTATTTTTTAAATATTACCCCACCTTTCTCCTCAAAAAGGACCAAGGCAGTTTACATCTTTAAAAGACAATATTTAAAGCAAAATATTAAAACGTTTTTTTAAAAAACCCACACTAAATAACTAAACAAAAGCAACACCAAAAACACATTCAAAGCAGTGAGGCACAACAATCCACTCCAGCATCCAGTCCCTGAGGGAAAGTTTGCCTGAAGAGAAAAGTCTCTGTATCAAGATGTTAAAATCCCTGTCCCCCCCCCCCCCTATTTTGCATGTGTACACTGCAGGCAGCATGATAGGCCCTTACTTCAAATATGATCTGTGAACTCAAAGCTGCAGCTTGCTTTTCCATGGCATAACCAGCAGTTTACTGTTGTTTGTTTTTACATACATAATCCCACCTTTCTACCCCACAAAGCCGGATGTGGTTCTACAGATGCTGTTAAGCTGTGGTTTCCAACAGCCTCGGCTAATTATGGCCAATGGCGAGGTGTGGTGAAGTTCGGCAACACCTGGACACCAATTGTCCACTCTGAAGCATTTGGGTTGGCTTAACAGTTACACAGACACAAACAATACTTAAAACCTCTGTTTAAAATAGCAGCCGTAAACGTAATTGGGGAATCAACCAGCAATAATCTGCTTGAATAAAATACCACGTTCACACTTGGTGACCAGTGTATAAATCAAAAGAGGAAATTCTGTGACGAGAGGTCTCCCAGGGACAACATTTCACTCCTCGCTGTTCACCTAATACGTGAAAATAGGCATTCCTGGAGATTAACACCCAAGCATAAATGAGCTCTGAGTTTTACGGGTCAAAATTGCACTTGGAATTACATCCAGAAACAAAGGGCAAATTGCTTGCAATTCTATTATTATTTATTAATATTGACTTTGCCATGAATGTACAACCTGTTCTTCATGATCTGTTCTCTATTGCATGAATACTTTACAGAATATACAAAAAAGTATTCTGAATATACCAAAAGGATTCATGCATTAGTTGTATTCTTCCTTGTGCCCCTAGCCTTTTCTGCAAGTGCATGAGTTGTGGGGGCGGGGGGACACTTTGTCCCATTAACAGTAGAGGGAGTTCCCCAAAAAGGGAATCTCGCATGCAGGCAGCAGAAATACCACCATATTAAGCAAAGCCCTTAACACTGCTTGCGAGAGGGGTGTAGTGGCTCAGTGGATTAAGGCTCCGAAATCTGTTGACTTCAAGTCAGCAGCTCGGCGGTTCGAATCCTGGGTGCCACGCAGTGGAGCGAGCTCCCGCTGTTCATCCCAGCTCCTGCCAACCTAGCAGTTCGAAAGTATATAAAATGCAAGTAGATAAATAGGTACCACTGTAAAAGGCAGGAAGGTAAAAACAGTGTTTCCTTGCAGCCATGCCGGCCACGCAGCCACGGACTTTCACAACACTGGCTCTTCCAGCTTGAATACGGAGATGAGCACCACCTCTAGAGTCGGACATGACTAGCACACATGTGCGGGGGGAACCTTTACCTTTACCTTTTACCTTTAAGCAAAGCCCGTAACACTGCTTGTGAGAGCCTGCCCTTACTGTAGCACTGGATCCATCAAAACAGGATGCCTTTAACACCATCCTATACAGTCTGTAAATAAAAGGTTGTTTATTTATTTATTTATTGTGTGTTTTTACCCCACCTTTCTCCTTGGAAAAGGACCCAAGGCGGCTTACAGTAAGGAGAGACAATATACAGTCCATTACAATTAAGACACAATGAGTTTGAGAAACAGGGAATTGAGGGGTATCTCACAGCATCAGAAGGCAACATTAAAACTAACAATTGATAACATAGTGTCCATGCAGTCACACAAGGAGAGAGATAAACCCAGAAGAATCAAAAGGGTTGTCTGCTTTCTGTCCACCTGTACCCTAGTGTAGTTGATCTGCAATGACAGCCAAGGAAAGCTAGAGAGAGAGAAGTCAATCAAAGTCACTTTTATCTAAATGTCTGATGCTTTTATTGTCCGTGGCAGGTAAGCGTTGCAGCGAAAATGGCACAAAGGATGTCCTTTGGCTTTTACAAGTACAACAATATGGAATTTGTGCGCATGAAGGGGCCGCAGGGCAAAGGCCATGCAGAAATGGCGGTGAGTCGTGTTCCAACGGGTGACACATCTCCCTATGGTACCGAGGAAGGTTCCGACCCAAACTCACCTCTGCATGAAAGAGTAAGTCAATGAAGCTGAGTGACCCTCAAGATGATTACTTTCTATGGAAGAAACTTCCCAGTGAGATAGGTCTGGCAAGGTTCCTGCCTGCTTTCAAGGGAGCACTTAAGATTGGCATGTCCAAACGTCAGCCCTCCAGATGTTTTGGACCGCAACTCCCACAGTCCTTTGCCATTGGCGATCTAAGCTTAGAATTCTGGGAATTGTGGTCCAAAACGTCAGGAGGGTTGAAGTTTGGACATGCCTACCTTAAGACCTTGCTCTTGAAAGAGGCATATGGAGATCCTTAATGTCTTTGTTTTGCATGATTTGTCGTTTTTTAGTTGTCCTAGCTTTGTTTAGTGCTGCTTATTGACCATTTTACTATTTAATGCTGTTAAACCATTCATTTTCTTCACCTTTTTTACTACTATTATTTCTTGATTACTGTAAGCCGCCCAGAGTTCCTTTCGGAAGACTGGCAGTCTACAAGTGTATAAATAAATAAATATTACAGTGTGATATTATGGATGCCCACGTGGTGTTTGATGGCACTAACTAGTTTTTGCACTGGGTGAACTTTTCTGTCCTTCATGACATAGAAGATCAAGGAAAAACCCATCAATGGAAAGGGAATAAGTTTGGAAATGAATCATATGTCTTAAAGCAGTGGTGGTGAACCTTCAGCACTCCAGATGGTTTGGACCACAGCTCCCAGAATTCTGAGCCTATATTGCCAATAGCAAAGGACTGTGGGAGGTGTGGTCCAAAACATCTGAAGTGCCAAAGGTTTGCCACCACTATAAAGAGTGAAACTGCCAGGAACCCTCTAACCAGACCGTTGTGCCTCTTATGAGCAGGGGTGTCTGAGCAAAATAAAACGTCTTTGGGGTTGAGTGACCTGACTCATATAGCTCTCTGAACTAAAATAGTCAATACAGCAATACCTCGGGTTTGCAAGCACCTTGGTGTACGAGCATTGGGCATGATGAGCAAAATTTTCATGAAATGTTGCTCTGCTATATGAGCAGTGTCTTGCAAACTGAGCACCGGAAGTGTTTGCAAATCGCACAGCCAATGGGCAGGGTTGGCAGCACCTCATCACTGCTGCCGCACACATGCCAGGTGAGAAAGGGCTGTCCATTGAGTGTCGGGGAGGGGGTTCTTATTTCCACACAGGAAATAATGGAAACTTTGCCCAGAATGAATCAGGTAAGTTTCCATTATTTCCTATTTGGAAATTGTTTTTGATGTACGAGTATGTGGTCAGTAAAGAATATATCCAAAAGGTTAGAAAAGTAAGCTGAATGGTGGTAACACCATCAAGGCCATTAATAGCTGGGCCATACCGTTCATCAGGTATACCTCTGGCATTATAAACTGGACTCAGATGGAGCTAGATAGTCTGCATAGGGGAACAAGAAAACTTATGATCATTCACTATGCATTACATCCATGCAGTGATGTTGACAGGGTGCATTTACCTAGAAAATTGGGTGGTAGAGGTCTTTTGCAAGTGAAGCAAACAGCTGAAGAAGAGAAGCATGCATTGGCAGATTATGTAAAAAATAGTACAGAGCTGGCATTATTGGAGGTTAAGAACAAGGAGGTGTTTAAAGTAAAGCAAACAAAGGGTCAATACAGGAAAACAATGATGCAAATACGAACTGATAGCTGGCATAATAAAGCACTGCATGGGCAGTTCCTCGAAAAAGTCAAAGGAAAAGTAGATGAGGAAAAGACCTGGTTATGGCTCACCAATGGAACACTGAAAAAAAAGAAAGAAGCCCTGATTTTTGCAGCTCAAGAACAAGCTATTAGAACAAATGCAGTTAAGGCTAGAATAGAAAAATCAGATGAGTACCCCACATGTAGACTCTCTAAAGAGGCGGGTGAAAATATCAACCATATATTGAGTTTTTGCAAGAAAATTGCTCAGACTGATTACAAACAGTGTCATAATGTAGCTGCTCAAATGGTCCACTAGAATTTATGTCATAACTATCATCTGCCCATAGCAAAGAACTGGTGGGATCATAAGCCTGAAAAAGTGATTGAAAATGAGCATGCAGACAGGGTTTTGGACCACAATACCTCGGATATTATGATTGTGGAGAAGAAAAAAGTGTGGATCATTGATGTTGCTATACCAAGTGATAGCAGAGTCACCGAGAAACAACTTGAAAAAATTTCCCGATATCGGGATCTGAAAATTGAATTTCAGAGACTCTGGCATAAACCAGTACAGGTGATCCCAGAGGTAATCGGCACACTGGGTGCAGTGTCTAAAGAGCTAAGCAAGTATTTAGAAGAAATTGGACTTGACACAAGTCACCATCAGTCAGGGGCAGAAAGCCACCTTACTGGGATCTGCTTGCATAGTTCACCAATACATCACATAGGCCTAAATGCCTGGGAAGCATTTGACTAGTGATTTGTAATACAAAATCCAGCATAGTTATCTTGTCTGCTGTGTGATAACTTGATAGTACTAGTAACTTTTTAAAAATGTAGCAAAATGTTCATATTCTCTGAGTAGGAAGCTTTGCATCAACATCCTTTGGGTTGTCCTGGATCCCAGGTGATAATTCAATGATCTGCAAAACAGATTGCAGTGCCAGTCATCCGGTAACAGGGCCAATTCATTTTGGGGAAGAGTCCCTTGGATTTTCTTTTTGACATGATCCCATGGCAACCCAAGACCTGCGATTGACAAGAAGAGTCAAGCCATGTAGTAATTTGAAAGTTCCTCCATAAAACTCACCTGCTTCTTCCACCCTTTGCAGGTCACTTCTTTCAGTACTCCTCCGACTCCAGAACGCAACAACCGCCCTTCCTTTTTCTCCCCCTCCCTGAAAAGGAAAGTGCCCCGGAATCGAATTGCAGAAATGAAGAAATCCCATTCTGCCAATGACAGTGAGGAGTTCTTTAGGGATGATGATGATGGAGGTGAGTGACGGGTCCTTCGTTTCATTTTTAAAATATATGAGTCATCTTTCACCCACCCAAGGCAGTGCGCATGGTTGATTTGACTTGGTTTATATTCTGCCTCTCTCCCTGAGACCCAAGGTCGCTTATAGTATAATTAATAACCAAGATTTTTTTAAAAAAAAGAATATGTTGTAAATTGGAATATTAAAACATAATTAAATTGATTATCATGTCAGTATCACAGAATTCAGTTGTACAAGTTCAGAACCTTTCAGTTAAAAATACAAGTAATGATTATAAAAGAAAAATTAAAAAGACATGATTAGAAAATTACCAAGAAAATAAATACTGAAACTGCTCAACCAGTGAGCCAAGCAAATCAATAAAACACTTAACAAAAAACAAACTAAGTGACGGGCACTAAAAAGCAAACCAGGCAAATAAGTGTCATATCTCTTGGAATAGCCTTCTTAAATTCAGGGGCCACCGCTGAGAGGGCCATCTTGGTTGTCACTGGCTGATCTATTTCCAAGAAGAAAGTCATCTAAACACCATAATTAATAATCCATCAGGCTGATAACGGACAAGTTTGGGGACTTTTTTAAAAAGGCTGCTAGGATATGGAGAAGTAGCTAAATAATGTTTGGATTCTCACAGCCCCCACCGTCACCCCCTGGAAAAACAGAAATTGTTGGGAGTGAGATAATAGTCACATTGGGAACAAGCATTCACACCCTCTGAAGGATTTTGCTGGCTAACGTTAGATGTTCTTCCTTACTTCAAGCCACCAGTTTGACCCATAGGTCTGGGGACTTCTGGTTGATTGCCAGATGGTGGTACATGTAGGTATGAAGTCTGTGGAAAACAACCCATTTATGACGATGGGCCCTCGTGTAAAATCAAGAAGTTACTGGAAGGAATTAGTTGATCAAGACAGTACAGAAATAGACTCTGGGTGACACAGGCTACAGAATGTGGTGGAGACAAGAAGCACTATTAGAGGAACCTTCTGTATTCAGAGTACCGGATAGTGATGGAGCCATGGAGGTTGGGTGGTGGCGACAAAAGGAGTCCCACTGAGATGTCCATACCATGCCTGTTTGCTTCCAGCAACCTCTGGATGGCTGCTGGAAGAATCAGTGCTGGGCCAAATGGGCTTCCTAGTCTGATCCAGAACGGCAGTTGATCTGTTTATTTGTGTGGATAGTAATAAGTGTCCCTCCTCCATCCACCGTTTTCTTATCCAACAGATCTGCACAATGCAAGCAACCTCCGGTCCCGCTCTTTATCTGGAACAGGAAGATCTCTTGTGGGTTCTTGGCTGAAGCTGAACAGGACAGACGAAAACTTCCTTCTCTATGCACACTTAACCTATGTCACATTGCCATTGCATCGGATCTTAACAGGTGAAGCCGCCTAGTTTGCTTTTGGGAATTGGGGAAATCAAACGCCCACCTGGAGCTTCCTCTGCCCATATCTCATGGAAAATGAATGGTGGCCGCTGTGGAGGAATGCCTCCCATGTCATAGACAAGGGGTTCTGGAGAGAGGTTTCCAATGGAGTCGGCCTATGCTGCATGCAAGGGAGAGATGTTCAAAAACTGGTTCACTTAAGTCTTCCAATTTGTTTGTACATATATAAAAGGGTATGCAGTTTGGTCCATCTGCAGTGACATTGTGGAGGCATGGTAGTATTTAGCTGTTGAAGAACCATGCTTAGAAGTGGGTAGCCATTCCCTGTCAGAACACATTCATAGTTGGTCATGGTAGCTGCCGCTCATTCCTTCACCTTTAGAATAATTCCACCAGTCCCAGAACCATGGAAGGGAAGCCTTGTGAGGAATCTTCTCTCATATCCTTCTCATCTTGATTTCGGAATGAGTGATGTCTCCTTCATAGTCCAAGACATCCTACATGGTCCCAAGGAGAGGTGGTGCTTTGCCAGCATCCAGCCCACTGGCATCACACACAAGGCCAGGCATGATGTGCTGGTTTTCTTTCCGCTCATGGCAGAGCAAGGTCCCCAAGTGAACATGCTCCAAGTGCTTGGTGGTTTGGAGATCTAGGTTTCATTGCATTTTTCCACCTCCCTTTTTGGGACTGGATTGGATTTCTTATGGCAATAGTGATGATGAATGCTCTCGAGATTAAGAAGAATAAAAGAGATTTTCATCTGCGTGTTCGGCTCCTTTCTGGGGGCCCTCAGGTGGATTCCACCAGCAAGAATGGCCTCTCAAAGCCCCAGAAAGAAGGCGGAAGAGAAGGCAGCAAAAAGAAAGGAGGTCAGGAGAATCCTGACAGCAGGGGTAACTCCTTTTCAATCTTGGCTAATAACTGGTGTTCTTTGGGTTGCGTGTGTCCCTAGTTGCAACATGGGAGGCAGTAAGCACTTGGAAGACTCTTCACTTCCATACAGAAGTAGATGTGCTCTTCCTATCTGGGGTATTCACCAAAGTGTCTAGAGACAACTGGGCACCACATATCAAGTTCTATGGCAGTGTGGAAGTATTTGAACCATTCTCAGGGTGCATTTGATGTATTCCTATTTGAAGATTGATTAGTACCAATGTAGATCCGTGTGTATAATGACCATAATAGCGTGATCTGGGCTTTTAGCAATCAAGGCATCTTGGTGCACCACTGTCTGTGGTGTTGATGGTTGAAGGGTCTGGAGACCAACTGTATCCAAAGAACCATGTGTTCTTTTTAAAAAAGAGTTTCAAGTTTTCTTTACATTATTAAGATGCTGTGTGAAACCGTGACTCAGAACCCTAATTTTTAACTTTGTTATCTTCTTTGTTGTTGTTTGTTTAGATATTCTAGAGGTGCGCCAGAAGCCAATTCTGATGACATAGCAGAGAACTGGGCACTGCCTTGGAAAACGTGCAGCCAAGTGCCTAAAATCCCCCCCCCAACACCTAACTACAGTGGTCTTCTGTCATAGCATCGCCACCTAGTGTCAGGAACTTAACATTACTTCGGGGGGGGGGGAGAGAAAGGGATGTCTAGGAATTACCAGCCAGCCAATCAAGAAGTGCCTCTTCCGTTGTTCCTCTGCTGCTAGCATACTGGACGCTCGTCTAAAAGAAAAAGAAAAACTACACCTCTTTAGAAGTATGACTGGCATAACGTTTCCAGTAAACAAACAAAAAACAAAAAAATCAAGCACCATCACAAAAGTCGGGGCTGTGTTTAAAAGACGATGCTTTATGGACAGTTTGTAACAGTGTTTACTTCATAACTGGAAACCAACCCAATATGTACAGAATGTATTAACCTTTATATACTTTGAGAGAAACACCCATAGGATTTCATACTGATAATACCAATGAACTTTGTTTCATAGACTGTTGAGAAACTCTCCTCCTTGTGTAATAAAACAAATGTGTGTCATGTGTTTCAGGATGGCGGAATGGTGTAACATCATAGGAACGTCAAGGATTTAGACTCAGTGCCCCCCCAGCTTCCTGCCAGAGTGCCAATGATGGCTTGCCCCCCCACCCGCCATTTTTCTGTCTGTGGCAGAAATGGGATCGCTTACAGCGCAAACTTGATCCTACGGTGAAATTGCCTTTGCCTACCAAAGATCTGTAGAAAGCCCAGTCAAAAATGTCTGAAAGAGGGAGGTCACTGCTAGAAGCAATTGTGTGATGGATCTAATTCCAGTATGGTAAATAGATCTATAGTGTATGTGTCGGGACCTGATGAGCAGGAAAGCTTTCCAGGAATGCCGAGTACCAAAAAAATCTAGTAGACCTCAGATGCAAACACAGTGTCTTCGGTTAATAGAATTAGGAACAGAGAAATGGGCTGCTAAAACCAGTACTTTTCCTCAGTATTCTATAAATGCCACCACAGTCAGTTCCTTTACATCTTGGCTGTATTTATTCCGTAACTTGGAGGGCATTTGCTGCTTGTTTGTCGACCATGGGTTGTAGATCAGGTTCTTTAAAAACACAGTTTGGAGACTAGGGTGGAGGCGGTTTCACTGCTTGATGAACATGAGTGCTGTTTGCCGACAAGCTCTTTCAAAGCAAAACCCGGTCTGTTCAGGCTTATTTGAATTTCAAACTTGCCTGTGCAGAATTGGTGCTTGGGATGTTACAAATTCCCTCCCTCTTCCTCAAAGCAGCTTTACAGCTGTTTTAAGTGTCTATATGCTCCTTCCGCAATTCCTTGGTTATCAGGCCAAGGCCAATGTAGCTTGCACACATGCCCGTCCAGCTTGGCACGGTTTCTGGATTTGGACTTGCAGCTTCAAGAGTTGTCGTCCAAACGAAGGGCCATGCCCAAGTCGGCAACTGTGTGTGTGAGTTGTACAAGAGAAGAAAAAAGCAGATAGCCTAGCTTGTTCAGCTTGGTTGTTGTGGCACTAGCTTGTGGCATTGGCAGGCAGCTACCTTTTTCACTGTAGGTGATGAACTCTTCCTTCTTTCTGTACCAGTTTCATCATGAAATGCTGCTTGTTGACACATCGCCTCTTGAATGACAAAGCTGATGCCTTTTAAGACACCACATCCTGGCAAGACTCTGCTTGAACTAATCCGGTCGGTCACTACCAAGTGTGGGAAGAACGTGTGACTGCCTATGTGTCTGTATGTGTATGAGGGCTCTGTGTGAGCAGTTGCAGCCAAGGGACAAAATATCACCCCGTGCTCTAAGAGATTGTGCTGCAGTCAGGAACCCAAACAAGCTGGCGCTGTTTGGATTCTTTGGAACTTCCTGTGTGCAGGGAGGTTACCAGAATGGAACATAATTAAATAATGTAGTATTTTCCCCCTCCCCTTTCCTTCCCTAACCTTTTTTTTTAACTTGTTGTACTAATTCCATGATGTCATTTGATCTGTCATGCAGGTTTTATTTGTCTCTACTCCAAAGACATAACTTGTTGTCTGCTATGGGATTGTTTTCCAGGCTTGGAACTTTGCCCTAAAGCCTTCCATTGAAAAGGATGGAGCTGCTGTTCAGCCCATTCTGAAATAGGCTTCCTCCCCCCGTCCCCCAACCCCCGGGTATGAGGATTGTGACTTTTTTCAACAGGAGCCTCATATAGGGCTGAATCAGGAATGGGCAAAGGAAGGACCTTTGGAGACAGCAACTCCCAGCCTTCCTGTTGATCCCTGGCTCTATCACCTTGGTCCAATTACCTTTGTTGCATTAAATCTAACAGGGGTCCTAATTGGATTAAACCCATTGATGTTACTGGACTTATCAGTCGCAGCTCACAGTCCCATTGATTTTAATGCATCTACTTGGTACAGGTATGACTCTGGATTTAGAACCTAATATAGTTGCTCCTGAACTAGATTAGAGGACAAGGAGTGTCAAATTTGTGAATTCTTTGTCATGTTATGAAAAGAGTCCAAACCCTTTTCTGCATTTACTAAGCCACAAGGCTTGGCTAGATCTTCTTTTCTGGCCTCCTTGTGTGCAGGGGAAACAGCTTCTAGAACTGGGGAAGTATTTTGATAAGTAAATTCTGCATTTGTTGTCTACCAGAAATAAATCACACACTGCTGATCTTGTACCCTGTCTCTTAAAAGTGGTGCTTTTCTATAGCAGTAGTTGCAGATAAGAAATAGCAGGCAAGTGGTAAGCCTTGCTGTGAAACAAAACTACTAAGTGAGGTTCAGCTTGCTATTTATAAATACAAAGAAGTTCAATGGTGGGAGAAAGCGTACTTGACTTCCAAAGGGCAAATTTATACTCGTATGTAACATCAGACAAGGGGCTGATGCCAAAAAATATTTGTCTTGTTCTTTCTGCAATGTGCAATTTCGTTTCTTTGCACTGTTCATACGGTCATGTGGCATGTTTGCCTACCCTGAATCGATAAGTGAAACTGTTTGAGTCAAGGGAGAGGAGAGACTATGGCATGGGGAAACAGTGGGGGGTTTTTTTGACAACCATCCCTTAAGTTACTATCCATACTAATAGTCCAAGGGTGAAGCAGTAAGAAATTCTCATTCTTACACTTTCAGTGCAATCCTATATGTTTCCAAAGAAGCTCACTTCTGAGTAAGTGTGAATAGGATTGTAGCCTTAAGGCACTTGTTTTGGAGGCAGCCTGGTTACTTGAATGCATGTGCCACCAAGTAAATTCAAGAGGGACTCATCTCCTCAACACCCTTGACAAAATGTTTTCTACAGTCTTAATATTCATTGTATTTGCGTTCCTTATTAAACCGATGAGAACTAGAATTAATCTATGTACGTTCTAAAGGCTGGCAATGTTTGTGTCATTTTTCTGCAAGACGCATCTTTAAAGTTAAATTTAAATGGCTGAAAGAGTGGGAAAAAGACATGTCACCCTGGGACAGCAGTTTACATTTTCTGAATTTTGTAGATGAATAAAAGTCATCATCTCATGTCATGGATTCAGGTAATTGTAGTTGTTCAGTCATGTCCAACTCTTTGTGACCCCCATGGACCAGTGCTCGCCAGGCCTTCCTGTCTTCCACTGTTTCCCAGAGGTTGGTCAAACCCATGTTGGTTGCGTTGATGACACTGTCCAACCATCTCATTCTCTGCCGTCCCCTTTTCCTTTTGCCTTCAATCTTTCCCAACATCAGGGACTTCTCCAAGGAGTGCCCTCTCTTCATAAGGTGGCCAAAATATTGGAGCCTCAGCTTCAAAATCTATCAAAATTGTAGTTACTTTTCTGCTAACCTGACTTCCCTGCTCCAGGATATTAAAGCTACTCCTTACAAACTGGAGAGGCCTGGGAGAGCCTGCATTATGTTTTCAGCACATGCAATCATAATAGGGCTTTCAAGATGAGAAATATACTTTAGGAGTGGTTTTACAAATTGCATCCACCTCCACTGAGTTTCCATGGGAGAGCAGGGATCTGAACGAAGGTCTAAAGACTCCCAATCCATCTTGTGTCTACAACATTGCACTGGTTATTGTACAGCTGAATACTAAAGCTATATTGAAATGTCAAGCAATTTTAAGATAATGCTACAATTATTGTTTTGCTACAGTCAACTTAATGTTTGCACTGTGTTGTGGGGTAGGAGAGGACTGATTTCCCCCAGAAATTTCCTGGAATTCCTTAATGAGAATGTTAAGACTTTGTTTAGACTTCCTTGGAAGTCCATTTCCAATCTGACGTTGTGATGAACTGCTGACATCAAACCAAGGGGTGTCTTTTTTTAAAAAAAATCAGTGATATATCAAGAACAAAAGTTCAACCAAACTATTGGCTTAAAAAAACAAAAAAGCAAATATAACATATTTTCAACTTCATGCTCCCTACTACCCTTGGGACTAATTTACGTATTTTTCACTTTATGCTTTGTAACTGGCCCATTTTTCTCCTGAAATATGATTAATGGACTGGGTACAACCTTTCCCTTTCTCAAACACAAAGGGATGTTTTAAGTTATACTGAGTTTGTAGGTTGGTGAGTAGGCCCCTCGCTGGTCTACATGTGCTAGACCACCATCTTCTCTGCAAATCCTCAGTAATTCATAGTGTGTAGCAGGTCCTATCATGACTTTGAACAGAACAGCCTTTTTAGTTGAAGCAGGTTTCTGTTCTAAGTAAAAATGCTACTCACGTTCTGGAGTCATGCTATCTGCCTATAGCTCATGGTCAAGAGAACATGGTCTCCTAAGTTGGCTACTGAGCTCTCTTAGTTGGCTACTGAATTCATCAGTTTGAGAGCTGACCATGTGAGTGAGGAGATTCTATACTCATACTGGTGATTGCCCTCTTCAGTATTGCACACTGGCTAAATAAGCATACATGGAGCTGACAATTCTTCACTGTAGCCCCTTCTACAACTGACTTTACATCAGCTGTCGTGATGTCACCGTCTGCCCAAGCAGACCAAGGCAGGTAGAACATCCACAAATGAGTTAACATCTCCCAATGGTTTATTCACATTTTCATGGACTTTTGTACATTTCTTCAGAAAGCACAACTAGCAAACGGTGTTAGAAAAAAAATGTTACAAGGCAGCTTTCAGTTAAGATGGCATCCTAGCAGTTGGAAAACAAGATTCATACAGATTGTTCAGCCAGCTGTTCATCTTATGCATTGTTTCCATGCACTATGAAATATATCAAATGTTACATCTAAGGTAGTCAACTTCTGCTAAAAATAACTTAAGGCATTTGAACAGAACAGTCTTTTGAGTTTGTTTTTTAAAGGTTACACTATGTTACAAAGGAAGCTAAAGCATGATCTCAACTCAGTGATTCTTATGTAGTTACTGGTGATCAGTTTCTATTTTGATTCAAGTCTGCACAAAAATTGTAGAATAACCAAAATTTTCAAAATATTTTTTAAATATAGTATTCTCCCCCAACTAAACCTCTTAATTTTTGCTCTAGTTTTCCCTTTGTTGATAAGGATTCTCAGTCCCTCATCATTCTTGTCTACACTGATGACTACAAGAGTAAGAAAATAACCATTCTGACTCAACATCTATGACGCAGTCTGAGCCACCACCTGTAGTCTATAAGAATCTTACCACCCACAGCCAGCATGGTCATCTAATACAACACATTTGGGAAGCAGTATACTGGAGCATGTTTGTTGGTCTAAACCAGTGGTTCCCATCTTGGGTCCTCAGATAAACTACAACTCCCAGAAATCCTGGCCAGCACTCCTAGTACTGAGGGCTTTTGAGATTTAGTCCAGGAACATCTGGGGACCCATGGCTGGGAACCACTGGTCCAAAGAAAGATTGAGCAACTTAAATCAATTTCAAGTAAGTCTTGAGGAATTCACTCCCATGGCTGGTGCAGCAAAAGTCCAGACTAAAAAGTCTCTACTTCTGTTACAAAGCAAAAATGCTTTTGTACATTAGGTTGGGAATCCTTTAAATCTACACTACAGAAGAATGACTTAATCCTAATATTAGATTACAAAAGTGCATCCAGAAGGTGACAAGTAATAGACTTGTAAACTGCAAGCACATCCCTCTATTATGCAACACTTTACCAAATGGTTGGCATAAATTAAAATAGCTAAATCCAATTATTTAAAGCTATAATTTGTATATATAATTTTAAAGCAATAATCAGTTTTTTTACAGGGCCTGAAGCCCATTTCAGGGGAAATGTGTGATTCCTATTTCCAGCCTACAAATGAAGTCTAAGCAGATGGCCTTCTTTCTTAGAATATTTCTTTTTAATCTCCTTCCCAAACTAGAGCTCCTGTAACAAACCTAGTAATTTGAAATGATGGGCCAATCAGAAAATTACGTTTTACATTTAAGATTTAAAACAGACAAGCCTACACATTTAATTTATATGTCTAAAGGAACTGGGACTGGGGAGAGAAGAGCGAGCGCTTGCCCAATGGTTGCTAAAACTGCCACCATCCACTTAGCTACTGTACTGTCTGACTGCCTATAACAGGAATGCTGACCTTTTCAACAGTGCAGATGCCTCAAAGGGCGCAGGAAACTTTTAGCACCACCACCACCACCAGCCCCCCAAAACCAGGTTCCAACATTCTTCAGTGGAATGCTTTCTTCTGTAGCATTGTAAAATAATGAATGCTCCAAGAAAGGAATCAATACCACTAACCTAGTTCATGTGGCATGGCTTTGCTCTATTGGATTTTGTGGCTTAACTCATACGTCCACCATGATTACACCAAGGCAGTACTGTTTTCCATTATTACATGGTCTACTTAGAGAAGCAAGCCAAATCCATAGAGAAGAGCCACTCAGATGATAATGTAATGTTAGTGGCACCTTTTTGGAACAAGATAGACTGCAAATTAAATTAAATTGCAAATTAAATCTTGAATTAAACAGGTTTCCTACATCATTTCAAACGTCTTTTTCTGCATTATATTTTTAGTGTTTTCTGCTGTGTTTTGTTTTTAAGGATAGAAATTTGCAGGAATTGCTCTGCAAATTCCAGGATTCTCAAAAGCAAATTGTCATGTATATTGTCTATATCAGACATTCTCAATAGGGGCCTTAGGACCCCATGGTACTTCTGAAGGGGAGGCACAGACAATCAACACAGCACCTCATAAAGTTCATTATGCAATGTATAGAATCCTGATCCAGCCTATATTTCTTTTACATTTTGTTTATGGCAGTGGCCAAAATACAAGCTGAGAATGGCTAACTGCACCAAATGCATCTTTTGCTTCTACCAGCCATTTCTGTAGTGAAATCTTGACTATCTTGGGTACACCTGATATCTGGAATTTGCAATGTTTAATTTTCCCAAATGCAATCAGGGTATTAAGTTTGATTTGGACTAGAGAATCTAGTTATGTGTCATGATCAATCGACTTCCAGGACAACAAGCCTTTGACTTTCGAGCACCTCTTGCGAACATTTAATGGCTGTTAGGACTCACCAATTCTGTTCAGAACATCAGAAAGAGAAAAGCAATGTGCATACACTGGATTGCATACAGAAACAGCATCACACTTAAGACACAGCTAAGGATATAAAAACAAACAGCATCCTGATGAACTGCTATGTCACTTCTTTATCCTGTCATTACAGAATCTTAAAACAGACACAGCTGCACTTTAGAAATCAACCAAGTGCAATGTACATATACCGGTAATGCTAACAGTCTTAATGTAAGAACCACAAAGTTTGTGTGGGAATGGGGCCTGTTATGGGCTTACTAGAAAAAGGGTATTTGCCTTCAACGATTCTGGATGGGCACAGTACATAGACCTGCCATGATTTTTAAGACACTTTTTTTCTCCAAGATAAGAACAAGCAGCTTTAATGAAACTTGACCGTTCAACTCTAATTGCACAACTAAAATCAGCATGTATGCTTCTATTTAGTCTAATATGTAAGTTACCATCTCCGGCTTCTGTCCCACTTGAATGTTAGAAGCTCATTCCAGTGGCAAATTCACTGGCAGGGGGGACTGCTTGCATTTTGGTAGGGCTTGTGCAGAACAATTCCCTGCTAGAACATAATCCAAGAAATTTCACCAAGTGTTCTAGATGTCCAGCCCTTAAACCCAATACAGAAAGGCACCACTTCATACTTAAAATTGGCTCTGGTTCTACAGCATTTTGCCTCTCTTCCAGTTTATAGTACTAATGTATATTCAAGATTCAGACAGTTTATAATAGTAATGTATATTAAATATTCAAAAATTCTCACCATCAGTACCCTTTGGAGTATGTGTACTTTCACTAGTTACTACTACATTAGTAAGACACCTTGAATAGCATGGTATCCAAGGTTTGGATGCTGATTTTGTTAAGCATGTGCGCATATGAATATAGGAACAGTTCACAGCTCTCTGTCACAAGCCCCTGAACAATATTGGGTACTTATTTTCAAAGCTTAATTATTTTCAAAACCTTAAACGTTGCAACAGGACTTTGGCAGAAAAGTGTGGTGGATAAGAGCCACTGGAGTGTCACAAGACACTCATTTTCTGACAAAAATCCAACAGACCTATATCATGTCCCAAGAAAAAAAGGACAGACTCATCACCTTCTCCATCAACTGTTTCTCAATGTAGCGAGAAAACAAAATCTCCGTTATTCCAGTAAGAGAGGCAGCTAAGTAACTGGCCTTTAAGCACAATGATGTGACAATTATTTTAAGAAAAAAACTGCAGACTACAGTGTTCTCTTGCACGTGTGTTACTGAAACACAACATTTCAACGGTGCAGTCTGGAAACATTTGTTCTTTCAATGGAATCTGAACAGCAATTTCCCTTTGAGGAAAGTGATCTTACTTCCATCGTAGAAGTAAGTCCCATGAATTTATATCCACCTCTTCTTCCCACCTGTATAGTTTTCTTCCTACGTTTCTGATATGCAGGTTTTGCTGAAATACAGTTCACACATCAGATATTGCTAATTGGAAGGGAGGAAAGACTGACACTTCTGTTTAGGTTAAAGCTTTTATTGACCATCTTAGTTTCTTTCAAACCCTAACACTCATCCAAACCCTCTAAAATTCCTAAGATAGTCCTTAGAATGTCAGAAGTGAGTTAAAAAGTTACTAGTACAGTCAAGAGGGGAGGGGGAAACGAGCAGCAGCAGTTTGGCAAATTTCCCTCAGAACATTCAACAGGCTAACATTAGGCCTTTTTCTCCAGTAAAATGTTGTGCAACTCATCTGCATCTTCACTCGTCTTCACTCTTATCAAGATAGGAACAGGGACAGTGGCGTTCTTCTCGTCAAAGGGTGGATTTGGAACACAGACAATAAGAACGTTGTTCTTTCCTGTTCTTGAGCACGGCATTTTAGGCGGCACCAAAATGTTCAGCAATATGTTGCCTGCAGCAGGATGCAGTTGGGAAAATCGCAGGTTACAATGTAGCATGTCAGTGCAGCAAGATACATACACTTACAACTAGACATGGGCACGACTTGGCGAAATTCTTGTTTCCGTTTCCGTTCCTCGTTTCCGTTACACAACAGAACGAAGAACAACAATTACTCCGCAAGAACTCGAACTCGAACCGATAAAAGAAAAATTGGGTCTGATTTGTCGTTGTCGTGCATGGCATCGCAGCGATCGCGCGATGCCAAGCGGCGGCACAGAAAAAAGTTTTAAAAATTAAAAAAAACCCCCGATTCCCGGCCAAAAAAGCAGGCGAAAATATGCCTGCCTGAGTGAGGGCACCTACCAGAGGGGTGGTTTCTGGGGGGGGGTCCCTGGCCTCCCCCCCTCTCCTGTTCTGGGCTGCTCTGGTGGGGGGCATCCTCGTCGTCTTGCCCAACTCGCCATGCCATGCGGTGCGGGCGGGGGATCCAAAATGGGGCGACCGCAATATTTATTTTGAAATCGTGGTCCAAAAACACACCAAAGCACCACAGAAACATGCGAAAATAGTGGGTTTTTCTTGCAACAAAATGTCTCCATTGATTTTATTTTATTTTATTTTTATTTTTTTACACCTGCGCAATGATGGGCTGGCCATGGGAGTGGACCATACAAATTTTTGGAGCCATTCCACCAATTGCATGGGCACTTGGCCAGGTTTTGACCGAGACTTCTGGGATGTGCCAGTCGGGCATAAAAAGCCCACTAACCCTAGCCCAAACCTGAACCCTAAGCCTAACCCTAACCCATACGCCAGTACACTGTCCTTCTTAGTGGATCAGAGAGGCACCCAGAGGTGCACCCCACTAACTCACCGTAACCTTACCCGTAACCCTAAGCCTAGCCCTCGCGCTAACCCTAACCCTAAGCCAGATCCGTGTACTTGCATTGCACTACACGCAAGTACACTTCCCTTCTTAGTGAGCCGTAGGGCGCCCAAAGGGGTCCTCTCTCACTTCGCTCCCCAGGACAACAAGTGCACAGTATGCCAGTATGCTGTCCTTCTTAGTGAGTCAGAGTAGAGGCACCCAAAAGAGGTGCCTCTGCCTGCCACTGCAACTTGGTATGCATATCCAATTGGCTATGCGTACCCTTTTGTAGCGGGCCAGAGGAGGCACCCACCCCAGAGAGGTGCCTCCAGGAGCCCGCTTTCCCTTCATAGCGGGCCAGAGGAGGCACTCACCCCAGAGAGGTGCCTCCAGGAGCCTGCTACCCCCCCCAAACCAGTACTAACGACAGACGAAAAAACGACAAACGAAACGACAAATTTTTGAGAAATTTCGCGAAGAACGGAAACGAGCCGAAACGGGCCGGCTCCGACACACGACAACTCGAAACGTCATTTTTCCTGGTCGTGCCCATCTCTACTTACAACACACAGCTATTTACGAAGCACAATACAGGTAGGATGTGTGAGATAAGTTCAGTGAGCCAGGGGAGACGGAACTCAATATGCAAAGAACATTCTTATTAACTGAAATTGGCCAAAGTATTTGAGCAATTTGTTGTGCCCTTCTTCAAAGGCTATGAAAGAAGAGCCAATATAATTACAATCATGTTACCCTAATAAATTTACATTGTAACAGCAGGCATTCTCAAGATACCTTACACAAATCAGTAAAGTATAAACACCAACAGAAATTTCACACAATCCGTTTTCAAGTTTCACTCTAGATGGAATGTGACAGTGTGCTGCGGGGAAGTAATTACTTGCATCTCCCCCACCCCACCCCCCTTTGTATTCTGATCAAGGTCCTTTCAGGGTCCTACTGTCTGAAATCCTGTTGCTTAGTATAATACCTTGAACTAGGGTGAGCCCACTAAATCCGTGGGGATGTTGTGAGTTCATGCCTCCATAAGTTGCATGGATTCAAACAGCCTACTGTAGCTGTGACTTACTTCATCTCTGGAAGCTGAGTCATGGCAACTGGACTTCTTTTTCTTGAGAGATTGAAATGTTTTGCTGCTCATCCAAACTGCTTCATCAGTCTTCATTTCAATCACCAGTCTTCATATCAACCTCTCAAGAAAAAGAAGTCCAGTTGCCATGACTCAACTTCCAGATAAACTCACCTGGATGACTGAAAATCTTCACAGAAAACTTTTCAGCTATATTGTTTCTATTAAAACATTTAATAAAATAGCAAGGCACAAATTCTTGAAATCCTGGGGTGTAATATTGCTCAGAGGGAAAGATACAGTACCTGTTCAATGCTGCTCTGCATCAAGATTCCACACACCCTTATCCTCTGGAAAGTTCTCTACCAGCAAAAGCAATTATCCCACTTGGGGCACAGATCAGAACCCCAACTGCACAATGCTTACTTGAGAACAATTTCAGGGCTACAGATGCATAGATATAACTGCAAATGAGTGTTTGAAGACAGCAAGCAGTATTTGGGTTCGAACACACTGTTCACAGCAAATTTATAGAGCCAGTTCTAAGAAAGGAGACATACCTAAATTAGTATCTGCTCGTACTAAAAGCTGAGTCTTCTGATTTCCTGCATTTTTTAAGTGCAGTGTTCCCACTCCTTTTTCTTTATACTCATTATCTTTCTTGTAGAAGATTTTGCACCTGAAAAAACATTGAGTTTAGAATATGATTTGATAGGATGAAAATATATTTCATAGACAAATTATTAAAATCCTTCAAACGGCTCACCTAATGGTTGCACTGGCAGGCAAACAAACAAGATGTTTAAACAAACAAGATGTTTAAAGCTAAACTGTCCAGATGAATCATTAATTATGACTGACCTTTTGAACATGGTCCAATAACATGTTGTCACTATAATTCAAAAATCAAATAACTGTCATAATGAGCCATACAATTAGCATACATAATTCCCCGCCTATTGCGGGGGTTAGGGACCTGACCCGACCCAAGATAATGGAAAATCCGCGATATGTGGATGCTGGGTTGGGTTGGGACTTGGGGGAGGGGGGCTACCTGGGGCCTCCTGCTCTTACCTGAGGCCTGGCACTGCCCTGAGCAGGCCTCCGATGGGCTTCCTGGCCCTCTTGGAGGCCCCAGAAGTGGTTTCCAGTGATCTGAAGGGGCTTGCGGCACGGAAAGCGTGTTGGGGGGCCCTGAAGTGTTTTTGAGCGATCCAGAAGGCACTTCCGGTTTTCCAGAAATGACTTCTGGTGTGCCAGAAACCACATCCAGGGCCAATCGGAGGCCCAATTGGGGCAGCACCAGGCCAGGGTAAGTGCAGAGGCCTCAAACGGGCCCATGCAGTTTGGGCCAGGAGCCCTTTGTTTCATATGTTCTTTAATATCTGTGATATACCAGGACTGCAGTATATTGAACACGAAATGGCAGGGGACGATTGCTCAACATAAGGAGATTTCAGAGTTGTTCTAAAGCCCAGTGCCACATAGAAAACTTTTGAAATTAAAGAAAGTTCAATATCCATTGCTTATCACCAAAAGAAAAAAGAGCATAGGCAGTTGAGTGAGATAGATTAGATTATAATCTAGAACTTTTTCCCAAATGAAAAACCAACACACGCAGAGGATTATACAGTCACCACCACCACCCCGCCGCCATTTAGCGGTTCAGGTACTGCGGTCCCACTACATCGCAGGATCGCAGTACCTGCACCTCAGGGCCACGTGGGGGCGGGGGCAGCAGGGGGCGATCGGGTCACTTCGCCCCCCCGCTCCGCTGAGAAGCCTCTGGGCGGCGGGGGACGATCGGGTCGCTCTGCGCCACCCCCACGCTCCTCCGAGAAGCCTTGGGCTGCGGGGAGGGGGCAGCGGGAGGTAAGATCCTGCAACACCGCCTACGTGCGCCGCCCCAAGACTTCTCGGACCGGCACGTAACCCCCCCCCCGCCCGCACGCCCACCCCACCCACTTCCGCATATCACAGATTTTCATGCATCATGGGTGGGGTGGGTCCCTAACCCCCGCGATCGGCGTGGGGTTACTGTATCTGTCAATACACATACCTAAGTATAAGCTACAGCAGTGGTTCTCAACTTGTGGGTCCCCAGATGTTCCTGAACTGCAACTCCTAGAAATCCCTTGTACCACAGCAAGTGGTGGAGGCTTCTGGGAGTTGCAATCCAGGAACATCTGGGGACCCACAGGTTGAGAACTACTGGGCTACAGTAAGTAGAGCTTCTCTTTCTCTGAGGTAAACTCTTACTTGCAAACACACACACACAAACACACAAACACACACACACACACACACACAAATAGAGAAATCCATCCCCAATTACTTATTGCACAGTAAGAATAGAAAGACAGTGAGAATTTCAAGGGACAGAACTCACTTCTTTGAGTAGAAGGCATCCTCCTCCTTTACTTCATTAACTACTACTTTTGGTGGCTCCTCTTCCTCATCATCACCCCCTGTGAGGAAAAAAGATTTTGTTTATTATTATTTGCTTTCAGATTTCACTTATGGCAACTCTGATAGGAGAGATTTTCAAAGTATATAAGATACTGACGGAGTGGTTTTAACAACACCATCACTTCATTGAGTTTCCACAGCCAAGAAGGGATTTGAATCCAGGTTTCCTGAGTCACAGCCCATCAATCTATCCATTAGGACTCATGGACAGCCCAATAAATATTTTAGATGGCTATTCAACTGAACTTTTGTCTTCATTATGTCTTCATAAATAAGGATCAGTCTTCAATTAAATTCATGGTTAAGAAAAAATAAAATTCTAAACATTAAATAATCTTTTCAATCCAAACTAATGAACATTGCTAATATTTCTGCATCCCCCACCCTAATCCTAGGTCAGTGACAAAAATCCTTATGGTTTTCATGTTAAGGTTTTTGGAACCTGATACAGCTAATTGCAACTAACTGACAAGGTGATATGGGACATTTCCATTGCACTCACTGGATGTGTGACAAGGGAAAACAACTGAGATGCACCCTAGTGCCTCTTAAAATAGTCACAATTAAGTTGTGTCAAATGAGAGAAAACTTATCCAAAGTGGAAAAGGATTCTTAGCAATTATCTTTTTGACAACTTCAGAATTTTTCAGTTTTGAAAATAAGATAACATAAGATAAACTTTATTGTCACTGTACTTTCGTACAACGAAATTAAATGCCATCTCCAAAGCACATCTTAAAACACATAAAACATAATAGCTCATAATCATTCTAAAACACATTCCTGATTAAAAACAAGCACCATAAAATCAATGGCTTTCTATGTGACTTAAATGTATTTAACTGTATGGATTTTTCCAGTAATATAAAAAGTAAAGGAATGATTACAATTTTCCTATCTCTTACACTGAAAAGATGTATAATTAACACAACATTGTAGGTTTATCACCTCTCCTCATAATTGACATAGAATATACAGTATTGTAAAGTAAGTTAAATATAAGAAAATGTATTGAAACTGTCCACCACTCAGAGATTTTGTAGAAGGACCTTGGACAATCAAATATATATCTTCACCTGAGAGATTTTTGTTTCCTACCATCCATAATATAGGATAACCCTCTAACAGTCCCTAACAAATTGAAGACTGGAGAAGTTTTACTGTTGACGGATCCAATCCAATGCCTTGTGGAAGTCTCATTAGAAATTTCACTGGAAGATTATCCACAATTACTAGCACATTCTTACCTTTATCTTCAGTGCCCCCACCTTCTGCCTGGGTATCTATCGTACTGCTGGAAAATGAAGGGACAACCTTGCCTTGGTTTGCATCTTTTCCAAATAAACCTGCACTTCCAGAGGAGAAAGAGAAACTGGGCAATGGACCCGAATTCACACCCAAGTTGTCAAGACTTTTGCTAAAAGTAAATGAGACAGTCGATGCAGACTCTAGTTTTGGTTCCATTTTCTTTTCCGATTCCAATTTCTTTCCAGGTGCATCTTCAGATTTGTTGCTGTTAAAGAAAAATGTTGAACCCTGCTGAAGATTTGCACTCCCAAACGCAGAGGCAGGCTGAGCTCTGGTTGCCTTGTTATTGTCACATTCAGAGCTGTTGTCACTACTGATACCACGTTGTTCTATCTCAGCCAAATATTTCTCGTAGTCTCGGAAGATCGGTGTCAGGTCACAAAGTGGATTGGCATTTACATGCTTTACTATCCAGTCACGGACAGAACAGTTCAGAGCAGCCAACTGTTTATGGTAAACATCAGAGCTGTAGGTTTTACTTTGAGTTAATCTGGAGGACAATGGCTGTTGGTTCTCGCCGTTTGCTTCCATAGTTGAAGACTTTTTCTCAGCCACAGTACTATTCACTGAAACACCAGACCCCACAGAACCTATCAGAAAGAAATGCAGCTTATGAGTTTGATCTAAGAGCAGCAAAGATAGGGATGCCACAAAATTGGAATGGTACTTCCAAAATCAAATTCTCTCTGCAGACATTTTATCAATCGTACTAACAGAAATATGTTCAAAAATATAAACAAAAAACTTATGGAATACAGCGGTAGATTTAGATACTTCTAGACAATTATTGCCACCATAGGATCACATACTTCGCCTATGTGAATGTGTGTCTACTTTGTGGTGGCTCTTGATGCGCTAACTCCAGCCTAAGTCCACTCCTTGTGAAAGTCCCCCACACTTTTGAATGGCCTTTTCCTAACAATCCTCTCCAGGCTGCGGTTACCGCTGCTGCTTGTGCACCTTTTTCTTCCACACTTTTCCCTTCCACATAACTTTCTATTCATGTGCTTTGATACAGCATTTTGGGAACATCCAAATTCTTTGCAATCTCTACCTTTTGGGGCTTTCCCTCTTATTGTGATTTGGGGCTTTCCCTCCTATTGTGATTGCAGTCTTTCCCATGATTGTGATTCCTACTGAACCACCCTGAGAGAACATTAAAAGGCTCAGGAACCTTTGCAGGTGTTATGGATTCATTAGCTGATTAGAGTAGGACACTTTGTGCCTAGGATATTGGACCTTTCACACTATTCTAATTGTCTGAGATTGTGAATTTGGGGTTTCCATAAGGTGTACGCCAGAATAATCACAATTATACCCAAGCAAGGCTTGACATATCTCGCTTTACATGTAATGAGTCTATCTCATGTATTAGTTTCACCTTTTGAGTTGATTTTCTGAAATAAATGAACATTTGCACAATATTCTAAATTTTTGAGATTCACCTGGAAATGAAAAAGATCAGGTCAAATTAGTCTGTCACAACCATTTTTCTTCCAGCTGTGATAGAATCCAAGGTGGGGAAGTTGCTCCCGCGCACACTCAGAAAAGAGAGCCCCACAGAGTGGGGGTGAAAATATGAGGGCACATTATTAAGACTATTTTTGCAACATACACAAACACTTACTGAATGTAGTCTGGGTTTCAGCAGCTGTCCTTACGTTGGTGAATGAAGAATTATTTGTAATGCTGCTGCTGCTGCCATTGGATAGTCCTCCTAAAGGCTTAGTTCCAGTACCATTGCCAAAGCCAGAAAATCCACCACCTCCAGAGGATAAAACGAAACCTTTAAATCCTTTAAAAGCTCCACCGCTCTCAGACTGAAAGAAAATATGTTATTCACAATCAATTGGTAACACAGTGACCTGAACATCACTCTTATGCATATTTACTCAGTTACTCTGAATCTTTCTGAACCCATCCCAAATAACCACATCACAATTATCTTATTTACTTTTCCCACAAAATAATTAAGCCAGGACTCACATGAATTCATTTATGAGCAATGTGACCATGCAAGCGGGATAGTAACTTCCTCTACTTGGTTACTTCTGTAAGCATGAACAATACAACACACTTTTAGGACTCTGTCCAATCTGGGGCTCTTAGCTTACAAGTCCATAGGACAGATAGGAAGTAGAAGCCAGTGATCAACTTCATATTACAGCATGGGAAATGAGGAATCCTCTTTTGGAAGCAGAAATAAACCATAGTTTCCTATTTGCTACTTGTGACTGAGAATGTCCATCAGTATTTTACTCATAAATGATTTGAATTTCCGCCCTTGTGTTACTTTGAATTTTTCTACTATACAATAAGTCTCCTTGATGATGTACAGAATACTCTGAACCAAAGATAGCCTTTGGTCAATTACAAGTAACAAAATACAAGGGCAACTTTTAAACTGAAGTTACTTAGGATCCCTGCCACTTTCGCTACAGTACAAGAATAAAATTACCCTTTGCCAATAATTTTTGAAAACCCAAATTACTTGTGTCACGTACATCGAAAACATCGTCTTCATACAAAAATAATTCTACCTCCCTTACCTTGTGTGAATTTTCTGGGGCAACCTTCCTCAAAAAAATTTACATTAAAAAAACCCAACCCTGAGAACACACATTGTTTATTCCTGAGACATTTCCAGCATTAGTCCCCCCCCTCCTCTCTTCTCCACACAAAGTAGTGACTCATGGCTGCTATTAGAGTCATCCAAAGTATTGGCAACAAAATTACTTTTAAAGGAAAAACAGATATTAAAATATCCATACAGTAATTCCATTGAAGATGACTTGCGGTTCTTCAATAAAATAAAAGAGAAATCTGAAGAGCTGCTTAGAAAAACATCTCCTTAGAATGTGAAGACTGCAAGCTCACAATTTAGTATTGTTATTAATATGTACAAAATGCTTTATTATAAAAGGTAATTCAATTTTCCAAGCAGACAGTGCTTGCATTTTTAGAGAAAAGAAAGTAAGTAAACGGACACTTGATCCCACAATAGCCAAATTAACAGCAACATGAGATCTTAAACTGTTTTGGTATTTAGTTTCTATACTTGACACAAAAAGGGGAAATCCAGACTTGTAACACCAACTGGAAGGTAAAACATTTCAACATGGCAAATGGGTGGCTATACAGGACATCTCCTTCTCTATTGGCATGTAACCTGTCCCCCAAGAAAAACCTTAACAGAAAAATCTTCAAAATGCTAGTATACTCCCATCCATCAAACTATTATATGGATGCTCTGCTTTGGGGCTATTCAATACAATACAAATTTCTAAGATACAAGTCTTTTCAAAAAGAAAATTTTAAACTCTACCAAATATCATTCAGGCATTTCAGTTACATAACCATTTCAATCTATGTCAGTTCCCAACCTTCGGCTTCCAGATGTTCTTGGACTACCAACTCCCAAAAAAATCCTTTCCAGCACAACTAACGGTGAAGCCTTCTAGGATATTGGTGTCCAAGAACATCTGGGGACCCAACACTGGGAGTTACCAAGCAGAATGGTAACTCATAAATAATTGAGAACTGAGTAACCAATGGAATAGCCCACGGGCGAGGCCAAAGCATATAAAACCATGTGCTTGATGGAATAACTGACAGATAGGGTTCTGATGACTGTTAGGGGAGAGTTAGGGAAATAGACTTAGGGTTCGGGTAGGGTCTATTTAATAACTTGTGAAGATAGGAATAATGTGTTATTATAGTTTAATAAAGGCTATAACAAAGAACATTAAAAGCATAAGTTAAGGTGATGATTTTAATCCTATTCAAAGGAAACTTTTTAATATGTTTTTCATTAACCTATGTATAAACCATAAACCAATCCATCTGCTTGAATTTTAAAACCTGGTGTCAGACTCCATTCTTAATGCTTAAATATTTAAATTGTATTAATGGCGGTAGCGTATAAACCTAGGTTCGCGACAACTGGTATACAGCACTCTTCAGTTCTAGTGTATCTCATAAGCTTTGGATGTCAGTTTGGTTTTAACCAATATAAATAATCTAGAAGGCTATGAACCAGGATGCTTATTTAAATACTTGTATTTCTGTACCTCAGTAACCACATTTCTGCGCTTTGCCTTTTTAATGGCTCTGTTCTTCAACACTTCTTCACTGGCGACTGAAAACGTTCCCACCTGCAAATGATATTACATTTTTGGAATGGGCAAACTAGCCATATTTGGAGAAGAAACAAAATAGAATCCAGAAGGATCACACATACCCCTCAAGCTTTTCAGGACTCCTATCCTTTCTATTTCTGATGATGTATCCATCCCACAAACTCCCTCCAAAGTCAAATATAATTTTAAACATGGAAGTTAAAGTATCACAATAACAACAGCAGTACAGATCCAGAGATATTTGCTTAATATTAAGTCTCAATAAACTTAGTTAGATTTGTTCATATCAGGTATGAGTCTATTAACTGTGCTTTATTGATACTGTATTTTTCTCTAACCAAATATTCATGTCAACTATTTTTAGTAATAGGTAAACATTTGAGATATGTATGCAGCATATAAGATAAATATAAATTAAATTAATATGTTGTGTTTATCAATTAAGTCTAACACATTTAACTGATTCAGGATGGTGGAAAAACTTTCAGTACAAAGTAATCCAGAATATTTGCCTAAAACAGGGATCAATACAAGCAAGATGGAATGCATATTTGGCTGCAACTTTTAAAATCCTGGGAAGCACAAAAATCACCCCATACTCTTTATGCAGTAAAAAGCCAAATCTACCTTAATTCTACTAGGGATGGGATTTTCAATTTAACTCAAATTGAAAAGATATAAAAGAGGTTTTTTCATTTTCAGATTTTTTGTAGCTTTACAAAAAAAAAGAGCCTCTAAAAGAAATAGATTTGGTATTGCAAAAGAAAAGTTAACAAAACTTGTGGATTTCTTAGGTACTTCATACTAATTCCATTTGATCCTTGTATTTGAAATGGTATCAACTGATATTCCAGAAACCAGTACTATTGAAATTCTTATGAGGAAAGCATTAGTCACTTGATGACTTGCTCAATGCCACTGATGAAATAACTTCTTTGAGTCAATTTTGGATTGCATTTATTCCTCACTGGCCTGTTAGTGGGGTTTTTTTTGTTTGTTTTTTTAATTGCTGCTCGTCTTCTACTTTCAGATTCGTTTCTGTATTGCTTGGATTGCCAGCAAGGACTTTCTTTTTATTTAGAGGAATTTCATCCCATTTCCTCGATCGTTGCCAGGAATGCCTTCCATACTAATAAATATAATTTACATTTGCAAAATCTTTTTGTTCATTTTGCTACCAACTATTCCAGTGTTCGTTGATAAAATTAGCACGTAGCATTATTTACCTCCTCAGTTTCTTCTTCTTGATCCCAGTTCCTGTCAGTTAGTTCTTTCTCTGCCACTCTTTTAGCCATTTTGCAACACTACCGTACTGGAACAAAAAAACAGTAATCAACTACAGTTCACTCCTAGTTCACTTTTTTGATAGGTTGCAAAAACCATAACTGCATTACCAAATATCAGATAAAAATCCAGTGGTCATTATGAGACACCAGCCCACTATCTGCTAGGAACAGATTATATTTGGCTGCTCTCATCCATTAAACTTTCTCCTCTACTTCAAAATCAAATCTTAAAGCACCACATTGTGGTACAACCTTGACAGCAAATTGAAATCAAAATCAACTCAACAAATGGCTGACAGATATTACAGGGGAAAGATGTTTATGAAGGCCTATTTGAACAGTGCTCTTGCTGGAGGTGGGTCAAACAGCTGGAAAGAAGGAAGAGAGGAACATGTGCCGGCTGGTGAGTGGGAGATTCAGGGAGGTGGGGAAGGGGAATGTGCAGCACCTCTGCGGCTGTGCATACAAACTGGCTTGAACCTCCAAACTGGGATTCATGCCCAAGTCTAGTATTAACCTAACTGACCATACAATGATGGGGAAAAATGACTGTTTCATGTCTGTTATTCATTGGAGTCATCTGTATTGTGGCCTATATACACAGAAGGAGGAATAGGAATTGAAAAACAAATAGTAAAACTTGTTTTCTTTCCAGAGGAAAATTGTGACTAAAGAGTTAGGGATACATACCTTGGCAGATCAAATTACCCGTATATACTCGAGTATAAGTCGACCTGAGTATAAGTCGAGGCCCCCAATTTAACCCCCCCCCCAAAACTGGGGAAACTTATTGACTCGAGTATAAGTCTCGGGTGGGAAATGCAGCAGGGCCTGGCAGCTCCTCCTTTGTGAGCCGCAGGAGTGGTGTGTGATGTTTAAAATGACTTTTAGCCACTGAGGCAAGTGCTTGGGTCAGTGGCTAAAAGTCATTTTAAACATTGCGCGCTGCTCCCCTGTGATGCAGAGGGGGGTCAGGAGAAGCGGCACGCAATGTTTAAAATGACTTTTAGCCACTGACCCAAGCACTTGCCTAAGTGGCTAAAAGTACTGACCCGCATATAAGTCGAGGGCCCCTTTTTTCAGCCCAAAATTAGGGCTGAAAAACTAGGCTTATATTTGAGTATATACAGTAAGTTGTACCAGCCACTCTTTAAAATGTTGATCAGATGATTAAGCATCATACTCTTGTACAGTACTTCCTTATTGTAACTATCTACCTTGCTTCTACCTGCTCAATCACAGAACCATAAACAAACCATTGCTGATCTTACTCTTAAATATTTTGGGATGCCTCGAGCTTTTGCAGCTCTTATCCATGGGTGATGGCCTACCAGAGTGGTCTGCAAAGAGCAGAGCAGGAAAGCCATAGCTCTCTGGATACTCTTAGTGTTCTGTACCATTTGCCATGCTGGCTGACATTTCTGGGAACAAAAGTCCACAATATCTGGAGGGCCAAAGATCACTCACCTCTGCTATAGGTTCTAGGGCACTCATTAATGTTGTCATTAATATAATTGCCTCCCCAATAATCATTTTAAAAAGGGGGCAGCATAAACCAAAAAACTGGTGGGGGGGCAACTTTCCCAAGGTACTCAGAGATCTGTCTCTCAGAGGCAAATAAAATCATATGACTATGCAGACTTCACAAACTACCAGTAATTTAACCCAGAACTTATTTCCCAAGAGAAATCATCAGGAGAGGCCTTTCTCTCGATGCCGCCACCTTCACAGGTGTGCTTCAAAGGAACACATGAAAGGGCTTTATCTGTTGCTGCTCCCAGACTTTGGAACTCCCTCCAGCTGGAGGCCAGGACTGCCCCATCTCTGTCTTTTCAGGAAGCTGGCAAATACCTTCCTCTTCGGGCAAGCTTTCCTTGAATGAGGGACTACCTACTATGTGAATTACTATAGATGATTGCACTGACTGATTTCATAAGAAAACCAATAATTTCCATGTTTACTTTCCACCCCTCGTAATGGATTCCCCCCCCCTTTTGGCGTGCTCTTTGTAGCTTTAATGTTACCTTTTAATGTTCTAAGATGTCTCTTCTAATTCCCTGTGCTTAACTTGAATATGTCTTAAATGTTCTGGGCTACATATTGTCCCTCATTATTGCAAGCCACCTTGGGTCTTTTTCCAAGGAGAAAAGTGGGGTAAAAATATTCAAAATAAATAAAACAATGTTTCTAAACATGTACAGGGTAACTGGCCACACAAATAGAATTAGGAGAGTTAGCTTTGGAGGTTGTGGCTAGGAGCCTAGCTGCAGTCCAACTATAATTGCCACATTTTTTTGCTATGGCCTTAGTGTGTCTAAAAGCAATGTAACACACTGAAATTGAACCAAACAAAAGTGTACACATATAACTCCATTTTAGGTGATTTATTTGATTCCTGTACCACACCATCTGACACAAATGCCACTCCTCCATATGGAAGCCATACCCACAAAGTCCTGCTCATCTCCAAGCCCACCAAGGACACATACCTTTGACTCCAGGCATCACACTTAATAGAGAGATTAAGCAGTGCTCATGCAGCACACACACAAATCTTCACATAGGAAAAAGCTGTAGAGAGTAAATAAAGACATGATGAGTATCAGAACAAATGCTGGGGGCTATAAAGAAAAAACATGATACGGTGCTGCGATTGCTATATTTGACACAAGCCCTGCATGGTTAACAAGTCACAGTCCTTTGCTTTTCAACAAGCTTAAACTTTCTGTCTTTTCTGCCTATCAAGAAGCTTTTATCCATTTGCTACTTCTAACATACAGGCAAAGTGCGGTCCTATGAGACCGGAAACCAGCTCCCTGCAGTCTTAAGCCGCCAACAGAGAGGGATGGTGGGAGCTGAAGTCCAACCACCTCTGCAAGGAAGACCAGACACACGGTGCGTGACACGGTGTGCAACGTCACCGCAATGCCGCACAACATGACAATCCCAGTCACCACCCCATCCATCCCCATTTTCGCTCTTGAACCTCTTTCTCTCCTGCCCTTTTCAGATCATCCCTTGGATGGTCCTTTATCTTCACTCCTGTTCTTTCCCTCCCTTCTTGCCCATCATCCCTGCCCCAGTGGGTGGGCGAAGGGGTGGGTGGGTGTGAGACCCCCGCTCCCACTCCCTCCTCGCTTCCAAAAGCTCCCCGCCCCTGAAGCCGGCGGTGGGTCTCCTCGGTCCGCCTGAAACGAAGACGGAACTCCGGCAGAGACGCCCCCAATGGGGACCTGGTGGGCGGCGGGTCTAATAATATAATAAACCCTTCAAACCGGCTTCCTCGTCCCGCCCGCTCGGCAAAGCGGCGGCTGAGAGAGGCCCAACTCACCCCCGACTCGAGTCGGGCGACTTCCTCCTGCTGGGTGCCGGCACTCCCCGGTGAGAGGGAAGGGAAGGGAAGGGAAGGGAGGGAGAAAGGAAGGGAAGGGGGAAAGGAAGGGAGGGAAGGGAAGGGAAAGAGGGAGGGCCGGCCCGCTCGCCCCGCTTTCACTGCCGAGGGGGAACCAGGTCCCGCCCGCCTCACGACTTTGCCGCCATTTACCGTCTCCCGGCAACAACGCCTTCCGCGCCCGCGCGCTGCTCTCCCAACCGCCGCCCGGGGCCGTTGAGAGAAAAGGAGCTCGCGTCCCCCCCCTCTCTGTGTGTGTGTCTGTGAGTTCCTTTCAGCGAGGGGCACTTCCGCTTCCCGCTCCTGACCCTTCCCGAGGAGGGAGGCGGGGCTTCCGCCGCTCACCGTTTCCCCCCCTCCCCCCCTCCTTGGCGCCGAGCACTTTCTCCTCACGATGGATTCTTGGCGGGAGGGCGGAGGGGGGAAGGGAGGTCTTCCTTGTTTCCCCTTCAGTTTTTAAACCTTGGGGTTTGTTTTTAAATATACTCCATTTCGTTATTTCTCTCCCCCCCCCTCGCCCGTTCATGGGACACGACGGTTAAGGACACACTATTCTCCCCGAACAGTTATAATTCAAAAGACATGAAAGTCTCTCGGTTTCTGTGGGATAAGAGAGGGATAATAGCCGTGAGGGGAACGGGTGTTGGGGTGCGGGTACTTTCCCCCAAATGCTGGGAATTCGAAAAAGGAAAAAAAAAAAAAGCTGACGGATACAGCGATAAAATATAACCGGTTAGGAGGTGTGTCGGGTTTGGGTGCCGGACTTCAGCTCCCAGAATTGCCCCGAGAAGGCCGGCCAGTCGGCTTGAGGAACTCTGCGAGTTGGGAGTCCAAAATCCCAATTGCACGCCTCCACTTCTAACAGCAACAATCTTTATTTGCGGCCACAGGTCCAACCAAGAAGATAAAACTACATACATTTAGTTTTAAAAGGATAAAAGAGTAAAACCATTACAAAACTTTAAGATAGTTAAATCGGTTTAGGTAGTAAAAGTGAATTTTACAAACATTGTGCAATTCATGATTATATTAAGAGCTAACAGAGGCCAAGGTTGTCTTCCATATTCTTTGGGCAAAGAAAAGAAACTTGGCCACAGATTCTGTGGTCCCCTTGTTTGTGTCACTTAATAAATATTTTAAATACCAGTTTAGCGTCCTACCTGGGAAGACATTCATTATGGCTTGAGTAATTTAATATGCTCATTTCTATAAAAATCACAAAAAGGACATGATTCAATGTTTCAATTTATTTGTTATTACAAGGACACAATCGGTTTTCGTAAGGGACGCCAGAGTAATGCCCATCTAAAATTGCAGATTGAAGGCAGTTAAATCGAGCTCTTGAGAAAACATGCTGATATTTGGGGATAGTCAGATTTTCCAGTTATCGAGCACTTTGTGAACATTTAAATTTTAGTCCAAAATGCAGAATGGAGCAAGTTTTCTGCGCACTTGAGATAGAGTGCCGAAAGTCAATATCCCTAATCCACTTTTCTATGATAGATTTAGCTGTCTTGGGCTCATAGGCATTAAGAAAATCAATAGATAGCCCTAACAGATGCAGTTTAGTTGGAAAAACTTTAAACCATGAGCTACTGTGGACATCATTTTGTAAAAGATGCAGATATCCCATTGAGGTGTTGGCATGGACTTCTAACCCTTCCACCGCTGTGGTTCATTACTCTGTTTCCAAGTCCAACATTCAGATTTAAAAGATGTGAAAAAGTAAAGGGCTGGGGAGGAAAGAGGATTATTAAACATACTCAAAAGAGTATTGTACCCTTAATGCATAGTTTCTGGTTTTGCCACACATTCAAGCTTCAGGAGAATGAGGGCTTATTTAAATTAGAGATGGGCACAAATTGCTTCATTCAGGTAATCAAAAGTCGTCAGCAGTCAACACCACCACAGCATGCGCAGGTGCGCATGTGCACACACATGCAGACACGCACACGCACACAGAGAGAGAGACCCGGGTGGGTGGGGGTGTTGCGTGCACGCACATTATTGGAATCCTTCACAGAACTGAGGAAATTAGAAGATAAGTTGCTTCCATGGTTTGGGACCCTACTGCTTGTCAGAGTGCTTCTCCCTCCAATCATCTGCCCAACCCACCAGAACCTCCCAGGCTCTACCCTTCTGGGTGGCTGCTCTGAAGGAGGCCCAGAAGGCATCCACAAGAGGTCAGACCTTGTTTAGGATGGAACTGACTGTGGGACCTGCTCCCAGTGAAGCTGTGCCTGGTCCCCTCCCTGTTAAAATTTATAAAGCAACTTAAAATGATGCTTTTTAGAGAGGCTTTTCACGTTCTGCCATGTGGAGAATTTGCCTCTGGTGCCACTTCTTTTTATCTTGTAAAATGTTTTTAATTGTATTATCTATAATATGTTTTTAAATCATCTTCATTTTTTATGATGGCTGCATTCAGATATGAAGGACAAATAATTTTAATAAATGCTTTGGTTTTGTTTTGCTACAGGGACAGGGGAAAGATGTCCCTGGTGTCATTAGGTGGTGGCAACAGAGCTTGTCCATACCGCTTTCACCATTAACCCTTCAAAAATAATACATTGTCCTTAAAATTTGTTTTAAACCCTATACCTCTCCATCTCCTGCTGTGCAAGAGAAAAGGGAGACAGGATGGGTGTGTTCAGTTTATGGTGCCCAGCTGAATACCAGCACTTGGGAAATAGTACAAGTGTTGGTTGAAAGCATGAGAGTGTCTTCAAACAGTGGCACCCAGGAATATTTGCATGGAAAGGAGAAGGCTGTTGATGGTGGCTACCATTTTTACTTGAGAACCAAGGTTAGTTAAAAATTAATTAGCATGCAGTCTTCTGGATATTATTGAACCACAACCCCATAGTCAATGGTGATAAATGCTGTAGTTCCAATCCACCAAGGTGTGTAGATCCACATTTTGTCCACCTCTGTACTAAACCCCTGCATGTGAATATACTCTCATCCAGGTGAGTTTATCTGGAAGTTGAATCATGGTAACTGGACTTCTTTTCTTGAGAGACTGAAACATTTTGCTGTTCATCCAAACAGAGCAGTGGGACATTTCTACCTCTCAAGAAAAGGAGTCCAGTTGCCATGACTCAGCTTCCAGGTATTAAGCCCCTGATTCAGTCATATGTTGCCTCTGAACAAGAATCTTCATATAGGCATCATGAGCAACATTCCTTCTAAGTACACAGAGCTTGGGGGTGTGCGTGCGTGTGTGTGTGCATGTGTGTGTGTGCGCACGCGCACGTGCACACAAACGCACAGCACTCCAACGAGCACATGTCAAGCTACTGTCTCCTCACATTTGTTTCTCATCACAGCTGGAACGCAAACACACATTTAAATTTACCAGGCAACAACATAAATAGATAATTGGTTCTCCTGCATTATTTCATCCAATCAAGATTTGCCAGGAGGGCCTATAAAAAAGAGCTGACAAGTTGCAAAGAGAGAGGTTGATACAGTAACAGAGAGAAGAAATTAGACTGTACAGTATCTAAAGACAGGAATTTCGGTTTTCCAGGAAGCAGTATAAAATAATTACTTTGTATCTGAGAGCTAGGTATGGCATGTGAATGTTGATCCTTATACTCTAATTATATATACTGTAACTTCAGTTGAAAGAATGTGCCTTTTAACTGCTGGTTTATTTAAAGAACTTATGATTATGTTTCAGTTTAAAAAATACCTGGCTCTATCGACTCAGGCTGAAGGCTAGCCCAGGGAAAAGAGAGGGCAGGTTTGAAAGGTGATTAGCTAGGTTGGACAGGTCATACCCATGCACAGGGGGCAAAACCAGCACACAGGTCTCTGGAAAATTATAAATAAATGGAAAATTAGAGAGAATGTTGACCATCAAGGCAAATACATGTCTTTGAATTTTGTCAGTTCCTTCTTCAAGATATCTTCTTGCTCTAGATTTCATAAATTGATAACTTTTTATGCTATTAGAAATCTTATAAAGTAGAATAATGCTCTTGTGTGTGTTCTGGATCTCCCCCTAAATCAATTTTGTTGGGTGACCCAACTGGACAATCTCCACTAATCTCCACTAAAGTCAAAACCCTTCAAATCCCATGAACAATGTAACGAGAACTGTAGCATAGTTGATTTTCTTACAGTTGCCCTTGTGAGAAAAACATAATGATAGGATCACTCTTTACTATAGCAGAGCTGGAAGAGGCAATGTGTGTGTTGTTTCGTTACAGTCATAACCGACTCTTTGTGACTCCATGCCAATGGAGTTTTCTTGGCAGGAATACTGGAGTGGTTTGCCAGTTCCTACTCCAGGAGCCTACAACACCTGGTATTCCTTGGTGGTCTCCCATCCAAGTACTAACCAGGGCCGACCCGGAAGAGGCAATAGACAGGTGTAAAAATGGCAAAGCAGCCAGCATTGAGGTGGTTCAGTTTGAGCAAATTAAAGGTTTTGCACAAATAACAAAAATACTTGGGAGTTTCCCTTGATCAAACTGTCACTTTCATAAATGTTTTAATACCAAACAGAAAGTTTTTGCTAGGAACAACATTCTGAAGAAAACAATGGATACAAGATGGGGTGCACAACCACACACATTGAGAACTTCTGCACTAGCCCTATGTTGCTCTGCCAGAGAATATGCTAGCCCTGTTCGTTATTGATCAAAACAAAAGAGGTGGATCTGGCCTTAAATGAAACAGTGCAACTAATCACGTGGTGTTTAAAACCAACACAAATACAAAAGGTGCATTAACTATCTGGCATTCTTCCACCAACATTCTCCTGGAAAAGTGCAGAAAGAGTGGGTCAAAGCGACAACCTCAGAAACACACTTGTTATTTGGTCGTCAACCACCAAAGCCAGGACTGAAATCAAGGTATACAGTCGTTTCCTCAAAACCTCTGCCTCTCCCAACAGTCATCTCCCAAAGACCACCCTAGAACTATGAAAAATGAGCAAGGAGCTACTAAGTAACTGGACAGAACCATATGACTCTCCACCACCTGGCCAGAAACAATCTTGGCCCATATGGAGATATTGAACAGAATGAGTGCCAGTGTGGGAAGATCAAAGGATAATCTGGAAAAAAATGGGGCTTCCTTGTAGAAGACATCTTGTGAGGATGTGGAGAAGAACAAACCATCTCACACATGTTATAATGCATAAGATGCCCTTCAAAATGCACAGAGGAAGATCATATGTTGGCAAGAGGGAATGCTGTTGATGTGGCCCTGGTATGTCATCTACAGTAGGATTTTTAAAAATCTTATTCACATTAAATACCTTTTTATATGTAATTATTGTATAATGTATTTTGCTTAGTAGTGTATGTTTTTTCTGTCACTATAAAGCCTTAAACAGCTTAGGACCTAGGTACCTGAAGGACCGACTCCTCCCATATGAACTTACTAGGCAATTAAGATCAAGCCAGGGGGCCCTTTTGAAAGAGCCATCCCTCAAGGAGGTGAGAGGGATGCTTGTTGATATAGGGCCTTTTTGACAGCTGCTCCCAGGCTAGGGAACTCCCTCCCGAGCGAGAGCCACATGACACCAACGTTGATGTTATTTTGGTACCAGGTAAAAACCTTCCTGTTCCAGAAGTTTTTATAACTGATATAACTATCAACAAATAATTAAAGGATTATGAAAAATGTTAACACACACATGTGTATAGCAGAGAATAAATATGAGCTTAGCAGCAATAGCATGTAGATAAAGT
Organism: Phrynocephalus versicolor; assembly: GCA_023846285.1. Lineage (NCBI taxonomy): Eukaryota > Metazoa > Chordata > Lepidosauria > Squamata > Agamidae > Phrynocephalus > Phrynocephalus versicolor. The sequence continues at coordinate 1,788,902 of JAHTLZ010000274.1, read as the reverse complement.
GTAGTTAATTGTTATAAGTATTATCAGAAACCAGAAATGGAGAGACAAAGAAACATGACTTAGATTAAAACTCTTATATTGAATATATACAGCAAATATACCGCAGCATAACACTAAGCAATATCACATATACAAATCAACAGAGCGTGGGGTACTGTTTTCTCACCATAAACAGTCCCCATTTAACATTATACAAGCCAGTTCTTAGATACACATTTAGACCTCATAAGACATGATTTTAACCAATCACATTCTGACACACCATGATGTCATTAACTATTCCACCTGTGCTAAATCACTTAACCTGCTGGTGATTTCTAATTCCTTGCACTTGTGGCTAACATCATGACACTGCATTTTTGACTGACTCCATTTTTAAAATATCTTTTCACTCTGTTAAATATACAATACATACATTTTGTCAATTCTACATATTATGACAATAACATAGTTTGTGGGTCCTGATTCTAGTGCATTGTATTGTGTTTTTTAAATTATCTTAGTTGTTCATTTTAGTTGTTGTGCCCCCCCCCCAGAGACCTGTGGTATATAAACTGTATAAATAAAATAAATAATTTGTTGGAGCTTCTGACTCAAAGAAAGCAAGGAAGCTTGGGGTTTTCAAGTGACAGAGGTGGAAGAATAGGGAGAGGAGGAGCAGGTAGAAATAAAAGAAGAGTTGGGGCAGAAAAAGAGGATGGCATCCCACTTAGGTGGGGATGGGTTGATCTACAGGATTCCAGCTAGTGAGTGGGCCACTGACCAGGTCTCATAAAATGGTGCACATGAAACTCCTGCTGGAGGAGATGAAAATATGTCAGAGTTACTAGATAGCCCCTAGGACAGTGATGGCAAACCCTTTAGAGACCGAGTGCCCAAACTGCAAGTCCAAAAGCCACTATTTTTTTGCAAAGTGCCAATACAGCACTGTGAGTGGGTTCAGTTCTGTCTCCATTCTGAACTGGCACATTGAGGCCAGATTGGCCAGATGACGGTGTAAGATTTTCTAATAAAGTTTTATTTTGTACATCATTCACAAAAGGGTTCATCTTCTTTTCTGTTTCAACATCAGCTTGTCTAATTTCAAACATAACTGGCTTAACCTTAGCTCCTGAAGTAACATTAACTGTTTCTAAAAGTGGGGTCTCCCACCCCGTGGTACATGGAAAGCCTGCTCTGGCACACTCCCAGTCCCATGGAGGGACTGCCGCAACACGGGTGCCATGCCCAGCGGGGAGGCTCACTCCATCCTTGGTGAGGTATATTCCCCCTCGTCGACCTGGGAATACCCCCCACTCTATGACGGAGCCACCATCACTGTCCACTCTCAGCTATCCCTCTCTCCAACGGTCATAACTGCTACTTCGTCCGTTTGAGTCCCCGCTTTTCATTTTTCCATTGGTTCCTTTTTCAGCCAATCCTGCATCACCACTACCTCCTCTGCCTCTGAATCCACCCACAATCCTTCCACCTCTTCTCCTTTATTATCAGTAATCTCTTTTCCCGCGGTCTCATCTTTCTCCCTTGTCTGATCCTTTTCTGAGTCCCCTGTTTTTGTCCCCTTTCAGTTCTTCATTTCTCCCTGGCTTTCTTTGTCCTCCTGCATGTCGGACGGCCCACCCAAAGACTCATTCTCACAAGCACTTTAACCTGAATACAGGGAGCTGTGAAGGGGCGATGTCAGGTACCCATAGAAAGGGCTCTGAGTGCCACCTTTGGCAGCTGTGCCATAGGGCAGTGTTGGCAAATCTATGGCACAGGTGCCAAAGGTGGCACACGGAGCCCTTTCTGTGGGCAACCTACATAACCACCCACACAGCCGCAGCACTTCCCCTTCCTCTCAGAGCATGCCACTGTGCTCCATGCAGAGAGACGGGCGAAGGGGCGGCAGCAGCTTGTGGGTTCGTTCGTAGCCCCAGTTTACACTGGGTATCCCCAAAGTGCCATGGCTGGAGAGTAAACTGGGGCTACAAAGGAGCCCACAAACCACTGCTCCCCCTTCGCCCGGCTCTCTGCATGGAGCCATTTCGGTGGTCTCAAAACAGCACCGTGAAAAGAGCCAGGCAAAGGGGAAGCAGCAGTTTGTGGGCTCCTTTGTAGCCCCAGTTTACACTTCAGCCATGCCTTTCTGGGCATCCCACCACTCTGGGCATCCCTCATAGTGGCATTTCGAGACCGTGAGGGTGGTGTGGCCATGGGAAATTCAAATGCCTGCTCTTTGATCCTCACTTTCCTGAAGTATAGCACCTAGAGATGGGCACGAAACAAAAAAATGGTGTTTCATTTTGTTTCGTTTCATTTCTGTAGTACTTTCATTTTGTTTTGTTTGCAACAAATATTTAAAGTAGTTTCGTTACAAAACAAAACAAAACACTATGCTCCCCTGGGTCCTAAAGGACCAAAGCGGCAGGGGAGCTTCCGCAATCAATTCTAGGTAGCCCCCTGAAATTTGGAAAGGTTTGGGGGTCAGGGAGCTGCGTTATGAAGATCCAAAGGGGGTGCCCCTAGGGAAAAAAGCTTTCTAATTGGAATCACAACTTTGGAAGCCAGTCTGCTTGGCTTGGCTTGGCTTCTGGTTCCAATAGAAAGATTCCGCCCCCCCCCAGGGAGAATTTCCCCCTAGGGGAGAGGTTGCAGTGGCCGTGGGAAATTAAAAAGCCTCCTCTTTCTAGCTAATGGTGATAGTACAGAATATTAACAGTAACAGCAATGTGGAATACATGTGGTCAATGTAAATTATGTCATCAAGTTCTTGATCTGAATTCAGTTTGTGTGTGCATCCAGACTGACTGTTACTTTTTAAAAAAGAACATTAGGTAACAAAGACTATTTTTTCCTAACAGTTCAGCCCTACCTCAGGATAAGGCTGACCTAAATTATTATGTTATCTTCATAGCACATCTCTCTCTCTCTGAAGGCAAACACCTCTTGTTCCGAAGTGCCTTCATAGGTTAGGTTTATATTTTCCTCTGTCAAAGCAGTGGTTTTGCTTTATCTGAAGACTTAGAGCTGCCTCCAACATCACCTTCAGTCTAAATGCTGAACGTAAAGATTATAGCTTTGTCTCAGCGGGGAGTCAAGGGGACATAAAGAGGAATGGAAAAGGTAATCCAGAGCTGCCACTGGAAGGCACATTCTATTTACATTGAAAAGGTTACTACCCACACTATTCTCATCAGTCTTCACAACAGGGCAGCTCAAAATCATAGGTTTGAATAGGTGGTCTCCGACTCAGGGCAAGTTATTTCAGGGGCATATATTCTTTGCTCTAAGTCAGAAAATAAATCAAACTTCATTCCAAACAGTCATGCTGAGAGCTAATAAACAATACAGAATAAACATTTTGATGTATTTTGTAGGGAGTAAAGGGGCAGTATCTTCCATGTCTGCAGGACTTCTTTTGTTTTTGTTTTTATTTCAGGGGAAGAGCCTGAGGATTTTCCTTGTCAGTTCTCGATACTGCCAAAGTTGACCCCAAGTAACTTCACTAGGACACTGAATCCTTACACAATGTCTCGGATATCCTTGCACTTCTCCAACCAATTTAGATGTGGTCCTCTGTATTTGTGGGAGAAACAATATTCTTTATTTTGACACATCATCTAGCCTCTCTGCAGGTGGGCAAGTTCTGTACAGCAGGCGTGGCTAGGCATACTGTGGGCTTGCAGAACCAAGTACGTATATTTTTTATTGTTTCCGTAGGCTTGAGGTCCACCAGGCAGAATCTGCTGCAAAAGCTGTTCATTTAAAATTAAAGAATTAAGAGCTCAGGGATTTGTTTTTGAATGTTAGAACGAAACATAGCTCACAGCCTTTTCACATTCTAATTTCAGTATTACAAGTCAACCAGAGGGGGTGCTTGCCGTGGCTGAGAATATCTGGGAAACTCTAGTACCACAACCAGAAGAAACTTGCTGTGGGAGATTACATGGTTTAGATCTGAATGGGGTAGTCAGCAGGTATAGAAAACATAACATTTACCCAGATGGGAGAGGTAATAGAAAGAGGTCTAAAGTTAGAGAGTATTTGTAAAGCAGAAGGTCATTTGCTCAGTTTGTCTATTAACATTTTTCACAGCAGAGCTTGCCCACTTACAGTATTTTAAAAATGAATCTAATGCCTTAATAAAGCCACAATTTGGTATGCTGTAATAAATTGATGCTCTGGGATCTGGATTCTCCCATTGTTTAGCTATGGGCAGCTTCATCATATCATTATATAAACAGTATATTCCTTCTTTATCGGAAAATTCCACTCGCAGTCCGGAGATAGGAACAGTGGCCAAGGAGTCATTGTCGTAGGTGTGTAATAGCAGCTGCCATCCCTGGACTCCACCTTTACTTTACTTTACTTTACTTTACTTTACTTTACTTTACTTTACTTTACTTTACTTTACTTTACTTTACTTTACTTTACTTGAAATCTATATACCACCAGCTTGTATGAAACAACTCATGGTGGTGAACACAGGCAAAATAGGACAAAGAGCATAATAAAATTCAGGTCCAAACAATAAAACAATACATAGGAAAAATAAGCAGTAAAACAAACATAGTTGATCATATTGGCATCTGGGCAAAACAGTACAAAAGACCTTCCCAGCAGTGCAGAACATGTTGCCTGGCCAGTCAGGCAAGAAACACACTGACCAGTGAGTAGAGCTGTGTGGTGGAAACCAGAGTGATGCAGTCTTCACTCTGGACTGCTTCCAGAACATTTAAGGTAGGTCTCGTATTTGTCAGTGGGCCTCAATCTGCACTGATGCTTCCGCCACCCTCCTATTTTTCTGTTTGCAAGCAATAGTATTATAACCCATGTCAGGAGGCGTGCTTGTAGGTGTTTTTATCTTTGTTTTAATATTCCCTAATGAAGATCTTGGGGTGAAATAAACCAGGATCCTACCTAGCTTGGGGGCAGGGTGTGGTTCCCTTCACCACTGATGATAGGTGAACCCCCCCCCCCAATGGCCGGGGACTGTGGGGGCACATAGGGTCCTGCTATTCCAGTCTTCAGCAGGAAGACTGTAGGTGTGCATCAGTCAGCTGTCTGTCAGCTGAGATCCGTTATCCAGCACCCTAAGCTCAGGCAAGCTTATTGCGGGTATAACCCATGAAATTGGTCATTTTCTCATACTTGTCTGGCAAACAAAATGCCACTTGGGCCCAAAAGTGTGTGTTCTTTCCAACTTTCCAAGATCTCCTACCAGAAACTGAATGTGTCAGCAATGGTAAGGATGTGACATTAAAGAACTTCTGCAGATGAACTGGGAATGTAGCTGGTGACTGAGATCATGTCCTCTCAGCATGATCAAAAGTGTCTTGATCACATGTGGCTTTCAGTGGATGTTCTTTCATCTTTCAGAGCCTTCTTTTCAGTCTCATTGAAAAGTGCAGAGCTAACATGAAAGAACATCCATACATAATACATACACTGCAAAGTAGTCTAGCCAGGCTGACCATGTGTGCATGATCATGGGCCTTCTGACTGGGAAAACTGCAATTAATCACACAGCTGAGTGTCATGGGCTGCCGAAATCCATATAATACACCAGCTAATTAGCAGAAATGCTGGTTTAAGCCATAACAGTAGCAGTTGTGGGTGATAGAGTTTGACACTTCTACGTGGATGCAGATCTGCGCTTGATTCTTCTGCTTTCCAATTGAGGCTTTTCCTTTGCAACAAACCAGCCTCATTCATGTAATTTTATGAGGCTTTGGAGGCCACTTTGTTCCATTTGGGAACCCTCTCTTGCTTTTTCACTGTTTCTGTCCTCTTTCCTTGCCAAAGAAAAAATTATTAAGGAGGCAGAGACAACTGCATGGGGCCTTTTGATAGTCCTTGCTAGGAAGCATTCATCTGGAAGCATCCTTCATCCCTTTCAAGGTGACGCCACTGTGGCAGCATCACAGGGTAGCAGCCAGGGGTGCATTCCACAATGTCCATTAGTATATAGCAAGCAATGACACAAAACATTTCCATTATACTGAGGTCAAACCAGATTTCTCTTCCCTGTGATTAGCTTGTTTTCCTTCCAACAAAATGAATTTGCTGAAATCCATGCCTAAGCTATCAGCGATGCAAATTATGCCTGCTTACCTTCCAAAAGACCACTCACAAAGCACAGCACACTAAATATTTATTTATTTATTTATTGCATTTTTATGCCGCACCAATCTCCCAGAAAGGACTCTGGGTGGTTTACATAAATGCTAATAAGAAATAAGCAACAAAGGAAATTAAATAGAACAGTGAAATAAGCAAGTAAAGTTAAAAAAAATAGACACACATAATACATACAAGAATCCAGCAAGAGGCAAAAAGGAAAAAAAAATACAGGATCTGAAGGTGAAGATCTTCTCACACACACACAAACACACGCATGCATGCACACACACACACACACACAGAGAGAGAGAGAGAGAGAGAGAGAGAGAGAGAGAGAGACAGAGAGACAGAGAGACAGAGAGACAGAGATAATGACTTTTCCCATTCAAGGGACAACTTTTCTCAAATGTCTTAAGTACAGTTTGACCTTAAGTTCAGAGGTTTAAACCTAAATTTGCTTTTTCTACAAGTAAATGTAGCAAGCAGGCATCATATAGCAACTTACATGTTGCCCAGAAATCAAGATGCATCTGGTTTGAATGTTGTCTCAGCTCTGAAGTTGCTAATTAACTTCTGCCCTGTTCTGTCTCAGTTTCTATCTGAAATATCATGTATGCTTGCACACCTGCACATTATATGCAAGGTGGTTTATATGACTGCATATATGAGAGGCTTATGATTGTCTTACAAAGTATTTTGTGGGAGGGGGAGAGTTTGAATAGTTATGCACAATCCCTGTCTCAAGCCCATTATTAGCAGAACATTAGAGTTACAGATCAAGCCTGAAAACTCTTGCCTGTGTCTCTTTAATAGTACCCATGTGCCTGAAATGCCATTCTTTCTGTGAGAAATAGCACTCATGTTTTAAAAACAAGGGTAACCATTCTAGATTATTTAGCCCAGAGCATTTTATAGGAGTAAAACTGAATTTATAAGTCTTCAAAATGCTTGCCTGTCCTTCTTTCCACTTCACTTGCCTCATATCTTTAGTTTGTATTTTCCTTAAATAGAATGGCTATATTTTGAAGCCTAATTGCATTCTCTGTATAATCTACACAGTTTTAAAGTCTCAGATAGTGGAGAATACTATTTGGAAGTTAGACTTATGCAAGAGATTTAAGACACAATGTAATTACCCCAGTTGGAATTTGGCCACAAGCTATATTTAATTCAACTCTAGTTTATGAATGTGGGATATTATTCTTATGTACTCATGATCTCAAAAACCAGGAAATGGCCCATTATTGCTACACAATATCATGCCTGTGTTGCTAGCAGGAAAAAGGATGCCAAGCTTTACACAGCAAAGGGCAGCCTGAATGTTGGCAACACCCATGGCAGCAGTCTAGAAGGTCTACAATAGCCCCTTCTCCTCACTGCCATTCACACTTGTAGTGGTGCTGGGGGACTCCTGATCTACACCTTGACCATTAGCCTCTGGAGTGTCTTGGGGTCCCATTATTCACTATGCAACATCACACCTACATGAAAAACTCAGAAGAAGCTGTCCAGAATTTTGTGGCCTAGGTCAACTACAGTACCAGGAACCAGTTTTTTTTTTTTTTTGTGGTGGCTGTAACACTGTGGAAATCACTACCTGTTGATGCACATCAAGCTCCCTCCCTTCTGTTCTCCAGGAAGCAGGTCAAAATGGTGCTACTGAAAGAGGTGTTCAGGACCCTCGTCCCCATCTTAGAGATTTCCCAACCCACCTTATTTTTTGATTTCCCGAGTTCTTATATATATAACATCTGAGTCCCTTCAGCCATCTGAATTTGATATTTCTTTGTTACTTAATTGTAATTGTAATCTTATTTCCTGTAATTTAGTATAATTATTTGGTCTTATCCACATATAAGAACATCACAGGAACACTTGGTTGTTCTTGTGATGTTCTTGTGGTCTTATTGTGTAAATTAGTTGTTATTTATTTGATATGTTATCTGTATTATTTTCTCTAAGCCACCTAGCGTGGCCAGATGGCCAGATGAGTGGCGTCGTCGTCGTCATCATCATCATCATCATCATCATCATCATCATCATCATCATCATCATCATCATCATCATCATCATCATCATCATCATCATCATCTAGGATATGTTTTGTTATACTTATGTCTCATTCTGTTATTGTCACTGTTATGTATAATTTGGAGTTTATGTAGTGGCTTGCCACTAGATAGGTGGCATATAAATACAGTACAATAAAATAAAATCCATTACCTGAAAGAAGGCTGAAGATTCCAGCCAGAGGCTGAACTTCATAGATTAGATTAAAAGGTGTTGCAGTTGTTGTTTGTTGGACTCATAAAACTTCCCCCATCCAATCGGTCACATGGGGGGGGGGGATGGTGCAGGCTTTTAGAACTTTCTTTTGCTGCTGAAGCAAGCACCAGTCAGCTGGCAGCAAAAAACAGTTTTAAAACTCTGCACCATTCCCCCACCTGATTGGGTGCATGGGGGGGGGGGAGAGACTGTGTGGGGTTTTTAAAGTGGTTTCCTATAGGAATGCATTGCTTCAATATAGGAAAATGAAAAATGAAACGGAATGACCTGAAATTTTTCATTTCGTTTTTCTTTAAAGGGGCAGTTTGTTTTTCATTTTGTTAGGGATCAAAATGAAAAATAAAAAATGAAACAAAAATTGTTTCGTGCCCATCTCTAATGGTGAGCAACTTAAAATTCTGTGCTGAGGTTCAGGGGTAGGCATTATAGCCCTCTAGCCTCCAATGCTAAGCACCCAGCTAGCAATCCTGGATGAAGCTATGGCAGTGGATTCAGACTGCTGTAACTCTGCAATGTAGATACACCCATAAGCTTCCATGTATCCTTCCTGTGCCGTCTTCATTACCATCACTGATCTGCCCCAAACTCACTTGAAGCCTTAAAAGAGTTTTTTCTACAAACTGGAAGTGACCAGTTGGACAAGGCTAGAGAAAGGGTTTGACATAACATTAAAAGGGCCAGTCCTTCTATCCCAAAAATATAGGGCAGAGAAAATGAGGAGGCAGAGGGAACTGGAGTAAATGGGGACACCTATTAAAATTAAGTCCTTTTTGGAAATTAGCTATCTGGAATATCTGCCTATTAGATTACCTTATCCTGGAGCTGACATTATAAAGTCACTGGGCAGTTTGATCCGAAGCATATTTAACCAGAATTGAGTTCAAAGTCCCAACTGGCTTGTTGAAAGCCTTCCCAAAGGTTTTTCAACAAAATGGAAAAAGGTAGCTACCTTTGGATGCCATGCCATCTTTCACTTATCTCGAGTTGAAGATTTGGTTTTTCCCTGTCATCAAGAATGAAAATATAAGTTCATGATTTTGAGGGAAAACAACAGCCAGGAAATTCTCATCAACATATAAATATCAGGATATGTTAAACATGGATGCAGCAAAACTGACCTGTAAAAATGAAAAACTTGCATAATAAAAAGAGTAAAAATAAAATGAAATAAATCCCATGTAGCCCAGAAGGGGGCTGTGGAGATACTTCTCAATGAAAGGGAAAGAAATTAATATTTGTGTTTTAATTAAGGGGAAAAGACATAGGGGAGATCTCACAATTGGTACACGTGCAAGTGTGTGCAACTGAATGAAAAGTCAAAGTTATTTTTTCAAAACAAAGGCTTAGCAGTGCATGCGCGTGTGTGTACACACACACACACACACACAGACACAGACACACACAGAGAGAGAGAGAGAGAGAGAGAGAGAGAGAGAGAGAGAGAGAGAGA